>CM031624.1:60354731-60377231 GCA_018398815.1 Conus ventricosus | reverse complement strand
TTGTCCATTAGAGTCAGGATGTTCCAGGCTCCAACACATAAAGTGCGTTTGTTCTTTGTGGTAGATCTTTTTTTTTTAATGATTTCGACCGCGTTGTTAGATGTCCGATCAGCTGTGGTATGCTGACAGGATGGGATGAGGCAAGCTTTCTTTAGGCCACCTTTTCTAGGCCCCTCTCCATGAGGGGGGAGCAGTGCTATCCCTGAATAGGGCTGCTCCGTCGCCAGGGTGGCTGCCGAAACCGATTCTTGCCCGGTGAGTAAAGCGACGACCATCCTGCCCTGACCGCCTGAGTGCAGGTCCGTGGCTAGCAGCTGCCAGTGCCATCTCCCACCTGCCACCATCGCCACTCGCCTGTCGCCCCAAGACTTTGGAAAGCAGAAAGGAGAGGTGGAGTCATTGAATCCTGGGCAAAGAAGTATATGGATGCCGTGGGTTACCCAAGCACCACGACCCCTCTCTCGGTCCGAGCCGTTATTGCCAAGAGGGATGCAGGGCATCACATCTTGACTACGACTGGACTGCAGGAGCTGCCGGGGTGATGATGGAGTTCACCACCAAGCTGTCTTAGGGGCCCCACTCCGGATTTTTCGTTAGGAGTTTACTCCCGAAGCCTTTGCCTTTCCCAAGGCAGCCTGCCAGGCAGCAGGACCCATTTACCCATGGTTGGGAGACTCGTGGAGGGTGGGGTCGCCTATCTACCGATGCAGGTCTGAAGACCTGCCCACTGCCCACATACATACACACACATACATGCACACATAGTCACATACACACTCACATACATACATACATACATACATACATACATACATACATACATACATACATACATACATACATACATGCATACATACATGCATACATACATGCATACATACATACATACATACATACATACATACATACATACATACATACATACATGCATGCATGCATGCATGCATACATACATACATACATACATACATACATACATACATACATACATACATGTAGTAGTCCGTCAGGAGCCGACGATGACAATGGTACATACATACATACATACATACATACATACATACAGACAGACAGACAGACAGACAGACAGACATACATACATGTAGTAGTCCGTCAGGAGCCGACGATGACAATGGTCTGTGAACTCAGAGATAACGATGACAGCGCACGTGACTTCGCACCCCGAAGCTGGAAGCACACAGGCGCGCACAGATGATACATCGGTGGTCTGAGTTTGGGGCTGAGGAGGACGAGGCCCTGTGTCGTCTGTCCCTTGCAGCGGCGAGACGCAGTCTTCTGTCCTCTTTGAAGGCAGCTGTTGCTTTGAAGGTGAGGGACCTCCAAGACGATCTGTCAGCAGCAAGGGTTTCGAGTTCGCGAGGCTGGATGCCGCACCATCTGAGATTGCTCTTAAGGGTGTCTTTGTATCTCAGTGTGGGCCTTCCCTGTCTGCGTGAGCCACGCTTGAGCTCACCATACATCAGTTGTCTGGGAATACGGCTATCGTCCATTTTGATGACGTGCCCAGTCCAGCGTAGCTGAGCCTTCAGCAACATTGACTCAATGCTTGTCAAGCCAGCTTTGTCCTCTTGGTTGGTGACTTTGTCCTGCCAGCGAGTGCCCGTAATCATGCGCAGCGATCGCGTATGGAACTGTTCTAGCCGCTACAGGGTCTACGTTTCACATCCATACAGTAGTGAAGAAAGGACTACAGCCTTGTAGATCTTAAGCTTTGTAGACAGTCTCATGCCTTTTTGCTGCAGGATCTTCACTCTTAATTCTTCCGAGGGCCTGGCTGGCTTTCTGGATCCTGGACATGATCTCTTTGTCCAGTGAACCATCTGCAGAGATAACGCTGCCCAGATACTTGAAGCTTTCCACGCACTTCAGTTGGACTTCATCAACGGTAATGGCTGGCTGGTGCTTGGCTGTGTTAGGGGCGGCTTGGACCAGGACCTCCGTTTTTCCAAGACTGATTGTCAGTCCGAACAGCTTGGATGGGTTTGCGAAGTGGTCGACAATGACCTGCAGGTGTTTCTCCTTGTGTGCCATGAGAGCACAGTCATCTGCAAAAAGGGCTTCAAGGATGAATTTCTCCAGGATCTTGGTACGAGCAGCAAGACGATGGAGGTCGAACACGGATCCATCTGAGCGGTACTTGATGTATACACTTAAGTCTAGATCGTTCACAGCATGAAAAAGGACCTCCGTGAAGAACACGTTGAACAACATGGGGGTGACGACACAGCCCTGTTTCATTCGTTTAAGATGTTGAAGGGGTTTGTGCAGTCACCATTAGAAAGGACATGTCCAGTCATGTTGTTGTGGAAGAGTCTTATCAAGGCGGTGAATTTGTGTGGACAGCCTAGCTTCATCAGGATGGTCCACAAAGCTTCTCTGTTGACAGTGTCAATAGTTTTGGTCAAGTCTACTTCTCTGTTGACAGTGTCAATAGTTTTGGTCAAGTCTACTTCTCTGTTGACAGTGTCAATAGTTTTGGTCAAGTCTACTTCTCTGTTGACAGTGTCAATAGTTTTGGTCAAGTCTACTTCTCTGTTGACAGTGTCAATAGTTTTGGTCAAGTCTACTTCTCTGTTGACAGTGTCAATAGTTTGGGTCAAGTCTACTTCTCTGTTGACAGTGTCAATAGTTTGGGTCAAGTCTACTTCTCTGTTGACAGTGTCAATAGTTTTGGTCAAGTCTACTTCTCTGTTGACAGTGTCAATAGTTTGGGTCAAGTCTACTTCTCTGTTGACAGTGTCAATAGTTTTGGTCAAGTCTACTTCTCTGTTGACAGTGTCAATAGTTTGGGTCAAGTCTACTTCTCTGTTGACAGTGTCAATAGTTTGGGTCAAGTCTACTTCTCTGTTGACAGTGTCAATAGTTTGGGTCAAGTCTACTTCTCTGTTGACAGTGTCAATAGTTTGGGTCAAGTCTACTTCTCTGTTGACAGTGTCAATAGTTTTGGTCAAGTCTACTTCTCTGTTGACAGTGCAATAGTTTTGGTCAAGTCTACTTCTCTGTTGACAGTGCAATAGTTTTGGTCAGGTCTACTTCTCTGTTGACAGTGCAATAGTTTGGGTCAAGTCTACTTCTCTGTTGACAGTGTCAATAGTTTGGGTCAAGTCTACTTCTCTGTTGACAGTGTCAATAGTTTTGGTCAAGTCTACTTCTCTGTTGACAGTGTCAATAGTTTTGGTCAAGTCTACTTCTCTGTTGACAGTGTCAATAGTTTTGGTCAAGTCTACTTCTCTGTTGACAGTGTCAATAGTTTGGGTCAAGTCTACTTCTCTGTTGACAGTGTCAATAGTTTGGGTCAAGTCTACTTCTCTGTTGACAGTGTCAATAGTTTTGGTCAAGTCTACTTCTCTGTTGACAGTGTCAATAGTTTGGGTCAAGTCTACTTCTCTGTTGACAGTGTCAATAGTTTTGGTCAAGTCTACTTCTCTGTTGACAGTGTCAATAGTTTTGGTCAAGTCTACTTCTCTGTTGACAGTGTCAATAGTTTGGGTCAAGTCTACTTCTCTGTTGACAGTGTCAATAGTTTGGGTCAAGTCTACTTCTCTGTTGACAGTGTCAATAGTTTGGGTCAAGTCTACTTCTCTGTTGACAGTGTCAATAGTTTGGGTCAAGTCTACTTCTCTGTTGACAGTGTCAATAGTTTGGGTCAAGTCTACTTCTCTGTTGACAGTGTCAATAGTTTTGGTCAAGTCTACTTCTCTGTTGACAGTGCAATAGTTTTGGTCAGGTCTACTTCTCTGTTGACAGTGCAATAGTTTGGGTCAAGTCTACTTCTCTGTTGACAGTGTCAATAGTTTTGGTCAAGTCTACTTCTCTGTTGACAGTGTCAATAGATTTGGTCAAGTCTACTTCTCTGTTGACAGTGTCAATAGTTTTGGTCAAGTCTACTTCTCTGTTGACAGTGTCAATAGTTTTGGTCAAGTCTACTTCTCTGTTGACAGTGCAATAGTTTTGGTCAGGTCTACTTCTCTGTTGACAGTGTCAATAGTTTGGGTCAAGTCTACTTCTCTGTTGACAGTGTCAATAGTTTGGGTCAAGTCTACTTCTCTGTTGACAGTGTCAATAGTTTTGGTCAAGTCTACTTCACTGTTGACAGTGTCAATAGTTTGGGTCAAGTCTACTTCTCTGTTGACAGTGTCAATAGTTTTGGTCAAGTCTACTTCTCTGTTGACAGTGTCAATAGTTTTGGTCAAGTCTACTTCTCTGTTGACAGTGTCAATAGTTTTGGTCAAGTCTACTTCTCTGTTGACAGTGTCAATAGTTTTGGTCAAGTCTACTTCTCTGTTGACAGTGTCAATAGTTTTGGTCAAGTCTACTTCTCTGTTGACAGTGTCAATAGTTTGGGTCAGGTCTACTTCTCTGTTGACAGTGTCAATAGTTTTGGTCAAGTCTACTTCTCTGTTGACAGTGTCAATAGTTTTGGTCAAGTCTACTTCTCTGTTGACAGTGTCAATAGTTTGGGTCAAGTCTACTTCTCTGTTGACAGTGTCAATAGTTCTGGTCAGGTCTACTTCTCTGTTGACAGTGTCAATAGTTCTGGTCAGGTCTACTTCTCTGTTGACAGTGTCAATAGTTCTGGTCAAGTCTACTTCTCTGTTGACAGTGTCAATAGTTTGGGTCAAGTCTACTTCTCTGTTGACAGTGTCAATAGTTTTGGTCAAGTCTACTTCTCTGTTGACAGTGTCAATAGTTTGGGTCAAGTCTACTTCTCTGTTGACAGTGTCAATAGTTCTGGTCAAGTCTACTTCTCTGTTGACAGTGTCAATAGTTTGGTCAGGTCTACTTCTCTGTTGACAGTGTCAATAGTTCTGGTCAGGTCTACTTCTCTGTTGACAGTGTCAATAGTTCTGGTCAGGTCTACTTCTCTGTTGACAGTGTCAATAGTTCTGGTCAGGTCTACTTCTCTGTTGACAGTGTCAATAGTTCTGGTCAGGTCTACTTCTCTGTTGACAGTGCCAATAGTTCTGGTCAGGTCTACTTCTCTGTTGACAGTGTCAATAGTTCTGGTCAGGTCTACTTCTCTGTTGACAGTGTCAATAGTTCTGGTCAGGTCTACTTCTCTGTTGACAGTGTCAATAGTTCGGGTCAGGTCTACTTCTCTGTTGACAGTGTCAATAGTTCTGGTCAGGTCTACTTCTCTGTTGACAGTGCAATAGTTCTGGTCAGGTCTACTTCTCTGTTGACAGTGTCAATAGTTCTGGTCAGGTCTACTTCTCTGTTGACAGTGTCAATAGTTCTGGTCAGGTCTACTTCTCTGTTGACAGTGCAATAGTTCTGGTCAGGTCTACTTCTCTGTTGACAGTGTCAATAGTTTGGGTCAAGTCTACTTCTCTGTTGACAGTGTCAATAGTTCTGGTCAAGTCTACTTCTCTGTTGACAGTGTCAATAGTTTTGGTCAAGTCTACTTCTCTGTTGACAGTGTCAATAGTTTTGGTCAAGTCTACTTCTCTGTTGACAGTGTCAATAGTTCTGGTCAGGTCTACTTCTCTGTTGACAGTGTCAATAGTTCTGGTCAGGTCTACTTCTCTGTTGACAGTGTCAATAGTTCTGGTCAGGTCTACTTCTCTGTTGACAGTGCAATAGTTCTGGTCAGGTCTACTTCTCTGTTGACAGTGTCAATAGTTTGGGTCAAGTCTACTTCTCTGTTGACAGTGTCAATAGTTCTGGTCAAGTCTACTTCTCTGTTGACAGTGTCAATAGTTTTGGTCAAGTCTACTTCTCTGTTGACAGTGTCAATAGTTTTGGTCAAGTCTACTTCTCTGTTGACAGTGTCAATAGTTCTGGTCAGGTCTACTTCTCTGTTGACAGTGTCAATAGTTCTGGTCAGGTCTACTTCTCTGTTGACAGTGTCAATAGTTCTGGTCAGGTCTACTTCTCTGTTGACAGTGTCAATAGTTCTGGTCAGGTCTACTTCTCTGTTGACAGTGTCAATAGTTCTGGTCAGGTCTACTTCTCTGTTGACAGTGTCAATAGTTCTGGTCAGGTCTACTTCTCTGTTGACAGTGTCAATAGTTCTGGTCAGGTCTACTTCTCTGTTGACAGTGTCAATAGTTCTGGTCAGGTCTACTTCTCTGTTGACAGTGTCAATAGTTCTGGTCAGGTCTACTTCTCTGTTGACAGTGTCAATAGTTCTGGTCAGGTCTACTTCTCTGTTGACAATGTCAATAGTTCTGGTCACGTCTACTTCTCTGTTGACAGTGTCAATAGTTCTGGTCAGGTCTACTTCTCTGTTGACAGTGTCAATAGTTCTGGTCAGGTCTACTTCTCTGTTGACAGTGTCAATAGTTCTGGTCAGGTCTACTTCTCTGTTGACAGTGTCAATAGTTCTGGTCAGGTCTACTTCTCTGTTGACAGTGCAATAGTTCTGGTCAAGTCTACTTCTCTGTTGACAGTGCAATAGTTCTGGTCAAGTCTACTTCTCTGTTGACAGTGTCAATATTTCTGGTCAGGTCTACTTCTCTGTTGACAGTGTCAATAGTTCTGGTCAGGTCTACTTCTCTGTTGACAGTGTCAATAGTTCTGGTCAAGTCTACTTCTCTGTTGACAGTGTCAATAGTTCGGGTCAGGTCTACTTCTCTGTTGACAGTGTCAATAGTTCTGGTCAAGTCTATAGCCACTGCCCAGTGCTAAGACGAGCACCAACCCTGAAGGAAACGTCAGCGGCAGCTGTAAAAAATTCCAGTTCAATCTGGTCGAGGAGAAACAGAAGTGAGACCGATAGGTTTAGATTTCCCCCACTCAGAACAGGTGTCCTATAGCTAAGTGGGTAAGACTTCTGCCAAAGCCAACACCCGAGGACGTCCAACCAGCCGTAAGATGTCGGTTCACTCAGAACAGGTGTCCTACAGCTAAGTGGGTAAGACGTCTGCCAAAGCCAACGCCTCAGGACGTCCAACCAGCCGTACGATGTCGGTTCACTCAGAACAGGTGTCCTACAGCTACGTGGGTAAGACGTCTGCCAAAGCCAACACCTCAGGACGTCCAACCAGCCGTAGGATGTCGGTTCACTCAGAACAGGTGTCCTACAGCTAAGTGGGTAAGACGTCTGCCAAAGCCAACGCCTTAGGACGTCCAACCAGCCGTACGATGTCGGTTCACTCAGAACAGGTGTCCTACAGCTAAATGGGTAAGACGTCTGCCAAAGCCAACGCCTCAGGACGTCCAACCAGCCGTAGGATGTCGGTTCACTCAGAACAGGTGTCCTACAGCTAAGTGGGTAAGACGTCTGACAAAGCCAACACCTCAGGACGTCCAACCAGCCGTAAGATGTCGGTTCACTCAGAACAGGTGTCCTACAGCTAATTGGGTAAGACGTCTGCCAAAGCCAACACCCGAGGACGTCCAACCAGCCGTAGGATGTCGGTTCACTCAGAACAGGTGTCCTACAGCTAAGTGGGTAAGACGTCTGCCAAAGCCAACACCCGAGGACGTCCAACCAGTCGTAAGATGTCGGTTCACTCAGAACAGGTGTCCTACAGCTAAGTGGGTAAGACGTCTGCCAAAGCCAACACCCGAGGACGTCCAACCAGCCGTAAGATGTCGGTTCACTCAGAACAGGTGTCCTACAGCTAAGTGGGTAAGACGTCTGCCAAAGCCAACACCCGAGGACGTCCAACCAGCCGTAGGATGTCGGTTCACTCCGAACAGGTGTCCTACAGCTAAGTGGGTAAGACGTCTGCCAAAGCCAACGCCTCAGGACGTCCAACCAGCCGTAGGATGTTGGTTCACTCCGAACAGGTGTCCTACAGCTAAGTGGGTAAGACGTCTGCCAAAGCCAACGCCTCAGGACGTCCAACCAGCCGTAAGATGTCGGTTCACTCAGAACAGGTGTCCTACAGCTAAGTGGGTAAGACGTCTGCCAAAGCCAACACCCGAGGACGTTCAACCAGCCGTAAGATGTCGGTTCACTCAGAACAGGTGTCCTACAGCTACGTGGGTAAGACGTCTGCCAAAGCCAACACCCGAGGACGTCCAACCAGCCGTAGGATGTCGGTTCACTCAGAACAGGTGTCCTACAGCTAAGTGGGTAAGACGTCTGCCAAAGCCAACACCTCAGAACGTCCAACCAGCCGTAGGATGTTGGTTCACTCAGAACAGGTGTCCTACAGCTAAGTGGGTAAGACGTCTGCCAAAGCCAACACCGAGGACGTCCAACCAGCCGTAAGATGTCGGTTCACTCAGAACAGGTGTCCTACAGCTAAGTGGGTAAGACGTCTGCCAAAGCCAACACCCGAGGACGTCCAACCAGCCGTAAGATGTCGGTTCACTCAGAACAGGTGTCCTACAGCTAAGTGGGTAAGACGTCTGCCAAAGCCAACACCCGAGGACGTCCAACCAGCCGTAAGATGTCGGTTCACTCAGAACAGGTGTCCTACAGCTAAGTGGGTAAGACGTCTGCCAAAGCCAACGCCTCAAGACGTCCAACCAGCCATAGGATATCGGTTCGATTCCCGCCTGTGCCAACATTCTTTCTTCACAGAAGGGCATCTAGGAGGAAGGTCAAGGCCAAACGCTGGACACAGAAGGCCATCTAGGAACCATGACAGGTACACCAGCCCCCTCAGGTGGAGGAAGGTCAATGCCAAACGCTGGACACAGAAGGCCATCTAGGAGCCATGACTTGTACACCAGCCCCTCAGTGTGGAAGGAGGTCAAGGCCATACGCTGGACACAGAAGGCCATCCAGGAGCCATGACATGTACACCAGCCCCTCAGTGTGGAGGGAGGTCAAGGCCAAACGCTGGACACAGAAGGGCATCTAGGAGCCATGACATGTACCCCAAACGCTGGACACAGAAGGGCATCTAGGAGCCATGACATGTACACCAGCCCCTCAGTGTGGAAGGAGATCAACGCCAAACGCTGGACACAGAAGGGCATCTAGGCGCCATGACATGTACACCAGCCCCCTCAGTGTGGAAGGAGGTCAAGGCCAAACGCTGGACACAGAAGGGCATGTAGGGGCCATGACATGTACACCAGCCCCTCAGTGTGGAAGGAGGTCAAGGCCAAACGCTGGACACAGAAGGGCATGTAGGGGCCATGACATGTACACCAGCCCCCTCAGTGTGGAAGGAGCTCAAGGCCAAACACTGGACACAGAAGGCCATCTAGGAGTTATGACTTGGAATCTTAGAATCGGTTCAGCCAACTTAGAGTGCACAAAAGTTAAGGATGAAACACTTGTGTGAGTGGGGGTGGGGGGGAAATGCTTCCTCTCTAAACACCTGCTGTCAGAGGCTTCCTGGACTTTCTGTCTACCGCAAGTATGTCTACAACTACCACAGATAAATGAAGTTGTGATGATAACAAAGGCAATGATAATGACTATATCTACAACTACCAGAAAATAAAATGAAGTTGTGATGATAACAAAGGCAATGATAATGACTATATCTACATCTACCACAGATAAAATGAAATTGTGATGATAACGAAGGCAATGATAATGATAATAAAAACTATTCTACATCATGATGTAAAGATATGCCTTCCCGTTTTTCTATCCACTCTTCGTGTGCCCCAGGAGATGTAGTAATAAATAAAAAGATATTTTTGCATTGTAAACCTGCTCGAAATCTTGTGGGCAAGGAACAAGGTGGGCCAAAGACACGTGACATGCTACAAGTGTTGTTGTTGCTAAGGAACAAGATGGGCCAAAGACACGTGACATGATGCAAGTGTTGACGCTAAGGAACAAGGTGGGCCAAAGACACGTGACATGATGCAAGTGTTGACGCTAGGGAACAAGATGGGCCAAAGACACGTGACATGATGCAAGTGTTGACGCTGAGGAACAAGATGGGCCAAAGACATGTGACATGATACAAGTGTTGACGCTAAGGAACAAGGTGGGCCAAAGACATGTGACATGATACAAGTGTTGACGCTAAGGAACAAGGTGGGCCAAAGACATGTGACATGATACAAGTGTTGACGCTAAGGAACAATGTGGGCCAAAGACATGTGACATGATACAAGTGTTGACGCTAAGGAACAATGTGGGCCAAAGACATGTGACATGATACAAGTGTTGACGCTAAGGAACAAGGTGGGCCAAAGACATGTGACATGATACAAGTGTTGACGCTAAGGAACAAGGTGGGCCAAGGACATGTGACATGATACAAGTGTTGACGCTAAGGAACAAGGTGGGCCAAAGACACGTGACATGATACAAGTGTTGACGCTAAGGAACAAGGTGGGCCAAAGACATGTGACATGATGCAAGTGTTGACGCTAAGGAACAAGGTGGGCCAAAGACACGTGACATGATACAAGTGTTGACGCTAAGGAACAAGGTGGGCCAAAGACATGTGACATGATGCAAGTGTTGACGCTAAGGAACAAGGTGGGCCAAAGACATGTGACATGATGCAAGTGTTGACGCTAAGAATTAAGGTGGGCCAAAGACACGTGACATGATGCAAGTGTTGACGCTAAGGAACAAGGTGGGCCAAAGACACGTGACATGATGCAAGTGTTGACGCTAAGGAACAAGATAGGCCAAAGACATGTGACATGATGCAAGTGTTGACGCTAAGGAACAAGATGGGCCAAAGACATGTGACATGATGCAAGTGTTGACGCTAAGGAACAAGGTGGGCCAAAGACATGTGACATGATACAAGTGTTGACGCTAAGGAACAAGGTGGGCCAAAGACATGTGACATGATACAAGTGTTGTTGTTGCTAAGGAACAAGGTGGGCCAAAGACATGTGACATGATACAAGTGTTGACGCTAAGGAACAAGGTGGGCCAAAGACATGTGACATGATACAAGTGTTGTTGTTGCTAAGGAACAAGGTGGGCCAAAGACAGGCTGGGAAACACTGGGAGGACAACCAAACTCAGTGATGTTCTGAGCGCGTATCTGACAGACCCTGTTACATGTACCACCACCACACCACCACCACTACCTGCGGCGGAGAGAGATAGAGTGGGAGAGAGAAAGAGACAGAAAGATGCAGACAGACAGAAGAAGAGACAGAGAGAGACAGAGACAGTGAGAGAGAGAGACAGACAGACAGACAGACAGACAGACAGACAGAGAGAGAGATAGATAGAGAGAGAGAGAGAGAGAGAGAGAGAGAGAGAGAGAGTGCTGGGTGGGGGGGGGGGTATTTTTGTGTGGTTTCCATTACCCAGCTTTGTGTGTGATCGCCATGCAGATAAGATTCGTCTCCAGAAAACGTGGTTTGGAGGCACCCAGTCCTCCTTATGCAGCGCCGAATATCTTGGAACCTGCAGCTTTGTGTGTGATCGCCATGCAGATAAGATTCGTCTCCAGAAAACGTGGTTTGGAGGCACCCAGTCCTCCTTATGCAGCGCCGAATATCTTGGAACCTGCAGCTTTGTATGTGATCGCCATGCAGATAAGATTCGTCTCCAGAAAACGTGCTTTGGTTAGTCCTCCTTATGCAGCGCCGAATATCTTGGAACCTGCAGCTTTGTGTGTGATCGCCATGCAGATAAGATTCGTCTCCAGAAAACGTGGTTTGGAGGCACCCAGTCCTCCTTATGCAGCGCCGAATATCTTGGAACCTGCAGCTTTGTGTGTGATCGCCATGCAGATAAGATTCGTCTCCAGAAAACGTGGTTTGGAGGCACCCAGTCCTCCTTATGCAGCGCCGAATATCTTGGAACCTGCAGAGGTGCAGCTGGAAGACAGTCAGGTGCTTCTACCATGAGAACCTACCGCTGTCGCTCTCTCTGTATATTCAGCCGTTCTAATGCTTCTCCTTCAGGTGCTGCTTACACACATGTAAGAAAACGTGCAGATATTTACTTATGCTCAGGCATGTGGCAAGTACACACATATGTGCTCAGACGCATGCGCTCATCCATGTGTACACGCAGGCACAGGTATGCACACGCTCCCACACAGACATGTGAAAACAGAGACACACACACACACACACACACACACACACACACACACACACACACACACACACACACACACACACACACACACACACACACACACACACACACACACACACAGCGCCCTCTTCCCATTTCTTTTCCTCATGTCTTCCCCAAAGGTAATGATCCTGTGCACACTGTAAATAGTGTAATGTACAGCTTAGCCACTGAAGAATTCTTGAGTTTCTGAAACATTTTCATCTGATCTAAGATGTTTACGAAAGAAAAAAATAGCCAAGCTCTGGTGTGTTTTTAGAAAATCTGCTTTAATGATTTGTTTGTGTATTTCCATCTTTGTGTCTATTTTGAGAGCCAAATTAAACGAAGTGACAGCCTAGATATGGCTTTCTACCGTGGACTGGGTATGAGCCGCACTCTCTCTCTCTCTCTCTCTCCTCTCTCTCTCTCTCTCTCTCTCTCTCTCTCTCTCTCTCTCTCTCTCTCTCTCTCTCTCTCACACACACACACACACACACACACACACGTACACACACACACACACACACACACACACACACACACACACACACACACACACACACACACACACACACACGATTTAACCCATATGGTGCAGTCTATATGGGTTAGCCTACATGTAGTGACACTTTCTTGAAGTGTATGAGGGGACCTCACAGACTGCGGTCAAAATTTCCTGAACCTTCCTGTCTGAACTTCTGCCACTGACATAGCAGTGACGTCAGTCTGAACTTCTGCCACTGACATAGCAGTGAAGTCAGTCTGGACTTCTGCCACTGACATAGCAGTGACGTCAGTCTGGACTTCTGCCACTGACATAGCAGTGACGTCAGTCTGGACTTCTGCCACTGACATAGCAGTGACGTCAGTCTGGACTTCTGCCACTGACATAGCAGTGATGTCAGTCTGGACTTCTGCCACTGACATAGCAGTGATGTCAGTCTGGACTTCTGCCACTGACATAGCAGTGACGTCAGTCTGGAGTGTCAGCAAGATCTGTTGGATGCTGCCGGTGAGGCGACAGGTAAATGATTGGTACTACCTGTGAAGAGTGGGCTCACTGCGCCAGCAAATAAGGCCAGGATTCAGACCACAGTGCCAAGGACGTCCACCCTGATTCTTCAGCCCTGGAATTCTTACAGGCTCTTAATGCTAGACGCTAAATACTCAACTTGCCTCCCGCAAGTGCAAAAGTGGAATGGGAGAAAGTAGATTAAAAAAAATAGTCCAAAGACCGGATGTGCTGATAGGAAAGAGCATACTAGACCAGAAGCTAGCCACATTTGGAGACATTGTATACGGGACGTCTATGAAGTGAAACATCCAAAGCTGAAAACACTCAAAAATCCGGAGGCTAGCAAGAGATAAATAACATCCTAAAGAAAAAGATGACTTTCAAAAGAACAGATAAAGGCTGTCTGAAAAGCTGAAAAGAAAGGTTTAGAGAAGCTCTGGCAAGACCCGAAAGCACAACACAGTGCCCCCAGCAAAGCAGAATCAGCACGAAGGAGGAGCAGAAAGACGAAAACCCAAGACTGCTTCAAAGATCCTTTCCAGTTGGCCAGGAAACTAGCTGATGAACCAGAATCTGGGACGGTCACTGTGGACAAAGAAACTCTTGAGCAGCGTCTCAGGAAAACAAATTCCGACCCTCAGAGCGAAGCACCACCCGAATTCCAGGGCTTGACGCAGCCGCAGCATATAGTTCCAGAGAAACAGTTTAGTGGCAAGCCACCAACACTGGATGAGGTTAAGAAAGTTATTAAGGAAGGTAAAGCCTAATCTTCGCCTGGGCCAAATGAAATACCATATCTGCTGTATAACAAATGTCCCACTGTCTTTATGTATCTCTATGAAATGACAACATCAGCATGGAGGAACTTGAAGATCAGCGACCAATGGATGATAGCCGAGTGTACATTCCCAAAGAGAAAAACTCGAGTTACATCAACCAGTTTAGACCGATATCACCTCTGAACGCCGAGGGGAACATTTTCTTCTCTGTGATGGCAGCCAGACTAAATACCCGATAGTAAATGTGTGCTTGGATTTGTCCATCCAAAAATGAAGGCATCCCAGGCGTCTCTGGCTTTGTAGAACATGCCACTATGATTTGGGAAGCAACCCAAAGAGCTAGGGCAGAAATGCGAGACCTCGATGTGGTGTGGCTCGATCTGGCAAATGCATACGGATGAGTTCCACACAAGATGATTCAGGTGGCCCTCGAGATGTATCATGTCCCAAAGAACATCAGAGAAAAGCTGAGGAAGTACTTCCGTGGTTTCTCATTGAGGTCCTTCACTAAAGACTGCACAATAGGTTGGATCAAATTAGAACGTAGCGTAGCAATGGCCTGTACAATTTCTCCAATAGTGTTGCGCTGGCATTGGAGATCATCTTGAAAGCTGCCATGAGCTGAACAGGTCCGGCAGTTCTCGGGAATGAATTCCAAATGCCCCACCAAAAAGCAGTCATGGTTGACACGCCAGTGCTTTCCACCAAAGAAGATGAGACACACAAAACACCGAGGCAATTAGACACGTTAATTGCTTCAGTGAGACACACAAAACACCGAGGTAATTAGACAAGTTAGTTGCTTCAGTGAGACACACAAAACACCGAGGTAATTAGACAAGTTAATTGCTTCAGAGAGACACAAAACACCGAGGTAATTAGACAAGTTAATTGCTTCAGTGAGACACAAAACACCGAGGTAATTAGACAAGTTAGTTGCTTCAGTGAGACACAAAACACCGAGGCAATTAGACAAGTTAGTTGCTTCAGTGAGACACACAAAACACCGAGGCAATTAGACAAGTTAGTTGCTTCAGTGAGACACACAAAACACCGAGGTAATTAGACAAGTTAGTTGCTTCAGTGACACACAAAACACCGAGGCAATTAGACAAGTTAATTGCTTCAGTGAGACACAAAACACCGAGGTAATTAGACAAGTTAGTTGCTTCAGTGAGACACACAAAAACCGAGGTAATTAGACAAGTTAGTTGCTTCAGTGACACACAAAACACCGAGGCAAGTAGACAAGTTAATTGCTTCAGTGAGACACAAAACACCGAGGTAATTAGACAAGTTAATTGCTTCAGTGACACACAAAACACCGAGGTAATTAGACAAGTTAGTTGCTTCAGTGAGACACACAAAACACCGAGGTAATTAGACAAGTTAATTGCTTCAGTGATACACACAAAACACCGAGGTAATTAGACAAGTTAGTTGCTTCAGCGACAATGAATTTCGAGCCAAAGAAATTGCGAAGCCTTTCCCTGCTGAAAGAAAAGTAGAGAAAACAGTCACGTTCACCATCGCCATCCAAGCCATACCAACTGTGACAGAAGAACCAATCGAGAGCCTTGGGACGTCGTATAGTGGTTCTTGAAAGGCACGAAGAGAGGAGAGGAAAACAAGCAAAAGGCGGAAGAAAACTGCAGATAATAGACTAGTGTGGACACCCCAGCAAACACAAGATCTGCTGTTTGCACTTTATGCTGATCCCGAAGCTGCTGTGGTCACTATTCATACACGACATAAGCGCTAGCACTGTGGACTCAATGGAGGTGAACATCAACACATATACAACGAAATAGCTGAGTGTCCCACCTGGCCTCGCTGACTTTGCCCTCTACTGCCGCCAGGCGAAGCTGGAGCTTCCGCTGAAATCCATCCCCGAGGAATACAAAGCAGGTAAAGCAAGACTGCTTACCTTGAGGAGTCCGAAGACAAAGTTGTGAGATCATTCCGGCCCAAACTAAAGACTGACCGGAAATAGAAAGTTCGGGACCCTGTGGATGGAGCAAATGACTGGGAATGCACAGTAGACCTTCCACAATGGGAGAACCATCCAGAGACCATCCACGACTGGGAATGTACAGTAGACCTTCCACAATGGGAGAACCATCCAGAGGCCATCAATGACTGGGAATGCACAGTAGACCTTCCACAATGGGAGAACCATCCAGAGACCATCAGGAAGAGTGGCATGAGACTGGTCATTGTCCTTCACTCAGGTTCATCAAAGCAAATGATTCTGACTGAACTCACTGTGCCATATGACAGTAGAATGGAGCAACGTCACATCTACAGGGGTGAGAAATATGTCAGTCTAGCCAGCAGCTTGAGGGAATCCGGCTTCCCGGCCCAGGGTTTCACCATGGTGGCAAGGGGAGGTGTTAGCTCTTCAGCCAATGATCTCACGAAACAGCTCGGGATTTCAGGCAGGAACAGGACCAGGACCAGAAGCCTGAAGGCAATGGCAGAGGCAGCTGAAAAGAATGCTAGCTGGATGTGGTCGAGGAGGAGCAAAAGTGAGCTTAAATTTCCCAAATTAGAACAGGTGTCCGTTTAGCAGTGGGGTAAGACATCCGTCTAAAAAGACGCCTTGAGATTCCCACCCATCCAAACGTTGCGGGTTTGAATCCCGGCATGGCAGCGCCTAGACAAAACGTCAGCAGTAAAATGACATCTGGGAGTCATGACCTGGATGCAGCCTGGTCCTCTTAGAGTGTAAGCACTTCAGGGCTAAAACACTTGTCTTGGGGGGGAGGGGTCTTCTCTAAAGACCTTCTGCCGTCAAACTATCCCTAGCACTTCTTCCTACTCCATAACTCAAATAGAAGGTTTGATGGTACGTTTACCTAAAACAGATAAATCAACAAAATTTCCTTTTAAAACAACGGCGACCGATTTCTCTCTGAAACCTTTTCGTTAATAGAGGGTCTTCCCCTTTCGCCAATCGAATTAAGAAAGTGTTACCAACACTGGGTAATAAAAAAACATACAAGATTTATTGCTAACAGATGTATTGAAGACACTGTGAGATTTATATTCGTTTTAAAGCGCTGCTCAAAACAGATACCAGGTATGCCTCTATGTTTAGATTTTGAGAAGGCACTTGACTCTCTTCACTGGAAGTCCATGTTCAAAACCTTTGGAGCGCATGGTTTGGCAACAACATATGTCGATGGGCACTGCACAGAGTGGTTTAACACTGAACGTGGTTGCAGCCATGGCGATCCTATGTCACTATCTCTCTTCATTGTTTGTGGAGAGATGCTGTACATAAGATTAAAGAGGTTAAAGATATCAAACGGATCTATGTCAATAACATCAAACATAGAATTTCTCCATTTGTCGACGATATTCAATTGATGAATAATGGAGCTGGAGTTTGCTTTTGCACACAGAAAAAAAAACACGGGCAGTCTGGCTGGGAAGTAAAAGATATTCAAAGGGAAACTGTATGCAACAACGGAATTTTACATGGAATCGGATATACTTTAAGATGCTTGGTGTCTGGATTACGCAAAAATTGAAAAAACTGTGAAAGGGAAAATTACTCCGCAAAATAGTCTGAGGTCCAACTATTGTTTGAAATATGGTCCAACAGGACCATAACTCTACTTGAGAGATTTGCTGTACTGAAATCTGCAATTCTCTTAAAACTAGTGGATCTATGGATGCTGCGTCCTAATCCTCCTGCTGCCTTAGTAAACACACTTCAGCTTTTTTGTCATCGAATTGTTTGGAATAATAAACAGGACAGAATTAGCAGAAAAACAGCAATAAAAATGTGAAAGAGGGAAGGCTGGGTATACCAGATTTAAGACACTAAATTTCGACTTTAAAACTCACCTGGTTGAGAAAACTAGAAAATACGGCCCACGAATGGAAATGTGTATGTACCTCTAAATATCCGTTCTTGAATAATTTGAAATTTGGAAGTGTGCTGGACGCATTAAGAACAACACAAATCGTTTTTGGATACATACGTCAGTAGCATACAAAATATTTAGCACCCAAATTCTCGTGAATTACTTGCTGAACTCACTACTTCTTAATGGCAAAATTGTAGCTGGCGCGACATTCATAAACAAACCAAAAGGTTAAAAAGAAAAAAAAATGGTGTTTACTGCACTGCACGTTTTCTGAAAAGACAACAGACTATTTCTGAAAAGACAACAGACTATTTCTGAAAAGGCAACAGACTATTTCTGAAAAGGCAACAGACTATTTCTGAAAAGACAACAGACTATTTCTAGCACACAAAGAATTCATGATAAGATATGATTTGATTGTCAATTTTACTTCTTATAATGGCTGTATGGAAGCTATAGAAAGTTGTATAAAGAAATCCGGTGTTTTGGTTAAATATAATAACCCACAAGATTCTTCTCACACTCTAACGAAGATATGTGTCGTACAAAAAGATGCTAGCCATTCATAAAAGATCCTTATTGCTAATAATACCGACCCAAAATACTGCTTGAAATAGAACGCTGTCTTTGTTGTAGAATAGCTTGTTTAATCTTATTTCTTGAAATACAAATAATCTAAGAAATAAAACTAAAATGGCTGCAGATGTGAAAAGTCAGCGGAAGCTTTGCAACACAGTTCTGAAAGAAATTGGAACTGTAAGTATTGACTACTGCAACTTCTGTAAAGAAGAAAGATCGCGCTGAACATCTTTAAATAAAAATGCATTCGTAGCTAAACTCTGGTCAAACTTTTAAAACCTATTAAATGAAAAATGTCCACTATCTTTTAACATGAACTTCAGTGAAATGTTTGCTATGTTAGTGTGGATTCTGGTTTTAAGACTGACGCTGTTCAGACTTTACCATTCTGTTTGCTAAACAATCTATCTTTGATTGCAAAATGAACAGCAAACTTCTACGTATTTCCTGCTTGTGAATGATCTGACGTGCAGGTAAAAAAATCGAAGAACATAATATGAACGTCTGTGGTGAAGAACCAAAACGCATAAAGATTAGACTTTTTACATGTCCCTTTTCGACTCCAGTATTCGGAGTCCTAATAACACCTACACAGGATTATTTGTTATGGTTTTTTGCTCATGGACTTTTCTTCTTCTTCTTCTTCTTCTTCTTCTTCTTCTTCTTCTTCTTCTTCTTCTCCTTCTTCTTCTTCTTCTTTTGTTTTTTTGTTTTTTTTGTTTTGTTTTGTTTTTGGTACAGAAGCAGTATGACCTGCTATAACTAGCATACATTGACATCAAAGAAGTGATGCAGGCCTGCTGCGGTGCTTACGTTTGTGCCGCCTGAAGATTTGTGAAATGAAACTACTTATGTGTGCGTGCGTGCGTGCGTGCGTGCGTGCGTGCGTGTGTGCGTGTGTGTGTGTGTGTGTGTGTGTGTGTGTGTGTGTGTGTGTGTGTGTGTGTGTGTGTGTGTGTGTGTGTGTGTGTGTGTGTGTGTTCTTTCCAAAAATGTGGCATGAATTGTGTGTTGAGGTTGTTCGTTGTTTTCTTTCAATTTGTTTCTTTTTTTTTTCATTTCTATGATATTGAAATTTGAAATCATTGTCAGTTGTTGTTGATAAAAAATTTAACATTCGTTTTTTTAAACGACTTACCAGATGCCTTACTGTGAAGATTAAAATCATTGTCAGTTCTTGTTGATGAATTTTTTATTTCTTAAAACGACTAACCAGATGCCTTACCTGCGAAGATTAAAATCAATGTCAGTTCTTTCAATTTGTTTCTTTTTTATTCATTTGTATGATATTGAAATTTGAAATCATTGTCAGTTGTTGTTGATAAGAAATTTAACATTCGTTTTTTAAAAAGACTTACAAGATGCCTTACTGTGAAGATTAAAATCATTGTCAGTTCTTGTTGATGAATTTTTTATTTCTTAAAACGACTAACCAGATGCCTTACCTGCGAAGATTAAAATCAATGTCAGTTCTTGATGAGAAATCTAACTCTTGTTTTTTTTTAAAACCGACTTACCAGATTCCTTACCTGCGCATTAACCGAACGCGTAGTCAGACCATGGGTACCTGCCTAACATAGCGTCACTATTATAATGACCATGGTGAAATTCCCAATGAGATGAACATTGGAACTGGCAAAGCCTCAATTGTTTTGAACCTTCACGGCAAAGTCAGGTGGAACAAGAAGCTTTTCACAGGAAAGCAATCTGATATTTACAACTGAAATGTGTCGTCAGTCTGTCTGTACAGCCCCAAAAAGCCATGTCTTTTGTTTCTAGGCTGCCTGAGAACGAGAACATCAAGGGCAGTGACGTCACCACCAGCAATGAGAACATCAAGTGCAGTGACGTCACCACCAGCAATGAGAACATCAAGTGCAGTGACGTCACCACCAGCAATGAGAACATCAAGGGCAGTCACTTCACCACCAGCAATGAGAACATCAAGTGCAGTGACGTCACCAACAGCAATGAGAACATCAAGGGCAGTGACGTCACCGCCAGTAATGAGAACATCAAGCGCAGTCACTTTACCACAAGCAATGAGAACATCAAGTGCAGTCACTTCACTACCAGCAATGAGAACATCAAGGACAGTGACGTCACCACCAATGAGAACATCAAGGGCAGTCACGTCACCGCCACCAATGAGAACATCAAGGGCAGTGACGTCACCACCAGCAATGAGAACATCAAGGGCAGTGACGTCACCACCAGCAATGAGAACATCAAGGACAGTGACGTCACCACCAATGAGAACTTTCAAAACGGAGTGACTGAAGGCGGCGAACGAAGCAAGATTAGGAATAGAGTTTTAGAACTTACCGCCAATGACATTGACAAACAAAGCACAAGACAAGACACGATGCATTTCAACCACTTGGGTCTTCATCAGGCGAAAAAATAAATCACATTAAACATGTGGGACAGTACAAACTACGAAAAACGAAAAAAGAATGAAAAATGACTCATCCGTTATTGTCCATGAAGGCGGAAATGACATGAGGCCAGGGGGATTATGGGAGAGGAAACGAGGAGGGGGGGGGGGGGGGGGGGTTGCGTCAGGGGAGGTGTGTGTGTGTGATATGATAGGGTTGTGTGTCTAGTTTATTGGGATGGTGTGATATCTTTGTGATGGTTGTGGTAATGGTGGATAGATAATAATGGAAAAAAAAAAAAAAAAAAGAGAGAGAGAAGAAAGAAGGTGTGTGTGTGTGGGGGGGGGGGGGGGATTTAAGGGGAAGGATAAAACAAAATTAAGATTAAATAGATGGAGGGTTGCTGTAACTACTGTATGAAGTGAGTGAAGGGGATGTGGTGGTGGTGTATGTAAGTGTGTGTGTATGTGTGTGTGTATGTGTGTGTGTTGGTAGGGGATATTGCCAACTGATGTGGAAGAGGTGGGTATGTGTGTTTGGTTATTGTTGGATATTGATGCCTTGGGGGTGTAGTGTGCCCAGTTTGGAAATGAGATGGGATTCTTGAGTTGTGCGTTCAAAGCTGTCACTCTGTGACTGCCAGAGTGCCATAACTTTGACATGGTCGATGTTGTGTTGGGTGTGGTTGAAGTGTAGGGCGACGGGTTTGGGTCGGTGGTGGCGGATATCAGCCAGGTGTTCAGAGATGCGTGTTTCAAGTGTGCGTGACGTTTCCCCTATGTAGATCTTGCCACACAGCTGGCAGTGGATGGCATATATAATGTTGCGGCTCTGACATGAGAATGTGCGTTTGACTGTGAAGGAGTTTTTGGGGCCCTGTAAGATGGTGTCTGGTTTGGTGAGGGGGCAGATTTTGCAGTTGGGTTTGGAGCAGGGGTGAGTACCTGGTGGTGTAGCTGTGGTTCTGTTCAAACTGGATCGCACGAGGAGGTCTTTGAGGTTTTTGTCACGTTTGAATGTGATCATGGGTTTGGTATGGAAGGCGGGTTTGTGGTTATGTACAATGTGCCAATTGGATTTGAGGATCCTACAGATGGGGAGGGTGTGCGGGTGGTAGAGGAGGTAGGCTGTGGGTCTGTCTGTCTTGGTTGGATGCTGGGTGTCCAGAGCAGATGCTCTGGTTACAGCTATGGTGCGGCGGAGTGCTGCATGATGATGGAACTGGGGTATCCGCGGTTGGTGAAGAATTGTGACATTTTGGCTGCTTGTATAGTGAAGTCTTCCTCGCTGGAGCAGAGTCTGCGAAGACGGAGAAATTGTGAGTATGGGATGCTGTCTTTAGTGTGTGGGTTGTGGGAGGATGAGTAGTCTAGGTATGCATGTGCGTCGGTGGGTTTGTAGAAAATGGAGGTTCTGAGTAGGCCTTCTTCTAGGGAGATGGTGATGTCTAGGAAGTTGACCGACTGCGAAATGGTGTAGGTAAGTCGGATAGATGGATGGAAGGTCTGGGCAAAGTTGAGGAAGTTGAGGAGGTCTTGTTTTGGCATAGATGTGGCTCCCAGTCCATCATCGATATACCTTTTGTACAGTTCAGGTGTGGGGCCTGTGTATGTGTTGAGTAGGCGGTGTTCCAAGTGTCCCATGAAGAGGCAAGTAGTGTTATAGGGTGCCTTGACACCCGGAGCGGATCCCGGCATGGAGCGGCTCTCGGTAATGGAGCGGCTCTCGGGTAAGGAGCGGCTCTCGGCAATGGAGCGGCTCTCGGTAATGGAGCGGCTCTCGGGTAAGGAGCGGCTCTCGGCAATGGAGCGGCTCTCGGGTGAGGAGCGTCTGCCCGGAATGGAGTGGGTTGTGTGTGTATTGCTTGGGTGTGTGTGTGTGTGTGTGTGTGTGTGTGTGTGTGGTGTGTGTGTGTGTGTGTGTGAGTGAATGTTATCATTGT
>CM031624.1:60337284-60347369 GCA_018398815.1 Conus ventricosus | reverse complement strand
TGGGATGAGGGAATCATGATTGAGTTCAGGCAGGATGTGGTTGGGGAATCACTGAGGTTACAGGCAGCGATGTGGTTGGGAATCAGGGGTTACAGGCAGGGATGTGTTGGGAATCAGTGAGGTTACAGCAGGAGTGGTTGGGGAATCATGAGGTACAGCAGGATGTGGTGATGTGGTTGGAATCAGTGAGGGTTACAGGCAGTGATGTGGTTGGGGAATCACTGAGGGTTACAGGCAGTGATGTGGTTGGGGAATCACTGAGGGTTGCAGTCAGTGATCGCGTGGTTGGGGAATCACTGAGGGTTGCAGGCAGTGATGGTGTGGTTTGGTAATCACTGAGGGTTGCAGGCAGTGATGTGGTTGGGGAATCACTGAGGTTGCAGGCTGTAATGTGGTTGGGGAATCACTGAGGTTGCAGGCAGTGATGTGGTTGGGGAATCACTGAGGGTTGCAGGCAGTGATAGTGTGATTGAGGAATCACAGAACGTTGCAGGCAGTGATGTGGTTGGAGAATCACTTAGGGTTACAGGCAGTGCTGTTGTGAGTTTTCATGACCAGCTTCCAGACTCATCTAACCTGATGAGGGATTTTGTTTGTGAATTGTTGGCTACACTGTGTGCTATCCTCCCCTCATCGCCAAGTGCTGTTTACAGTCTGATATTCTGCGTGTGTTGGCTGTAACTCTCTTCACCTCACAACATGGGGATTGTAAGCACAGCTCTATCTTTTATGAAATATGTAATTCATCATATTAAACGAGGAGGTACTGAGATATATGCGTTGTATGTCACATCAAACTGCGGGCTATGTTCAAACAAAACAGAAGTACAAAAAAGCGTGGCAAAAGTTCCTGACGCTAGAAATTTTTCCCTTAGGTTTGACTTCTGCCCAATGAATTCGTGGATGGAAATGTTCAAACAACAAGGTCACTCTCTCAATACGTTTGATGGATGAATCCGAAATTCTATCCCCCAAAAAGAGTATTTCAAGTACAAAAATTAAGCGTTGACGTATTCATATGCATATAGTACGTGCCGATACGGACTGTGATAAAAGAGTTAAAATCAGCGGATTTTTGGTTCATCTGTTTGCAAGATGCGGATCGCGCTATTGAAGAACAGACTCAGTCCTCTCTGAAATCGCTAAGCCAGGACTTTGGTCAGCTCGACGTTTAACACACACACGCCACAAGGAATGTTTCTCACCTGGGGAAGTGACAAGGGAAGTTACCACACTAACATCCACAAGAAAAAAGAAAAACAAACAAACAAAGCGCAGTAAAAACAACAACAACAAAACAAAAGCAAACAAACAAACAAACAAAAAACGTTAGGGTAATGATTATACCTAAAACACAAATGGGTAACAAACTGACTGCACGCAACAAAAACTAAAATGACGATTAAAAAATCACTCACCGAATCTTGTGCGGTGAAAAACAATTGATCTTCACAGCCGCATCGAAACAGAGCAGACGACACTCGCGGTAACAACAACAACAACAACAAATATTAACTTAAAGAACAACCCCAACCAACACTAAGACCAACCACATCAACGTCAACCACAACAAGAGCAACAAGGGCAAGAAGCAGAGAGAGGGAGACAAGCCCTGCAGTCTCTCCAACAGAAGGCCAACTGTGAATCGAACCGTCCTCCAACTGTGGCTGTGTGCACTCCTCCCCCCTCCTCCCCCCACCCCCACCACAGCCCTCTCAGTGCCTGTGTGCACACCTCCCCCCCCCCCCCACCCCAGCCCTCTCTGTGCCTGTGTGCACACCTCCCCCCCACCCCAGCCCTCTCTGTGCCTGTGTGCACACCTCTCCCCCCCCCCCCAGCCCTCTCTGTGCCTGTGTGCACACCTCCCCCCCCCCCACCCCAGCCCTCTCTGTGCCTGTGTGCACACCTCCCCCCACCCCCCACCCCAGCCCTCTGTGCCTGTGTGCAAACCTCCCCCCCCACCCCCCACCCCAGCCCTCTCTGTGCCTGTGTGCACACCCCCCCCCCCCCCCCACACCCCAGCCCTCTCTGTGCCTGTGTGCAAACCTCCCCCCACCCCCCACCTCAGCCCTCTCTGTGCCTGTGTGCACACCTCCCCCCCCCCCAGCCCTCTCTGTGCCTGTGTGCACACCTCCCCCCCCCCACCCCAGCCCTCTCTGTGCCTGTGTGCACACCTCTCCCCCCCCCCCAGCCCTCTCTGTGCCTGTGTGCACACCTCCCCCCCCCACCCCAGCCGTCTCTGTGCCTGTGTGCACACCTCCCCCCACCCCCCACCCCCAGCCCTCTCTGTGCCTGTGTGCACACCTCCCCCCCACCCCCCACCCCCCACCCCAGCCCTCTCTGTGCCTGTGTGCACACCTCCCCCCACCCGCACCCCAGCCCTCTCTGTGCCTGTGTGCACACCTCCCCCCCCCCCCACCTCAGCCCTCTCTGTGCCTGTGGCACACCTCCCCCCCCCACCCCAGCCCTCTCTGTGCCTGTGTGCACACCTCCCCCCCCCCCACCCCCAGCCCTCTCTGTGCCTGTATGCACACCTCCCTCCCCCCCCAGCCCTCTCTGTGCCTGTGTGCACACCTCCCCCCACCCCCACCCCCCACCTCAGCCCTCTCTGTGCCTGTGTGCACACCTCCCCCCCACCTCAGCCCTCTCTGTGCCTGTGTGCACACCTCCCCCCCCCCACCTCAGCCCTCTCTGTGCCTGTGTGCACACCTCCCCCCACCCACCTCAGCCCTCTCTGTGCCTGTGTGCACACCTCCCCCCCCCCCCCCCCCACACCCCAGCCCTCTCTGTGCCTGTGTGCACACCTCCCCCCCCCCCACCTCAGCCCTCTCTGTGCCTGTGTGCACACCTCCCCCCCCCCACCCACCTCAGCCCTCTCTGTGCCTGTGTGCACACCTCCCCCCCCCCCACCCCCCACCCCAGCCCTCTCTGTGCCTGTGTGCACACCTCCCCCCCCCACCTCAGCCCTCTCTGTGCCTGTGTGCACACCTCCCCCCCCCACCTCAGCCCTCTCTGTGCCTGTGTGCACACCTCCCCCCCCCCCCCCCCACCTCAGCCCTCTCTGTGCCTGTGTGCACACCTCCCCCCACCCACCTCAGCCCTCTCTGTGCCTGTGTGCACACCTCCCCCCCCCCCACCTCAGCCCTCTCTGTGCCTGTGTGCACACCTCCCCCCCCCCCACCCCAGCCCTCTCTGTGCCTGTGTGCACACCTCCCCCCCCCCCAGCCCTCTCTGTGCCTGTGTGTACACCTCCCCCCCCCCCCACCCCAGCCCTCTCTCTGCCTGTGTGCACACCTCCCCCCACCCCCCACCCCCCACCCAGCCCTCTCTGTGCCTGTGTGCACACCTCCCCCCTCCACCCCAGCCCTCTCTGTGCCTGTGTGCACACGGTCAGTTCTTGATGTGTAGACAATGGTCAGTTCTTGGTGTGTGGGCAATGGTCAGTTCTTGGTGTGTGGGCAATGGACTGTGGCTTTTTTCAAAACAAAAAAATTCCGTGTTGTTTTACATATCTAATGCTTTCTTTTCCACATTCTCAACATTTTTTTTTATCACAAGAAAAGGATCATTTTGTTATTTCTTAATCAGCCGATACGGACCCTCTTTTCCTCTAATTTTCGAAGAAAAGACACACACACACACACACACACCACACACCACACACACACACACACACACCACACACACACACACAGAGACACTGACACTTTTTTTTTTGACACTGACACTTTTTTATTGTCCAATAGCTGTACAGCCCTTTCAGACAAGGGGGATAATCATATATAAATAAATGTTTTATCATAAATGATCTCAAATCTTTATGAAAAGACTATACACACACACGCATGAAAGAAAATATGCACGCACATGCAGGTGCATGCACACACGCGCGCTCGCGCGCGCACACTCACACACACGCGCGCACGCAGAGATAAAGGAGGGGAAAAGGAGAGAGAGAGAGAGAGAGAGAGAGATAGAGAGAGAGAGAGAGAGAGAGAGAGAGAGAGAGAGAGAGACAGACAGACAGACAGAGAGACAGACAGAGAGAGAGAGAGGGGAGATGAGAGAGAGAGAGAGAGAGAGAGAGAGAGAGAGAGAGAGGGAAGAGTGCGAGAGAAAGAGAGAGAGACAGAGACAGAAAGATGCATGCGCGAACGCGGGTTACAGATGGTGGATCATCTTGTAATTTGTTGACTTTGTTCAATTAACACTTTCCTAATCTTCATTGCTTCTGCTAAAAATCTAGCCAGGGATATCGTTACATTTTCATTGTTATTTGAAAGAATATATGTTACCGATCTCTGATCAGGATTTCCTGTAAAGGAATTTAGAATACTACAGCTTTTACGTTTTTCATTATAAGCAGAGCAATTGAACAGTAAATGAATTTAAATCCTCTGTTCCATTTCCACACGACGGGCAAACGTTGTTTTATCTTCTTCAGTTTGAAACCAATGTTTGACATTTTTAGGCCGCTAAACTCTTAGTCTGAATCTGATAAGACTACCCTATGCCATTTATCCAATACAAATGATAAATATTTTTCTGCTTGAAAAACATTTTTGAAGAATAAAACCACCTATATTTTATCATTAGCTTCCAATTCTGAATGCCAATGCTGTTTTAAGCAGGAGATAAGTCCATCTTTGAATTCACTAATAAAACCATACTCACAACCTGCACCTTGGCTTAGCCATACAATACTAAATCCATTCTCGCATAAAATTCTCTTAACATTGACGCCCAATTTAAGTGACCAGATTCATGTTGTATAACAAGCATTTCATATGACTGTCTGCAAATTCTCGACATTGGTAGGTTAGTAAGTTTTAGCCAATATTTAATACACTTTACAGACATTCGAATACAGAGGGGATATCTTCCGGTTTCGCCATAAACTAAAGTATTAGAAGTGTGGAGGGGAAGACCTAAAAGTCTTTTTATTGCAAAGGTATGCACTTTTTCAACTTTTTTCCTATCTTCTTCCAGTCCCCACACTTCAGCTGCGTAGGTTAATATGGGCTCTATTGTGTGTCAAATAGTTTCCAAAACAGATCTACATCCCCAGTGTTCAATTTTCTCATGGATCTCAATATGTCCATTACCCATTCTTCCCTTTTCTACAGACATCTAATAAACTGCTACCAATACTTAATTTTGTGGTAAAAAACCATTCCCAAATATTTGTAAGAATTTGTAACCATCACTTTTTTTACCTCCATAAAACCATCTCTCCCTGGCAGCCAAATGACCTCCCTTTCTAAACACCACTACGTTTGTCTTTTTAAGATTAATACTCAGATGTAGTCTATCTGTTTCTCTTTTTAAGCTGTCAAGCTGGTTCTGAAGACCTATTATTGTATTCGACAACAGTATGACATCGTCTGCAAAACAAGAGAAGAAAGATTTCGGCTGCCCAGGAATCAATTGTATTCCATGCTTTCCAGTCACAGACAATTCTACAGCTAATTCATTAATGAAAAAGGGAAAACAATATGGGGCTCAGTAGGCAACCTTGTCTCACTCCCCTAGGACAATTGAAATAATCAGAATAACAACATTTGTCACGAACACAAGCCAACACAGAATCATAAATACTTCTTAAGGCCCTATACATTTTGCCATTCACACCATTCCTCCTCAAAACTGCCCCAGTGATTCCTGTTCACAGAGTCAAACGCTTTTTAAATAAAATAAATGCAACGTACAGTTTAGAATTCTTTTGTAAAGACTTCTGTATAATAGCATAGAGGGTGAAAATATGGTCAATTTTTACTATACCTGCTCGTGAAACCTGCCTGCTCTTCAAGAATTTTTTCTTTTCTTTTGCCCATATGGATAGCCTTTTCGTTAAAATGTGTGTATAAACTTTACTTACAACGCTTGTTAAGGCTATGCCACGATAATTATTGGCTGATTAACGTCTCCTTTTTATATATTGGTACGATAATGGATCGTGACCATTGTTTGGGGAAAAAATTCATGATCAAACAATTTGTTGAAAAAGACAACCAGAAATCGATAACAACAACATTTGCATGTTTCAAAATTTCACCTATAATTTTGTCAGGGCCTGCGCTTTTCCCAGACTTGAGATGACCAATACTGGCAAGGACCTCTTGTCTGGAAATCGCTTCATTAAATGATGCATCAGAAACACCTAATGTTTGTTCATCACTATTGCTTCGCATTTCTCATGATGTGGCATTATATCTAATTCATTAAAGAGTGAGAAGAAATGTTCGTACCACTGATCTATAGGTATAGAATTGTAGATCACTGATTTTGTGTTCACGGACCTGACTGTCTGCCAGAATAGATTTAGAATCATGTACTGACTGCTTTATTTAATCAACCTTGCTTGATCATACTCTGTTTTCTTTTGGTTTAACAAATGCTTATATTCCTTTCTTTCCTTAACGTACGCTCTCTTTTTCGCTGAAGTGCATTGTTTGCTCGCTGAATTTCCATAGTAACCCCCTAACTGCTTTCTTTTTACGGTGACATTCAGCATCAAACCAGTCACTCTTTCTCTTCTTATTTCCTGTTGTTCTCATCATACACGCAGCTGCGCTGCATAACGACTTTGTAACTATTTCAAGAGAAGCATCGATATCTGTATCAAGAACTAAATAAGCGTTATCTAAATTTTGTTTGAAATCAGCAGATTTTTGCTCGTTTTGATAAATGTACAAATACTCCTCTGACCATACATAGTGATTCTCATTACTGGTTTGAACTGTACGTACCTGAATGAATTCTTGCTCCACATTTTTCCAAATAAATTCTACAGGCAAGTGCCCGGAATCGATTCGATCACCAACACCTAAATCACAACTGCACGCAGACAACATGTCTTTTGACATAATGACATAATCAATCACACTTGCACCATGCGGTGAAACAAAAGTAAAATCGCCACTAGAATTATTGTCAAAACAGCCGTTCAAAATGACACCAGTTAAACATGTAACAAAATTCAACAGCGACTGACCAAAATTATTCACAACGTTATCTTTCGAGTTCCTGTTCCTGATTCCTCATCATTACCATCATCATCATTATCATCATCCATACATGGTGTATAATTACTCATGTCTTCCATCCTTGGCTGTTCACACCCAGTTCTTGCATTAAAGTCACCCATAAGCATCAAATGCACATTATCCTTTTGAAGGACGTGTAATAAACTTTCTTCCAAATTAACTATACCGTCCCTTAAATTACCATCGTATTATATAGAGGCCCATATTTTCTGGCACATTTTAACATGCAACCAGAAGTACATCTTTGTCACTTTTGAAAACAGACTTGTTTATGTTGACAGCAACTACATTTTCACATTGACTTGACAGCTGAGACGAATTTAGATAGGGATTTTCGGATCATGAGCAAACACACGCCTGAGTGTCTTCCGTGTCGAGAAAGCTTTTTTGCAGGAGCAGCAAATTTGATATAATCATGGAATATCCACTAAAGTCAAAAAGTTCATCGACAAAAGTTTCTGTCATGCAGACAACATCAAACTTAGAAAATGTAATCAATGAAAGAAGCATCACTAATCTTATTATATAAATTTTCACATATAACAAAGAAATTTCATATTTACAAGATGATCCGGCCTGTCCTAGCGCACTTGCCGTGTTGATCGCCTTGGGAGGGGATGACCAGTCAAGCTCCTGTTGGCAGGAGGGGAGGAGGAGTTGGGGGAGAAAAACCGACGAAGACCGTGTTGCTCTGTTTTTCCACGCCCCGTATCCTCTTTACCCCCGCTACCGCCCCTGAACACGTGTATTCCGTGAGCTGGTCTTGGTGCCCTGGTTAAAGCGATGAGGGGAATCCCCGTCACGGCTTCCGCGTTCTTTCGCCTGCTGACCTCTGCCCCCTGTTGCGTTGGTGTCGCTTCTTTGACTGCTGCGTTGGTGACGGTAGTTGTCGTTGCAGCATCCGCATTGGTCACCATGGTCATCTTTGGCAGCCACCACCTCAGCGTAGGTTCTTGGGTCAGGTCGTTTGGGTCCCACCACTAATTGGCCCTTCTTAAGTAGGCCACCTTGCCCTCTTTTCTGGCTCTGACACCACACTGGCCTGCTTTCTGGTCAGGTCATTAGCCACAGTCACTCCCTTTGCCTCAGTCTTTCACGATAGTCACGATTGGTAATCACCGTCATTTTGTCCTTCCAACGATTGAACTTGACAATCATTGGTTTCGGTCGGCCATCTCTACTCTCACCCACTCTGTGCGCTCGAGCGATATCATTAGTTGTCCCTTCTTCTGGTCCGGTCACGCTGTTCAGAACATCAGTTACTACTCTGGCACATGTTTCGTAACTTTCGAACGCTTCTTCTTGGGGACACCATACATTCTGAGATTGTCTCTTTGAGAAAAACTTTCAAGCTTCTCGCAATTTTCTTGAAGTGTTTCTACCTCCCGCTTCACCCTCTCGATGTCGGAGAACACATTCTGGAGATTGTCACTATTTCCCCTGCAAATGCTGAATAGGTTATGATATCTTCTTTTGTTTCTTTTTGCAGTGCAACTAACTCTTGTGTGGTCTCTTTCTTGTCCGTACATCTTCTGCCAATTTCATCACACTTTGTTGTGAGTAGCCCAAGATCAGTCTTAATGTCACTCAAATCATTCCGCATGGAAGCCAGGTTAGTATCTATAGATTTAGATCTCTCCTATTGCACTCTCAATGCCTCCATGATCTGAGAGAGAACATCCACAGGGGCAGTTGAGGAATCATAAAATGAAAAGAGGGGGGCGATCGGTAGCGCTACTCCTGTCCGCTGAACTGGTACACGATGGCGCTGTCGTGTCGTTCTTTGCCGTATTCACTTGCTGGGAAGGGCGATCGCGATCCGTAGGGCCAGGGTTCAGTTCAACATCGCCACAACACAGAAGGTAGGCAGCGACAAACACAAACATCACGATATCCAGTCTGTTCCGCACTGTCACAAGTCTCGTGCGCATGATCAACGCAAACCTGACACGCTTTGCCATGAAGGTCAGGTAAATGGCCAGAAACAGGCCACAACCTGACACGAAAACACACATGTCCACCGGCATGGTCACTGACAGTCACAAAAAATACACCTCTGTGATCAGCACAACGTCACATACCACACTGCATGAATATCCACTTTCAAAGATCGCTAATTATTAGACTAATTAACAAAAATACTCTAAATTTCTGAGAGCGGCGGAAAACATGCGTGCTATCAACACGTGAGATTCACCCCCCCCCCCCCCCCCCCCCCCGAGAGAGAGAGAGAGAGAGAGAGAGAGAGAGAGAGAGATGAGAGAGAGAGAGAGAGAGGGGAGAGAGAGGCTGGAACTTATCAAAACCAGGTGTGGAGGTACAACCCGTGCCCCAACCCTTTTGTCCGTCAAGACGATGTGGAGAGGGCTGACCAGGTCATTAGTCGAGTTGTGTTGTGAAGGGCCTCATCATTCTCCGTCAAGACGATGTGGAGAGGCCGACCAGGTCATTAGTCGAGTTGTGTAGTGAAGGGCCTCAGCATTCTCCGTCAAGACGATGTGGGGAGGCTGACCAGGTCATTAGTCGAGTTGTGTAGTGAAGGGCCTCAGCATTCTCCGTCAAGACGATGTGGAGAGGCTGACCCGGTCATTAGTCGAGTTGATGTGGAGAGGCTGACCAGGTCAGTAGTCGAGTTGTGTAGTTTAAAAGGGGCCCCAGCATTCGCCGTCAAGACGATGTGGAGAGGCTGACCGCCAGATCGGTAGTCCGACGTGATCTTGTGTGGGTGTACCTGTGGATTTTGAACTGTGTTCGTGAGCGGCTCTGCACACCTCTCCCATACTCACCCGCTCTTTTCCCACCAGAGGAGAGAGAGAGAAGAGAGAGGAGAGAGAGAGAGAGAGAGAGAGAGAGAGAGAGAGAGAGAGAGAGAGACGAGAGAGGAGGAGAGAGAGAGAGAGAGAGATAGAGAGGAGAGAAGAGGAGAGAGAAGAGAGGCTGGAGGGACAAGCGTGCCTTTTCCATTGGGTTTTTGTTTGAGTTATTGTATTAGTTTGTGTTAGAAATTAGAAGAGAAAGAAGGGAGAAAAAAGGGAAAAT
>CM031624.1:60316700-60331700 GCA_018398815.1 Conus ventricosus | reverse complement strand
TGCTTCATCGTCTGACCAGGATGTCCTATTACTACAGATTACAAGAAGTAGCTATTTCATGTCCCTCCTGTTTTGTTCGTCAGTGCATGTTTTTCAGCAAGGTGGCCATGATATTGCCATGATATGATCCGTGATATGTTTGGCAGCAATGCGGCTAGGTTAGCCGTGACCTTGACCCATGTTTTCGACTTAATGCAGCATGTTTTCTACTCATTGCAGCTACACCAGCGGTGATCTTGTATGTTTCTCAGCAATGCAGCTATATTAACTGTGACCGTGTTGACCATGTTTTCTACCCTGTTTTCTTCTACTCAATGCAGCCACATCAGCTGTGATCTTGCATGTTTCTCAGCAATGCAGCTACATCAGCTGTGACCTTGCATGTTTCTTTTACACTCAATGCAGCTACATCAGCTGTGCTCTTGCATGTTTCTCCGCAATGCAGCTATATTAGCTGTGCCCTATATTCTTTCTACTCAATGCAGCCGTGACCCTTGTTTTCTACTCAATGCAGCTACATCAGCTGTGCTCTTGCATGTTTCTCCGCAATGCAGCTATATTAGCTGTGCCCTATATTGTTTTTATACTCAATGCAGCTACATCAGCTGTGCTCTTGCATGTTTCTCCGCAATGCAGCTATATTAGCTGTGCCTATATTGTTTTCTACTCAATGCAGCGGCATCAGCTGTGACCTTGCATGTTTCTCAGCAATGCAGCTGTATTAGCTGTGCCCTATATTGTTTTTATACTCAATGCAGCTACATCAGCTGTGCTCTTGCATGCTTCTCCGCAATGCAGCTATATAGCTGTGCCCTATATTGTTTTATACTCAATGCAGCTACATAAGCTGTGCTCTTGCATGTTTCTCCGCAATGCAGCTATATTAGCTGTGCCCTATATTGTTTTCTACTCAATGCAGCTACATCAGCTGTGACCTTGCATGTTTCTTTTACACTCAATGCAGCTACATCAGCTGTGCTCTTGCATGTTTCTCCGCAATGCAGCTATATTAGCTGTGCCCTATTTTGTTTTATACTCAATGCAGCCGTGACCCATGTTTTCTACTCAATGCAGCTACATCAGCTGTGCTCTTGCATGTTTCTCCGCAATACAGCTATATTAGCTGTGCCCTATATTGTTTATACTCAATGCAGCTACATCAGCTGTGCTCTTGCATGTTTCTCCGCAATGCAGCTATTTTAGCTGTGCCTATATTGTTTCTACTCAATGCAGCTACATCAGCTGTGACCTTGCATGTTTTTCCGCAATGCAGCTACATTAGCTGTGCCCCTATATTGTTTTCTACTCAATGCAGCTACATCAGCTGTGACCTTGCATGTTTCTCGCAATGCAGCTATATTAGCTGTGCCCTATATTGTTTTCTACTCAATGCAGCTGCATCAGCTGTGACCTTGCATTTTTCTCCGCAATGCAGCTATATTAGCTGTGCCCTATATTGTTTTATACTCAATGCAGCTACATCAGCTGTGCTCTTGCATTGTTTCTCCGCAATGCAGCTATATTAGCTGTGCCCTATATTGTTTTCTACTCAATGCAGCTAACATCAGCTGTGACCTTGCATGTTTCTTTTACACTCAATGCAGCTACATCAGCTGTGCTCTTGCATGTTTCTCCGCAATGCAGCTATATTAGCTGTGCCCTATATTGTTTTATGCTCAATGCAGCCGTGACCCATGTTTTCTACTCAATGCAGCTACATCAGCTGTGCTCTTGCATGTTTCTCCGCAATGCAGCTATATTAGCTGTGCCCTATATTGTTTTCTACTCAATGCAGCTACATCAGCTGTTCTCTTGCATGTTTCTCCCCAATGCAGCTATATTAGCTGTGCCCTATATTGTTTTCTACTCAATGCAGCTACATCAGCTGTGCTCTTGCATGTTTCTCTGCAATGCGGCTATATTAACCATGAATATGTTTTGCATGTTCTCAACAATTTTTCCTCAAGGTGGCTACATCAGCTGTGTGTTGCCATGTTCATATTATTATCACTTTGCATGTTTTTCAGCAAGGCGGCTACATCATCGTGACCTATGCTCTCTACTCAATGCAGCTATTTCTCTACACAATGCAGCTATATCAGTGTGATCTTGCATGTTTCTCGGCAATGTGGCTATATTAGCCGTGACCTCTTTATCACCTGAGACTGTCAATTAACCGCGAATATGTTTTGCAGGTTCTCAACAAGTTTTTCCGCAAGGTGGCTACATCAGCTGTGTGTTGGCATGTTTTTATTAACTTTGCATGTATTTCAGCAAGGCGGCTACATCAGCGTGACCCACGTTTTCTACACAATGCAGCTACATCAGCTGTGATCTTGCATGACCTCCTCATCCCCATGACTGTCATTAACCGTGAATATGTTTGGCATGTTCTCAACAATTTTTCCACAAGGTGGCTACATCAGCTGTGTGTTGGCATGTTTATATATAAACTTCGCGTGTTTTCCAGCAAGGCGGCTTCATCAGCGGGACGTTCTGCTGCGTTAGCCGTTACTATGTGTCGCATGTTCCTCATCAAATTTATCAGCAAGGCAGCGATATCACGTGGGTGTTTGCAGGTTATTTTAGCCACGACTATGAGTGTTTCCCACACTATCATATCGATTGATCCCATTGTCTAAACAGGGCAATACAAGTACACACAGGGTAAGCCCCTTTCGTGTCGTAAGAATTGGTGTTTGACAGGTGCCAAAGACAAGACCACAGAGACGCCGACGGCCTACATTGATAGCGGCCAGACCAGCGACACACGCACCCAGGAGATCCAGCAGTCGTGCAGCCAAACAGGGACATCCCCCACACGCCTACCATCACGATGGCCCCACCTTCCTGCCAGCACAACAGGCGACCACCACAGCCGCAAGGGCCCTCCCTGTGCCACCAGCACAACCAGGGGCCAACACATGGACGACGGCCGACACGGCACAACAACAGGTGGCCACCACACCACACACGGCTTCATGACACCACTGGCTCAACAGGCGGCGGCAGACTGGCAGACCAGCATCGTGGGCCCAGTCCAAGACGCCCTACAAGGTCCTGGGGGCTCCCGGACCTGTGTGGAGGCTAACAGACAATGCTGGCGGACAATGGCGCAGCAAAAGCAACAAGAAAGACGGGCAACCCCACAACACATTATGTATGTGTACAAGTTGCAACCCCCACAAGACACTATGTAGGGTGTACAAGCTGCTCATGTACAAAGGAGCTGTTCACTGATTATATAGTATGTTTTTGTAGGCAACATTATGTTTCAGGGCGTGTGTACGCGGTGGATGTGTGTGCGCGCGCGAGCATGCTGGTGCGGGCAAGTGCGTGTAGGTGTACGTTTTTGATGACCTGGGAACGCAGAATTTGTTGCGTGTGTGTGCTTCTGTTTATAATTTTAGCTGTTGGATTGTTAAAACTTGTAAAGCGCCCGCCAGCCTACATGGTTAGGGTGGGTGCTATAGCAATTGTCATTATTATGATTAATTTTATGATGTCGTAATCCTAATTTAGACGGTCAATGCGCTTAGGTCCACTACCTTTCGGTTATGACTCGGGGGTCAACACTTCATGCTCAAATGAGCAAGAAGTGTCTCATGGCGCTTTCCCCCTTCAGTCAAACTCAAAGTTCAGATCCCAGGGGAATTGATGTTTTTAACCCCTTCAGCAGTGTTGGAAAGAAATCGGCGCAAAGCGCTGGTCAGAAATGAAAGAAATACTGGATTATTAGCCGTAACCTGGCAAACAAAGGGTATTGTCCTTTTGAATCTTTTGTGACGTAAATGTTGAATTCAGTCACCTGGCAAACAAATTTATTGTCCTTTTGAAGCTATGGGTGAGTTTAATCGTTGAAGTCCGTTACCTGACAAACAAAAGGTATTGTCCAATTGAAGCTAAGGTTGAATTTATGCGTTGAACTCCTCACTTAACAAAGTGATCAGAGACAAACACTTGAAAGAATGGGACATAAAGTCAAGAAATTACAAGATAAAAAGAATCTGATGTTTACAGGTCACTATTATATGTACCTGTCCAGATACCCCTGGGTTATAATGCTGGTATATGAAGAACTGACAAATTATATTTTCACTCCTCGTGGAGTGGACCTAAGCGCAATATAACATCTTTGTGTCATGTGTTGCATGTATGCGGGAAATTGTGAAAGAGAAAGCATGTTGATCAGGGGTGAAGGAAGATGAGTGAGAGGATGAAAAAGAACAGTTATCAATTGCCATGGGACCTAACAAGAAGCATCAGCCACAAAATACTTTGCTTTCTGATTGTTTTGAACCCTCATCCCGTCGTCTGTGAAAACGCCCTAAAACAGCAGCAGGACGTCTTTGTGCGGTGTGTTGTACTGATTGTTCTGAACCCTCATCCGGTTGTCCGTGAAAAACGCCCCACTACTGTCTGTTGAACAACGCCTTTAGTCTTCACTGGAAAACAATGAACACTAATGCATTTGTTTCTCGCTAGTAAACAATGGCGCTTTGTTCGGCTGTCGAACAATACTGTACTTGTTCATAGCACATGGATTGTTTTCTAATGTTTCCATCAATTCTTTTACGCTTCTGTGTGTGTGTGTGGTGTGTGTGTGTGGTGTGTGTGTGTGTGTGTGTGTGTGTGTGTGTGTGTGTGTCTGTGTGTTGTGTGCGTGCGCGCGTGGCTCGCATGTGTATGTGTGTGTGTGTGTGTGAGTGGTGTGTGTGGTTGTGTGTGTGTGTGTGTGTGTGTGTGTGTGTGCGTGTGAGTGTGTGTATGCCCGTCCGTGTCTTTGTCTGTGTCTGTAGGTGTGTGTGTCTGTGTGTATCCGTGCGTGCCTGTGCCCATGCGTGCGTGCATGCGTGTGTGTGCGCGCGCGCGCGCACGCGCGCGCACGCGCGTGTGTGTGTGTGTGTGTGTGTGTGTGTGTGTGTGTGTGTGTGTGTGTGTGTGTGTGTGTACACGCCCGCTAAGGTGCGTATGTGAGTGTGTGTGCGCGAGGCACTTGCGCAAGCGCGCGCGAGCGCGTGTGTGTGTTTGTGTGTGTATGTGTGTGTCGTATCTGCCTTTCTGTGTCTGTGTGATTGTGTCTGCGCGCGAGCGTGCGTGTATGTGTGTTGTTTGTGTGTGTGTGTGTGTGTGTGTGTGTGGTGTGTGTGTGTGTGTGTGTGTGTGTGTGTGTGGTGTGTGCGTGCGCGCGCGCGCGTGCGCGCATGTGTATGTGTGTGTGTGTGTGTGTGTGTGTGTGTGTGTGTGTGTGTGTGTGTGTGTGTGTGTGTTGTTTGTGTGTCTGGCTGGCTGTGTGTGTGTGTGTGCGTGCGTGCGTGCGTGCGTGCGTTGCGTGCGAGCGTGCGTGCGTGTGTGTGTGTGTGTGTGTGTGTGTGTGTGTGTGTGTGTGTGTGTGTGTGTGTGTGTGATATCCCAGAGTTTGTTATAAATTTAAAGCCACAAGATACTGTGCTCACTTTTCCTCTTTTTTCATGGGTAATACCGAGCAAATGTTCTATTCCACGTAGAAAACAATGCCAACTGCTAACTGATTTTGGATATCAGTAGATTGAAGCTGACCGTGATATGAAACCGTCCCTTGTGATGTTCTCTTTCATACGCAGAACGACCAACCGCCTTTCAAAATCCTTAAAAAAAATGTCTGCCAGTACTTATTCAAATAAAGTGGGAATTGAAGACATGATTGGACATCACTGACGTGTGCTTGTCAGAATCCCATGGTGACTGGAGGAAAAGAAAAAGATGCACTCGTGAAGGAAGGAAATGAAACAAGGCTGTGTAATGAGCGGAGACAATGGCACAAAGGCATTTGTTTTATGGGGTGTAAAGAGCGGAGACAATGGCACAAAGGCATTTGTTTATGGGGTGTAAAGAGGGAGAGACAATGGCACAAAGCATTTGTTTATGGGGTGTAAAGAGCGGAGGACAATGGCACAAAGGCATTTGTTTTTGGGGTGTAAACAGCGGAGACAATGATACAAAGGCATTTGTTTATGGAGTGTAAAGATCGATGACAATGATACAAAGGCATTTATTTATGGGTGTAAAGAGCGGAGACAATGATACAAAGGCATTTGTTTATGGAGTGTAAAGATCGATGACAATGATACAAAGGCATTTATTTAGGGGTGTAAAGAGCGGAGACAATGATACAAAGGCATTTGTTTATGGGGAACCCAGAATTTGGAACAATCTCTTGCCTAGGACGAAGGGACGATTTGAAAAAAGAAATTGAATGTACTTATCTGAAGTAAAAGTTTTACACAGGTGAAGGAAATTAACTTCAGACGACCTTTCATCAGAGCCGAAATTACAGATCATTTTGCTGAGGAGAGGTTCACATTTAAAGTAGTTGTCGTATGTTAAGGTGTGCACACATTTTAATGGACGAGTTTTGCTGTTTTTGTTGTGATTAATTCAAATTTCTGAACGTAAACGTGACATCTAAACCAGTCTTGAAAAACTATAGATATACAAGTGATATGATGACAGAAGGTAACGTAAGGTAAGGTAATGTTGCTTATAGCCCAGCCGACCGCAAATGGCCATATCAGGGCTGTCACCACGTTGAAGTCAACTCACAATAGTCTAGAATACAACTTCCAAAAACGCACCGGAAATTTGCTAAAAATATTTCTATTGCACATCTCAGATCAGATGAAAAATGTAATCTCTTTCAAAAAATTAAAAGATCACATTAGGTGGAACATCTCTGAACAAGGTTTTCATGGAGTCTGCTGTTAAATGTATATTTTCTCATGTCATGCAAGTCTCAACACTCTAAAAGAACATGTTTCATTGTGAGTGGTACATGACATGGTATGCACCATGGAGCTTCTTCACTCTTTAGAAACAAATGGCCAGTGTGCAGCCGGCATAAAACCGTTTCTTCTTTCGTCCTCCGCAGGTAGGTGAGAGGAACTCTTTAAGGTTTGGGCGATTCTAGAAAAGTTTGTTATCCGTCTGTGTATTTCAGTCCTCCTGCCAGAGGTCTCTGATATGATTATAAACTTTCGGTTTCCAATCTGAGCGCGGGTTTGATTGTTGGACAGTTTCTTCGTTGTGGCATTCCTGGCCAAACAATCAGCCATTTCCCGACTACCAACATGACGGGAACCCAAGCAAGAACAATGTTGTTTCAAAGAGGTAAAAAGTTCCAAAAGTGTAGAAGTTCAGGATGATGGAGGTTACGTCAAGCTATGGCCTCCAAAGCTGGCAGTGAATCAGACAAAATCAGAAAGTCCTTGTTTGTAGATTGAGAGATTATCTTCAGTGTTAGAAGCAAAGACGTAACTTCAGCAGAGTAAACAGAAAGATCTGACGGAATATCCAATAGGTTTTGATCATATTCGAGAATGAGCACCTGGGCAATAGGCTGCTCAAGCCACTCCATCCTCGGACTTTGAACCATCTGCAATTTTGAAAGGATGGGAATTTTGTGCTGAGATCAGCAAACAATGCCTTGTATGCCAGAGAACTGGTGGATTCTTTGTACAGAGATCAGCAAACAATGCCTTGTATGCCAGAGAACTGGTGGATTCTTTGTACAGAGATCAGCAAACAATGCCTTGTGTGCCAGAGAACTGGTGGATTCTTTGTACAGAGATCAGCAAACAGTGCCTTGTATGCCAGAGAACTGGTGGATTCTTTGTACAGAGATCAGCAAACAGTGCCTTGTATGCCAGAGAACTGGTGGATTCTTTGTACAGAGGTCGGCAAGCAATGCCTTGTATGCCAGAGAATGGTGGATTCTTTGTACAGAGGTCGGCAGCAATGCCTTGTATGCCCCGAGAACTGGTGGATTCTTTGTACAGAGGTCGGCAAACAATGCCTTTTATGCCAGAGAACTGGTGGATTTTGTACAGAGATCAGCAAACAATGCCTTTTTATGCCCGAGAAACTGGTGGGTTTTTTGTACAGAGATCAGCAAGCCAAAGCCTTGTATGCCAGAGAACTGGTGGATTCTTTGTACAGAGGTCGGCAAACAAGCCTTGTATGCCAGAGAACTGGTGGATTTCTTGTACAGAGGTCGGCAAACAATGCTTGTATGCCAGAGAACTGGGGGATTCTTTTTACAGGATCAGCAAGCAATGCCTGTAGCCAGAGAACTGGTGGGATTCTTTGTACAGAGGTCGGCAAACAAAGCCTGTATGCCAGAGAACTGGTGGATTCTTTGTACAGAGGTCGGCAAACAATGCCTTGTATGCCCGAGAACTGGTGGATTCTTTGTACAGAGATCAGCAAACAATGCCTTGTTGCCAGAGAACTGGTGGATTCTTTGTACAGAGGTCGGCAAACAATGCCTTGTATGCCAGAGAACTGGTGGATTCTTTGTACAGAGGTCGGCAAACAATGCCTTGTATGCCAGAGAACTGGTGGATTCTTGTACAGAGGTCGGCAAACAATGCCTTGTATGCCAGAGAACTGGTGGATTCTTTGCGAACAGCAGCAAGATCAAAGCGGATTTCTGGTGTGAAAAGGTCATGGAGGTTTATCTGGTGTGAAAAGGTCATGGAGGTTTATCTGGTGTGAAAAGGTCATGGAGGTTTATCTGGAAATTTGGAGAAGTCAGACACAACTCCTAGATCAGGACCTGCATTCTGCACTTAAGGCTGCATATGAAGTCCAAACGGAGGAACACAGTTGGGATTCTTTTCAAATTTACTTTGAAACTGAGGATTAAAAACACAATCATAAGCAGGGTTTTCCGTTTCAGAGAACCTTTGAGGTAGTAATTTAAGGATAGTTTCAGTTTGCGGTTGGATAATGAGGATTCACCCACCTCTGCATACAGGCTGTACACACGGTTGGTACGGAACGCTGCAAAAACAAAAACGAAGCCCTTGATGATGAAGAGGATCCAAGAGTTTCAGGTAAGGGGTCTTGCAGACCGTACACAGCACAACCATAGTCAGTCAGAACAGACCAAGGCTCTGCAGAGGTGCAGCAATTTTTTTCTCATCTGCGCCTCAGTCAGTGTGTGCTACGACCCACAGAATGTTCAGGGCTTTCTGGCAAGAAGTTTCTAAATTTAATGTGACTAAGAAAGTGAGCACTTGGTCGAATATAACTCCCAGAAATTTGGCCTCCTTTACAGCTGGAATGGGAGATTTCCTTATTTGGATTTCAGGATCAGCAAAGAACTGTCTAAAATTATGAAAGTGAATGCACTGTGTCATAGTAGCAGAAAAAGTAAAGCCATTTCCTTATGCCTACAGATGTATTTTATCTGCACATAGCTGGAGCCTGCGCTGAACACTGGTTACACAGCTTCCAGTTGCATAGATGGTAAATCATCTACAAACAATGAGCAGTTGGAACCCTGTTGAACTGAATTACATTTTGATTTTAATGCTAAGAGGGCAGGAGACATGATGCTCCCTTGTGAAACACGCAACACCTGCTCCTGAACATCAGAGAGAGTGGTGCCACCCCGAACTTGAAACTGTCGTTTTGCCAAAACATCTTGATAAAAAGTGGAAGATGACCCCGAAAACCAAGATCATTGAGATCATAAGATATCTCATATTTCCAGGTGAATCGTAGGCCTTTTCTAAGTCAAAGAAAATAGCCACTGTGTGTTGTTTATTTAGAAAAGCGTTTCGAAGCCTATATTCCAAATGGATCAAAAGTTCCACTGTAGTTCGATGTTTGCGGTACCACACTAGTCTTTCGCCAGAAGGCCGTCGGTTTCGAGTGTCCACATAAGTCTCCAACTGACCATTTTTTGCATCAGTTTGCAGATACAGATAGTCAAAGCTATGGAATGGTAATTGCATGGATTTGAAAGATCTTTTCCAGGTTTGGGAATAGGTATGATAGAGCTTTTCGCCAAGAAGATGAAAAGAACCCAGTAGTTCATACATGGTTGTACACTTGTAGCAGGATATTCAGACCTTTTTGCGGAAGATGTTTCAAAAGTTTTTAATGGATTTCGTCTATACCAGGAGAGGAATCGCTGTAAGAAAGTAAGGCAGATTTCAATACATTTAAAATGAGAGGAAATTTGATTTCTTTCATGTTGTCCGAATAAAAAATTGCAGGCTGATTTTTCTTTGAGGGCTTTGTTTTGGACATGACAGGCTGATTTGTTAGAAGAAGGGAATTCGTTTCAATAGATGAAGCAAGGAGATTGGCGACAGCCCTTTTCTCTGTTATTAAACAGTCAGAACAAGAGGAATTCGTTTCAATAGATGAAGCAAGCAGATTGGCGACAGGCCTTTTCTCTGTTATTAAACAGTCAAAACAAGAGGAATTTGTTTCAATAGATGAAGCAAGCAGATTGGTGACAGCCCTTTTCTCTGTTATTAAACAGTCAGAACAAGAGGAATTCGTTTCAATGGATGAAACGAAAGCAGATTGGCGACAGCCCTTTTCTCTGTTATTAAACAGTCAAACAAGAGGAATTCGTTTCAATAGATGAAGCAAGCAGATTGGCGACAGCCCTTTTCTCTGTTATTAAACAGTCAAAACAAGAGGAATTCGTTTCAATAGATGAAGCAAGCAGATTGGCGACAGCCCTTTCTCTGTTATTAAACAGTCAGAACAAGAGGAATTCGTTTCAATAGATGAAGCAAGCAGATTGGCGACAGCCCTTTTCTCTGTTATTAAACAGTCAGAAAACTCGAGGTGGCTCACAGCAAGGCAGGTGATCTTCCGTTTGATGTTCTTGATGATTTTCCACAATTTTTCTTCGATGTTTTAGAAGTAAGACCAGAGCAAAGTTGTTTCAAAGACAAACGTTTATTGGTTTTTGTAAACGTGTCTGGATTTTGCTGTCAATTTGTGATGTGCTCGGACGTTAGCCGCCGATGGTCCGCGGAAGACCCAACGTTGAGCTCATTTGTAGGCTTTGTTAATTTTCTTACATTGAGAGTTGAACCAAGGAACTGTTGCCATTTGCGGTTTTTGGAATATGTAGGAATGGTTGAATTAGCAAATTCAGTATAAAATTTGAAAGACTTCATGCCGGATCTTCACTTAGCAGAATCTTGTCCTCGTCCAGATCATAAAATAAATTACTAGCAAAGAGGTCCAAATTTGCTCTGTTAAAATTGAGGCTATCTGGTAAGGATTCAAATTCTGCATTTGTATACTGAAGTAACACAGGAAAGTGGTCACTACCATGTAGGTCGTCATCAACCTCCCAAAAATATCCAAAAACAACGAAGAATTACAAACAGGAAGATCCAACCAAGACGTGGTAATATTAGCAGAGTGAAGTAAGTTGGGGATTTCCGATTTAGGACACACAAATCGAGCTCTGACAACTCCTCTAAAAGCAGATCCGTTGGTGAAGATCTCTCACTTCCCCATAGAGGAGAATGACCATTCAGATCGCCCAACAACAAGAAAGGTCCAAGAAGCCGCGCAAGAGTGAACTGGGGTACTGTTTCTCGACACAGATATTTGGAAATAGATAGAAACTACAGATAGTTATTGTTTTATGGAGAGTAACTCGAGCTGCCACTGCCTGAAGTGGAGTCTGCAGAGATACTAGGATACAGAGGACACAGTTGTGAATGAGCAAGGCTATCCGCCAGTAACTCCACGTTCAGGAGATTTTGCAGGTTGATCTAGGAAGCTGTTACCAGAAAGGGAGAAAGTTTTATCAGCGCTGAGAGGTTTTGCAGTGAAAACGAGCACAGGCCTAGCCTCACGGCACAAAAGCTGAAGTTCCCCGTAATTGGAATACAGTCCTCTGATGTTCCGTTGTAATATGTTTTCCATTTTGGATCAGGACTCCATTTGTCCATGTCAATGTCGTCTTCATCACAGAGAGCTTCAAATGCATTCTGTAGTATTTGTTCTGCTTTTTTCAGTCTCTCTGGTGGTAGTGATGATTTCTTGTCCATGGGGGAGGGGGGGAAGCCAGTGACCTTTGTGGTGTCAGTGGAGGCTTTCCTTTGGACTCCACCAAAGCCACTTTGTTCAGTGCCACTCTCAGGGTACCTCCCCTTTTGGGGTGGCCTCTCAGGGTACCTCCCTTTTGGGGTGGCCTCTCAGGGTACCTCCTTTTGGGGTGGCCTCTCAGGGTAACCTCCCTTTTGGGGTGGCCTCTCAGGGTACCTCCCTTTTGGGGTGGCCTCGGCTCAGGGGCTGTCTCGGGGTGAACCCCTCGCTGAGCAGCCCGCAGAGCTGCAGGCTTAGTGGATGCACTGGACATGCATCTTGTGGTGGGTTTAAGGCTCCACCGACGGCCGTTTTTTCTTGCACTGTTCTTGGAGCTGGAAGATACTTCAACGGTTCCAGACCAGATCGGTCTGTCTGCATGCAGGCTTCTACCTGAGTTGCCCTAAGTGTTCTTTTGGCCACAGTTGAAAAAGGAGTGGAAAATCCTTCTGTTCCTGCACTGGCTGTTTAGTGGCGAAGAACGAAATCTTTTTATTCGGTTTTAACACGCTGAATTTCACTTTCTACTCACTAAACAGAGCACTCTTTTGAAGAAAAACGATGGTCACCATTATCGTTCACGCATTTCTGGATTCACATCTGCCCTCGTGAACTGCTTTGCTACAGGTGGCACACACCTTCTCTCCTGGACATTTCTCCTTAACATGACCAAATCTTGACACCTAAAGCACCTCAGTGAGGATGGAACACACAGGGCCCCGGTTACTCTAGGAAATCCCACCTTTATGGACTCTGTTTTGCAAAGATGAGGAACAGGGTTTTTTTTGGTTTTCTCTCCACACCTTTGCGAAAGTCGCCCTCCTGACCTCTACAAACCCCCTGATCAGCCAACTCGGCTTTATCTCCCCTGCAGATTTTCCCAAAACAACTCTCGGCATCGAATGACATCCTTGAAAAAATTGAGAGTTTTCGAGGACACCTGGTTTGGGATCATCCCAAGACTTGCCTTTAACAATTGTCTGAGCGGACTTTTCGGTCAGCCTGCACAAGCGGGGAAACCCTCCCTCACCTCATGACTGGTTTCGGCTCAGTGCCTGCCACCCTTTTCCTGCCCCTTTGCAACATTGGTTGTTCGCCATCCGCCGACTGGGTTCCCCCAGTCAAGAAGGCCAAACGCCTGTATCTTCCGGTTTTTGTATCCGAGTCCCAGTCCGTATCCCTAGAGGGGTCGGAAACCGTTTTCGTCTCCTTCCAATTTTAGTGTTTTGGTGGCCCCCAGGAGAGCTGTCGTGCTGGGGGGAAGGACAATGGATGGCCATGGTATGGCGCCATCCGCCGGTACCGTCCCGCATGAAAACCAGACAGGCACCTTCAAAGACTGAATTGGGATCAGCCACTCAGCCCATCACCAGGTAAACTGTACCTTGGGGTTCCCCGCTTTCTTACGCAGCGACTCAAGTTATCAGAGTTACAAAGGAAAATATTGTGGAAAAGAAATCATGAAGGAGAGAAGAGAAAAGATCCATTAAGAAAGGCAGAAGATAGGATAAGCAAAAGACGGGTTTCTATCTGTCAGGGGCATCACCCTCAACCTGTCTGACACAGGAGACCCTACCAGGCCAGTCAAGGGCTTGGTGTACAGGCTTAGAAGCGTCAGCAGAGCCTAAGGGATCACTGAAATACACAAGCTCTCCGCCCACGGCAAGGTTGCAACCCCCGGAGGGTGATGAACACAAAGTAAAGAGAAACTTACAGTCACTATTTCTTGGGATGAGTTGTTAAGTGATTGTCAGTCACCTGTTGCGAACTCTGTCCCACAGATGAGTTGTTAAAGTGATTGCCAGTCACCTGTTGTGGACTCTGTCCCACAGATGAGTTGTTAAAGTGATTGTCAGTCACCTGTTGTGGACTCTGTTCCAGAGATGAGTTGTTAAAGTGATTGTCAGTCACCTGTTGCGAACTCTGTCCCACATATGAGTTGTTAAAGTGATTGTCAGTCACCTGTTGCGAACTCTGTCCCACAGATGAGTTTTTTAAAGTGATTGTCAGTCACCTGTTGTGAACTCTATCCCACTCACAGACAGTCGTTTGAAGTGCGGGTGATCACACCCCGTGTCCACCAACAAACGTCATCTCTTTACTACTTCTAAACTAACAGACCGAACAATGACAATCATTTTCGTTTGTTTGTTTTTTTCAAACTTCACATGGTTTTCAAACTTCAGGGGCAAATACACCAGATCTGCGCAAACACTGTCAACATAAGTCAAACACATTTCGTGAATATTACAGGACTGAGTGCTAAGGCATTGCGCATTTTTACAGAAATGATCAATGCAACGCAAAGGATAGTCAGAGGTGTCTTATTTGTTTTTTCATCTGAAAAGTCCAAATGAGTAGGGTCTGAAAAGTCAAAACGAGTAGGGTGGAGGAAGCATCTGAAAAGTCAAAATGAGTAGGGTGGAGGAAGCATCTGAAAAGTCAAAATGAGTATGGTGGAGGAAGCATCTGAAAAGTCAAAATGAGTAGGTGGGAGGAAGCATCTGAAAAGTCAAAATGAGTAGGGTGGAGGAAGCATCTGAAAAGTCAAAATGAGTAGGGTGGAGGAAGCAAACTGAAAAGTCAAAATGAGTAGGGTGGAGGAAGCCAGTTCTTTGTTCCTGAAAAGTGTGATGCTTTACGTTCGTTTGAATTTTACAAAATACAACCGACTTCCACAGCGTGTCCTTCCGTATACTTGTATTTTGAGGTTTTGTAGCAGCTCTGTTCTTCACCATCGTCAACTTTGGGTTTTAAACCACAATCTGTCGTCCGTTTCATGGAGGAAAATCAGTTGTGATCAAAGAATCCCATCCAGTCAAACATGGCAGCACTCAGAGAAATGGCAGAATCAGCAGGTGTTTCAATGGCAATCCTCATGGTTGTGACATTGGCAACTGTCAAACCCTCCACAGTGACACAAGAGTAGTAAGGTGAGGGACTTCTCACCCTTAAAGCAGGAGCAGGAGCAGGAGCAGGAGATGACGTCAGCGCCTTAGGCTCAAATCACATGACCGAGGATGCTCGGTGATGACATCGAACGATCCATGCGAGGTCCCTAATGATAGACCCTACGGGGCCCATTGCATCACGGGGAGGGGTGCATAG
>CM031624.1:60290791-60306203 GCA_018398815.1 Conus ventricosus | reverse complement strand
TTTTAAATTTTTTTCCCTAACTTTTTCCAAATAATAAATTAAAAGCAATTTTTTCCCCCGTCGGGGGGACCCCCCCATACTGTAGAGGAATGTCGACACTGCTACGATCGGGTTTTCGCCCCCAAAACCCAGTGCAAAAGATATCTTTCAACCGGGCCCGCCTTTTGGGTCCAACTTTTGCTGTACGTCGAAATTTTGGGGTGGGGGCAAATTCAGGGGCCCGGCCCGCTCCCTCTCACGTTGTTCTTTTCCTCTGCCATCTTCTTCACAGGTTCCAATCGCTGCCCCCATGTAGTATATGCAGCGACCCGCAAGACACAGTAGAACATCGTGTAAAGTGGCATCTTTTTTCCCGAGCCCCGGGATGTCGCCTCTCCCCTTTCCCCTTCCGGGACCCCTACCCCTCTAACAAGGGAGCGGGTTTTTTCCCCTTGATCTGCTTTGCCCCATTACAAAATCAAGGTTCATACAACTTTTTGCCCCGCCGTCCGTCTATTGACGCCCCCATGAACTCGCCAATCCCAGTGCCATGCTAAAAACCCCCCAAGGAACAGCGAGGACGGAAAACCAAAAATGAGGTCACCATGACAGCGGGGCTTGAATGGCCACGAATCTAAGACATTTTTTTTTTATGCTGATCAATAAGGGATGGGTTTTGTATAGTGATGCTAGGGAAAGCCCTTTCGGTCTAAATACATGGCTGTGTTTGAAATTACTTTTTTAATTGTCGGGCATCCCCGGGGCCTGAGAGATCAGGCTCTGCATTGCGGGTCGGGAAGTGGACAACACTTCAGAAATTGTTAAAAAGACCATTAGGTACAAGCGCTACTTTGTGGTCCGTTTCCCAAATGAGCCAGTGAAACTCAAATCTGGTGGAGCGGGTGGTCTGAAAAAACCCCATGAATTTGTGGGGGTTCGAAAACCGACCCCCCAGCCACAAAACTGTGATGTAACTCCTTCGCCACAGGCCCGTTAGAATATATTCTTTAAACTGTTTTTTTAAAAGAGTAAAAATCATTGTTTTGATAGATTTAAAAAAGAAAAAGTAAAAAAACATGCGAGGTTTAGATTATGGTATGTGAAAAATGAAAACTATTGAATCTGTTCCTTAAAAAATTTCCCCAAGTAAATTTGTGGGTGGGGGCAGTTGCTGAAATCCTTTTCCAGCACAAATCAATGAACTGTCTTTTGGTACCAAGGTGCAAACTTCTCGGGGTAACGACAAAACTTGCTTATTCAGGGATACTTTTTCCCAGTTTCATTCAAAAGCAGTCTACAGTAACACTTTGGAAACCGCCCCTTGAAGGGGAAAGGGGGCCCGTTGACCAAGGTCATCCCGAGATCTGCAGAAGAGAATAATCAAAACCCTTGCTCCCCTGTTTTTGAAAGAGTAAAAATTCATTGTTGTTTAGATAAAAGAGAAAAGTAATCTCGAGGTTTAGATTATGGTTAGTGCAAAAATGAAACTGATTGAAATTTATTCCTTAAAGATTCCCCAAATAAATTTTTGTGGGTGGGGGCCCCAAAGAAAAAGAATCAAAAACGTCAAATAGTGTTCTTGACCCGGGACTGAATGGGTCATATGTGACAGCCAAATACAGCTACCCAGTAAAAGTGTACAAGTACAGCGAGGTGCATTATTTTACTATGAAAAAAAAAGTCTTTTTCCTCTAATGATTAAAAAAATTGATTAAATACGTTTATAAATTGTATGGCAAAAAAGGGAGCTCTTTTTTTGGGTGGTTAAGCAATGTGAAAACGGTTATTTTTGGAGGGGGTTGACCACTCTACCCCTGCTGCAACGGGTTTAAATTTCCCCCTCCTGTCCCATGTGAAAGGGTGTCTTACCCATCTTTTGGTTGAAAAGTATAAACCGAGGTCTTGTCGTTTCCCCCCCCCCCCCAAATTTCCCATCATGCAAGGCCCCTTAAAAGATCCCGATTTCTGCCCTATACGGGCAAGTCCCGGGTACGGGTGCCCCAATACCAAAAGAAACCACCCGAAGAGGGAAATTGTGGCTACCAAAAAGGGTTTGGAAAAAATTAAAAATTTTAGTCAAAAAACGAAATTTCCCTCCTTGGTCCGGGAATACGAAGAATTTATGGCAAAAAAACTAATGGTTTAATAATAATGTAAGAAGAGACCAAAAGTGGGGCGTTTTTTTTATGGGGGTTAGCCTGTTTTTTGTAGGGTTTCCCATAAATTTCCCAAGATGTTTTGGCTAGTGTGTAGGTGAATAAGTGTATGCTTTGTCAGTGAGAGAGAGGTTTGCTGCGTGCAAATGTTGTACATGAAAGGGAAATTTTTAAAAAGGTTGGGTTTTTTGGCATATGCATATGTGGGGGGTTTATGTCTTTTGGTTTTTCAAAATGTCTCGGATAACTTCCTTATCATAACCCCTTCAGAGGTCTTTGGACAATTTATCAGTGTCAATGTCTTTAAAAAAATATTATAATAAAGCAATCAAAACCTAACTTCTTGACGGGCCCCCCTTTCCATTTACAAATTGTGCCGAGGGGTGAAAAGGTGCCTTCGGAGATTTTTTTAGGTCTCCTTCAGCTCTGCAATTTTCCCTTTTTCAACTCCTAAAGGGGATGGACAGTTTTGGTCCCCTGAAAACCCAATGTCAAAAAAAGATGCTTTTGTTCTAAAACCTATTTAAAAACATTTTTTTAAACACTAAAATATAAATTCAAAACTGCCCAAAAAATAGAAAGAAGTACAAATTTAAGTAAAAAGAAAAAACAAATCGGTTCAGAAATATCTGTGGTCAACGGCCGGGGCCCTTAAATTTCAAGGGGGAACAAACCCCCGGCTGGGGACATGTAATTCTAGTTTTCCTGCCCCAAAAATTCAGCAGCAAAACCCACCTTGGAATAAAGAAAAAGGTCAATGTTTAATGAAATTTGAATCGGGTTTGAGCTCTTTTCCCTCCATGCATATAAACAACCCCCTTTTTTTTCATCTTGGGGATTTTGGTTCATTGCTTTGAGCTGACAGGGCCCTCTGTCGGGGCCCTTGATTGAACTGTAAAAAACTGAAATGAGGTTTAGGGAAATGTAAAAACTTCCCTTTAAAAAGGAACCCCCCCCCCTTCTGTGCAGGGGGAAAGTTTTTGTAAAGGGGACATTTCATGAGGGTCTGCCCTTGATTGAATTTCCCCCAGTTTTAAAAAAATGTTTTCCCATTTTGGCAGAAATTTATTTACATCCTTGGTTTGTGTTGAAGTGATCAGTCTCTAGCCTATGTTTCTTGTTTTTGACTTCCCCCACGGCTGGAATTTTAAAAAATTTTCTTAACTTAAAAAAAAAATGCTTTTATAGGGGTGCAAGCTTTCCCACATTTTCCCACAAAAGAATAAATCCCACATTTTTTATTTAATTTGGGTTTGGTCGTGTCTTATGCCCTTTAAACATTTTGTGTTTTAAATCATAATAATATGCGAAAGGGAAATTTTGTTTTTTTTTAATGAAAAGGTGCCATAGGGGAGTAAATTGTTGCTGTCCAGTGATTGAATTTTTGGGCACTTGAGGGAAAAAGACATGGCCTATGGTGGTGTTTGCTCCCTTTTAAATTTTTGGGTTCATTTTTTGGGTTGTTTTTTTGGGGAAACCATATTCTACTTTATTATAGGGTTTGGAGAAAAGGGGGTTTATGTATGGCAAAATGAGTTTTGTTTTTGGCAAAACTGTTTGCGTGGGTTTTATGTCATGGAAAGGGTCATTTTGGGGTAAAAACTGTTTGGGTTTTAAAAATTTAATTTAGTACTTTCAAAAATTAGTTTTGCAATTAAAAGTTCTCTAAACATTTCGTGATGTTGTTTTATATTTTGTTGTGCTGGTATGCCCATGCCTTTTGGTACAAAAGATGTCGGAATGTACCTTTGAAATTATGTGGGGAAAAAACTTCAGCCCTTTGGGTTTGGTTTTGCGATGAAACCCCCTTGATTGTCACTCCCTCATTGTTGTTAGCCTACATTTTGGGGTAAATGTGCGTCCCTCGTCATTCTGACCTGATCAGGATTTCAATTTAATCGCGGCCCATCTCTCTCTCCTCTGATACATGTTTGACGAACTATTATTTATAGAATAAATGGGATAAACAGAAAAACCCGCCCCCTGCCCAAAATCATGTCATCAAATGAAACAATTAAACCCAAGGGGACAGCAACAGTTACATCGGGAAACCTAAAGATTAGAGAGAAAAAAAAATTTCCCCAAATTTTCATTTTTCCGATTTAGACACAGAAAATTTTTGGGTTTAATACAATAAAGTAATTAATTGGTGTGTTGAACCCTAGGACAATGACGGGGAAGGGAAATCATATGGACGACGGGACCCCAACTAAATACATTTTAAAATGATTCTTTTTTGTAAAAAAAGTCTGAAAAAACTGCCCCCTATAACCAGGTTTGATGCCAAACTCACCACTTACTTCCCTTTTTTGTGGGGGGGTTTTTTAAACCCCCTTTTTTTCCACTATGAGATGAGAAAAGGGGGGGCTCGCTTGGGAAAAAAACTGCCATTTTAGAATGGAGGTAACCCCCGGGCCCATTCTACTCAAATCACACAAAAACCCACTAAGTAAATGTCCAAATCTGCTTTTGGGGCTCTTTAAAAACAAATGGTTGCCGGGTTTCAAAACCAGCAGGGGCAAAGAAAAGTTTGTTCTTCACGGGGGGGTTTGGGTGAGTAGCACAAAAAAATAGGCGCGCCTCTTTCCCCCAAAAGAACTTTTGAAAAGGGGGTTTCTGATTGGCCCTTTGTGCCCTTTGAGCATCCTGGCACACTAAAACACTAGGGTAAAATCACATACTTTGGATTCCTAACCCAAACCCCAAACCCACAGCCCTTTAAACCATAAACAAAGACTTTAAAAACTTTTTAGCGTTGGTTGAAATTTTATTTGGCTTTTTTTAAACCCAGTGTCATATGCTCTGTCATAGTGTAAAATGACATGGTGCCAAAAAAACCCTTTACCACAACCTTTGCAGGATTGACCCCTTTTCCTCATTGACAAAGATCATTTTTTAAAGGTACCCCATTTCAAAAATTGCTTTTAAAAGAGATGCCGGGGGCCAATTGGTCAAAGGAAAACCCCCCTCACCATATAGTATTTTGAAAATTCTTGAACTGCATTTGGTGGTTCTTGCGACTGAAGTTACCGCACAAAAAATTATTTAAAAAGCTATAGGATATGCAAACGTCAAATGATCAAAGTAATGAGAGTGAATTTAAAACAAAAGATTCAATTTGATTTATGTTTTCTTTTTGGGTCTTACCAATAGGTAAGCCATTTTTTTGTGTAAAGTTTTTCAGTATTTTTTTTAACCCCAGGTTTTCCCGGAAGTTTGCCTGTGGGTTTTGGGATAGGGAAAAACCCCCTCCCTGCCATGCATGTCGTAAGAGGCGACTAAGGCAGGACACCTCGCCCCAGGATAAAGGGGGTTTTCGAGGGCTAACAACCCCGCCCGTAAAAAAAGACGGGTTTTCAGACGGGGATCGGGCGCAATGAAAACCAAAAACATTACCTGGGGAAAGGGGGGTCTCCAAACCGGAGAAATTATGCGCAAATGCAGTGGGAAAACCCAAAAGGGAAGGGGTGCAAGGGGGGGACTCCCCCCTAAACCCCCGGGCAACAACGAAAGGGAGGGCCCATGGAACATCCGGACGATTTTTTTGAAACCCCGGGAAAAAAAACCCTCCAAGTTGCGGGAAAAAGATGAAAAAAATACAAGGTTTTGAGTGCTAGGGGAATGAGGAGACAGGGGCTACAAAAGGGGCAGTGAGACTTTATCTGGAGAAAAAGCTGCTGTATCAAAGGGCACACAAAAGGATGGAGCCCCCACACTGGGGGGTTTTGGCCCCGATGTGGCACCCGGGGGAAAAAGGGGCACTCATCGGATGGGAACCCGTCAACTCCCGAAACTTTAAGCCCAAATTTCCACGGGAAAAAGAATGACATTTAGGCTGAAAAAATTTATCCAGTGCTTGCTCCCCCCAATGATGAGGAAGAAGAGAAGAAAAGACTTCTTTCCCGCCAAAACCCACCCGTGATAGGCAAAAGGGGGAGCAAAGGGGGCTAAAAATCTGATGGGGGTTTTTTAAGCCAAGATCGGAAGGGACAAAAAACAGGTTTCGGGGGACCTTTATGGGGAACATGGCCCGGGAAAATGAAAATGGAATGGGGGGCGTTTTGCAGGCCCGGGGCGCCCTGAACCCTTTGGGGATAGGGGGGAAAAATTTCCCCCACAAGGGCATCCCCAAGGCCCCCAAAGGAGATCCCCAAAAAAAACCCAAAGTCACGGGAAACCCGATTGACCACTCGCATTAAACCCCAATTCAGGAGATAAAGGCGGGAAATTCGAGGTGAGAGGTGTGAAGTGTATCGACCACAACCCTTTTTTTAACACAGTGAGACTTCGCCTCAAAAAGATTCACCCAAAACCAACAACACCGTAAAGGTACAATGTCGGAATGTCCCGGGAACCCGGGGACACAAAAACGCATTCCAGATCAGCCTTTCCAAAAGGTTCCCGCCCCTACAAGACGATAGAAAAAAAAGTGAGACGGGGAAAACGGGACCCCAGTGGGGGGAAAACTTCAAAAAAAGCTCTGGGTGCACATTTTGAGAGCCCTTTTTAAAAAGAAGGCCAGTACAAAAAATGGATCCCCTGCCCACCCCCATCCCCAAGTTGGAAACAAGGAAAAGAGAACAAAATACATGAACACGAAACCGAAAAAAGAGCAGTAGGGGGAAAGGGGACCCGGGAAAAGACCAGCCCCCCCGCGAAAAGGAAGTAAAAAAAAAGCTCCCAAAAAGGACAAGAGGGGCTCTTTGAAGGGCCTGGCCAGCCAAACAGAGGGAGGCCCGGGCAGGGGGGGTTTAAGGACCTGTACCGGTGACCCAAAAAAGCTGACGGGTTTAAATTTCCCGCAGAAGACAAGCCCGTGAAGGGGGAAGAACGGGGAAAACCCCCTGACAACAACCCGGGGAAAAGGGTTTAAAAGATGGGAGAAAACTTTAGGGAGTGCTGAACCGCCCCCCTGACGCCCCAACCCGGCATCCCCCTGCGGACCGACCTTGGCCCCTCGCTGTGAAAAAAACCCTAAAGGCGAGAAAGAAAGGGCCCTCAGGGCTCTGAAAAAAGGGGAAAGGCCCGCAGGGCCGGGGCGAGGGTACCGCAGAAGCCAAAACAAAAACAGACATAGAGAAGCTGGGCAAAAAAAGCTATACAGCCCCTTCAGCAAGATTGGGGGGGAAGGAGGAGGTACCGGGTCAGTGGAAAAAAGGAATCGTCCATCAAGCTGCCCAAAAAAGGGGACCTTTAGGGACTGGGAGCAAACTACCCAGGGGTCATGCTCCTGTTTAACGAAAAGGGAAGGTTTCAACAGGGTTCTACTGGAGAGGAAAGGGAAAAAGGCTGTGACCCCCAAACTCCCAGACCAGCGGCAGGCTTCCCGGGAGAAAAAAAATCATGTGCCGCCCGGTTTGCCAGCCTGCGCATCATCGTGGAGCGTCGCTGGAAATGGAATCCCCCCCTTTTCATCAACTTCATTGATTATGAGAAGGGTTTCGACGTGTTTGGGCGAGAGATGTGTGGAAGCTGTGAGGCATTCGGGTCCCCGATAAGATCATCTCCTATTCCCGGGGCACCTTTCCAGGACATTGGGAACCCGCAGGATTTCCCCCGGCCCCGGGCCCCCCCGTCCGGAAAATTTTGGGTGAAAGGGGGGAGTTCGGCAGGGATGCCCGGGTCGCCCTTTTCCCCTTTCCTGGTTTATTGATGGATCTTTAAAAACCCCTAACAGGGGAGAAACAAGGTATACAGGGACCCCTTGGACGCAGCTCGACGACCTTGACTTCGCTGGGCGACCTGGCGCTCCTGTACACAGCCACCCGGGCCCGATGAGGACAAGACCACTCGCTTGGAGGGGCCCCATTTAGCCGGGGGCAGGGCTCAAAATTAAAAAGGAAGAAGACCGAGCTGATGAAAATTTAACACCACTGCCCAACACACCCGTCACAGTCCCAAGGGAGCCCCCTCAGGGAGGGGAAGTTTTCGTTCCCGGGAAGCGTGGTTGGGCCCAAAAGGGGGGCACGGGGGCCGAGGGCCCTCACCCGCCAAAAATCGGCAGGCAAGAGCAGCTTTCGTCCCTTTCTCAAAAACATTGGGCATTGGGGAAACAGGAAAAAGAACCAAAAATCCGCCCTCTTAACTCCAAAGGGGAAATTTAGTTTTTGCTCCCACGGATGTGAGGTGGCGAACAAAAACAGACGATGCAAAAGATTAAGACATTCTTCAAAACCTGTTGAGGCGCATTACAAAAAACGATGGGGGGAAAAAGGTCGAAAAAAAAAGGGTTTTGGGAAAAGGGGCGGGGCGGAACCAGTGGCAAAAGAAAACCCGCCCAAGGAATGGGGGTGGTCGGGCACACCCTGGAAGCCCGCATCCCGCACCCCAAAGCCCAAACCCTGACCTGGAACCCGAGGGAAAAAAAAAAGAGGGGCCCGGCCCCCGAAAAAGCTGGAGACGAGACCTGGGCGGAGTTGAAACCCAAAAAGGACAAAAATGGAGGGTTTACCAGAACAGCCCAGAACAGAGTGCGATGGCGAAGGGTCGTTGATGGCCTATGCTCCACCGGGAGCGACGGGCATAAATGAAAAAATGACAGGAAGTGGGATTTAGGCATCCCAGCCTAAATGCTCATTAATTTACATAATTAAAGTCAAATACAGAAGCTTACTAGCTAGGTAAGAAATCATACTCCCCAAATCATACCTTTCTTTTCTTTTCTTTTTTTTTTTTACTTACCTGTGATCATTTTCAGAGGTGGAATCAATCGCTGAGGTGGAAGCAACACTGGCCAATCCTAGAAAGAACAAAACACAAAAAGTCTATTAAAAGAGAGAGAGAGAGAGAGCGAGAGAGAGAGAGAGGGTTATTGAAGAAAACTTTGCCCACACAATATTCAGATGAGTGTGTTGAGTGGTTGTCAGAAAGGTTACATCCAGGATTCATACAACTTCTATAAAACTGGTTTTGATTTTAAACCACTTCAGAAAGGCATTTAATTTTTAACTCTTCAATAATGCATCAGAAAACTCTGAGTATTACTTGCATATGATCCCTGACAAATGCTTTTCAGTCAGATTCTGCCAAAACTTGGAAAGCTTAAGTTGCTTGCTAGATAATGATCAAGAAGCATATGGAGTCAACGTTCCTACTAACTAACCATCTAATAGTGGCTCATATTCAACCTTTACTGTAATTATTCTTTAAAATTACAAATAACAAAACTCACCTTCTGCATATTCAAGATCCACAGAATCACCTCGGCCACTGGTATGTTCCTGCACAAAAATTTCATATTCAGTTTAGTCTTGTGTTTCATGGGTCAAACCTATTTTTTTTAGAAACATGCATACACATGCATTCTTAAGATTATGTGATACATCAGAGCTTCAGATTTTCAGATTTCACTGGTCAGATGACCCCTCACTACAGAAAATGAGAGGTCAGTTTTCAAAATGATGGGGCAATACTATGGTAAAAGCTTTCACATCAATTGCACATGCACTAGACCCCCCCCCCCCCCCCCCCCCCCCCCCCCCTCTCTCTCTCTCTCTCTCTCTCTGAGATAACCGAAAACTGAAAATGAAACATTCATGTGCAATCAGTTAATTCTGCATTTACAAAAATAAACAGGAAGATTTCTTTGGATAGACACACACACATTTTGTTTAGTACGGGACTGTTGCCTTCCATTAGCATGTGCAATAGTAACAGTGGTTTATTGGTAGCAACACTGTTAAACTTGGCATGCACACCAATGGGCCCATCACATGTAGACATGCGCCCTTTTAAAAAAAAATATGCGCCAGTGGTGCAGGCGCACCAACAATCTGAAGCTCTGATACATTTGTGTTTAATTATCTTGCAACTGTTTCAGTATCTTGGTGCGCCCAGTATTGGACCTATAATTTTTCAGGGCATTTCTTTTGAAGATGTGTTTCTTGTGTGAAAAATGGTCTGCGATTTGTTACTTAAACGGGCTGAAATGCAACAAAGGAAAAACAGTCAACCTCATGTTCATTTCCGGAACGGATGAGAATGGACATAGCAACTCGTCTTTTACCATATTGAGTTGTTTTTCTTCTCTTTATTATGGGCCCAACTTAACATAAAAAGGGACAATAAAAAAGACAATCAAAACATACCTCACATTAAAAACAGTGTGTGGTGGTTTTGATTTTGGCTATTAAGCCGTTGAGGCAGGCAGAGTTATGTTCTATTAATCATCTTATCTGTCACCAGCTAAAGTTTCAAAATTAAATCATCATTTAAGGCTAATGTACTAACCTATGAGGATTTGGGACTGCAACTGCACAGATCTGACAGTTATAGCCCGGACAAGAAATTTACACATTTAAAGTCAAAGGTCAAGTTCATGAAGGTCAACCTACTTGGCAGATCACATCAGCTCTGTGTAATATACAAGCCTACCAAATTTGAAAATGTTTTAGTGCAGTATTTCACAAGATATTGCATAAAAACACAGCCCGGACAAGGGAGAAAAAAAAGAAGATGGGAACAGAACATGCTTACCTGCAATCAAAGAGAAGCAGAAGAGAACAAAAGACAGGCACTATCGCAAGACTCCTGCTAGAGGTGGAGGACTGATGATAAGAATTGTCTTCTGGCTAATGGCGAACTAAAAAGAATACAGTAAATACGCAAGTGAACCATTTCCATTACCCTCTCTCCCTCCTATTTGGTGACCCTATTTCAATTTTGTACAATTAATTCCAATCTCATTATAATTGTGATGCATTAGTCTTGAATTTATTTTCAAATAATAGTTTTCAGCAGAAGACAGGCCATAGTTTATATCTTGGCCAACAGCAACCCCAGAACTAACTTATCACATGATAGATAATGTCAGCAGGTAGTGCTTGCTGTTTTTTTTAACAGGTGAAAAAAAACAGCTTCGTCCCCAATTAATCCGGGTAAATAAATTTCCAGCACCGGTGATCCCAAACCCGGGTTTCTGAGGGGATAAAACCCAAAACGGGGGACTTGAAACTGACACCCCAAAACCCCCCCCGATACAAATTAAAGCCACAACAATTTTTTTACCCGTTTGACCCGTTTCTGTCGCATTTTTCCGGCCCCTTTAAACCCTTTTCCCCCTACGCGCCTAAAATTTTGCGCGCTGTACTTCGGGGTGTGCAAAACCCATGCTTCTAAGAAGGAATAACCCCTCCCGTACCCGTGGGTGTAAAGTAACCCATTTTTTTGAAGGGAGCTAACCCCCCCGTACGCCTTTGGGGTTACAGTAACCCATGCTTTTTGTGTGGGGAAACTAACCCCCCGTACCCGTGGGTTTTCGAAACCCCTGTTTTTTGTGTGGGAACTACCCCCCCGACGCCTGGGTACATAACCCTTTTTTTTTTTTGGGGGAAGCAAGACCTTGCCGTAGTCATGCAAATTTGACTTCTATAGATGAGAGTCTTCATTTGCGTCAAAGGGTTTGTTCGTTGTTGTTGTTTCTGGGGGAATTGGGTAAGCAGGGGCAAACGCCTGGTGGATCAAACGCCCATCCCCGTATTGGGAAAAAATTGATGTAGAAAAACCATGTGAAAACTTCCCGAATCCTAAACAAAAAGGCTTCTGACGGGAAAAAGAACTCCCAACTAAACGTCTTTTTTTCGACTTTTTGTTTTTTGGGGGTTGTATTCATAATTTTTATTTATTCTTTTTAAAGGGTTATTCTACATGAAAACAAATGAAAGGGAAATTTGTATTCATACTGTTTAAGAATATTTCAACCCAGCAGTGATTCTGGCCCCAGTTTTTTCCCCCCCTTTCCCGCTGTCTGCCGTTCTGTTCACGTAGGTCATTGGGGGGTCAACCCACACCTTCCCGGGGGCAAACCCCTAGGGGGGGCTTTTTGCCCGTTCTTTGGGGCCCTTTTTTTCCCCCCATACTTGTTTTTATCGAAAATTAGGTAAATTAGGAGGTAGGTAAGTGATGACTGGTGTGTGTTGTGTGTTGTGTGTGTGTTGTGTTGGTGGTGGGTGTGTGTGTGTGTGGTGGGGTGTGTGTGTTGTGTGAGGGGGGGGTGTGTGTGGGGGGGGTGTGGGGTTGTGGTGTGTGTGTGTGTGTGTGTGTGTGTGTTGTGTTGTGTGTGTGTTGATCCTCAGGAAAACGTTCTTCTACAGTAAGAAAAGATACACCACAACACCCCCATAGCTTTGGCAACATTTTTGTATCAAAGTTGTGGGTGTAGGGAAATAGTCCCCCAAAAATTGCCCGCTACCGCAAACCCCCGGCAAAAGCTATACCACTACCTCAAAACCCCCCTAACCGAACACACACACAACACACACAACACAAACACACACACCACAACACACACACACACAACACACAACACACACACACACACCACAACACACACACACACCACAACACACACACACACACACACAACACACACCCCAAAAACCACACACACACACACACACATCACACACACAACACACCACACAACACACACACACACCCCACACACACACACACACCACAACACACCACCACACACACCAAAACACACACACCACACACACACAACACACAACACACCACACCCACACACGCAGATCAGCTTGCTCTCGTTCCTGAGGCGGGGGATAAGAATATCTTTTTTGCGCACGTTTTTTGTGAACAGAAGTAATTTTTGGGCTGGGGGGCGTCATTTTTGAAACAAGTCAACGATGATTCAAAAGATATGTTTTGTCTTTTTTATTTTGTTACTTGTAGGGCATAAAATTTATTTTCTCATTGTTGTCAGAAGCAAAACACTAAAAAGAAAAGGGGAAACTTTTTGGGGAATGGGATTGCTTTTCAATATTAACCCGGGGGAAACTAAATCCGTTGTCTACTCTTCTTAGTTTTTCGTCTTTTTTGCTTGCCCGTGCACCTCTTTTTTTCTGGAGATCTTATAGCTAGGAAACGTGCTCCTCGAGAATCACGGTTATTACATAATTTAGCTTTATTAGCCACTTTTACCAGCATAAAAAGGGTGCAGATATGCCCAATCTAACCGCCCTTTTTCCCCCCCAAACCTCTATTTAATTTGTTTTTTTAGTGTTTTCCCTATCACACAATTTTTTTGTGTTCGTTTTTGGTTGGGTTTTTGGGGTTTACGAAAGTATTTGGGGATTTTTTGGTTTTATTTGATTAATTTGGGTGTTACAAATACCCGGGAGCTTAGATTTTTTTGTACCGTTATATGATCAATTCACCAACAAGGACATTACACCCAGCAGCCGGAAAGGACCCTTGTAGCCTATACGTTACCACCGAAGCACCCAAAAACAAATCGACAGCCACACAGAAGAAGAAAAAGAAGAAGAACAGGGGCAGAGAGAGCAAACGTTCACTCAAAAGACATTGAGGGGGAAAAGAACCCGTTGAAGGGAATATAGTGTGAGACTTAAGAAAGCATACACGTTTCACAAATTAAAAAGCAAGCGAGAGCTGGGGAGAAAATGTGCAAATTCGTCAGTGAACGGGATTTTGAATTCACAAATTATTTTTTTGACTACAAATTTAAAAGAGTTTCCCAAAAATTTTGATTTTTTAATAAGACCTTCCCATCTACAATGAAAAAAAACCCAAAAAAAAAGCCGCTTTTCTAAATCATAGGCCGGGGCCCAAATGCTGAGGCCTACAAACCCCTCCCGAAACAAAGATGCCCGGGTTTAAAGCCTGAAAGTTCCACAAAAAAAATAATAAGCTTGTTTTCCCTAAACGAGTAGGCTGCTTAAGCGGGAAAAAAAAACTCATCACACAAAAAATCCCGCCCTTTGTTGGCAATGGGATTAATACCTGCCTTCTATACAGGGAATGTCCCCAGGATACAGCCCGTACACAAAAAGAAGAAGATATAGCTTGTGACTGGATTTTTGTTGAAAAACCCTACTGATGTGAATAACATGTTTTGATCTTCTGACTTTTTGGACGGAGGGGAGAAATGCTGGCCTATCCACCCTGGAACGTTGAGGGTGTTTACATTGTTATGGGAAACTGTTTTGGTGACCAGGTCGTACCTGGGGTTGGGGGGGGAGGGGGGGGAGAGAGATTTGGAGGTTTGGGGGTGTTTCCACCCTTTTAACTGTGGGGGCCCCGTTCCTCGCCGATTGTGGGGCAGTTTGAATGATCGCAGGCCTTAATTTCGGACGCTTTTAAACTCCCAAAGTTTGCCATGGGGAGCGCAAAACCTTATTTTTTATTTACAGTCCCGTGGTTTTAAAACGGGGCGTAGTTGTGTGGTGGGGTGTGTGTTTTTTGTGTTTGTGTGTGTGTGTTGTGGTGTGTGTGTGTGGTGTGTTTTGTGGTGGGTGGTGTGTGTGTGTGTGTGTTGTGTGTGTGGGTTGTGTGTTGTGTGTTGTGGGTGTGTGTTTGTGTGGTGTGTGTTGGGGTGTGTGGTGTGGTTTGTGTTTGTTGAACATACCCTGTTAAAAATCATTCTGTGATACTGGGAAAACGCTTAAAACTTGGAGGGTTTCGCTGAAAACCGTACACCTTAAATGGAGCCCCCTCCCCACTCTTCTGATCGAGTGGCCTTTCCCCCATTTGGCGATCTCGCATTCAACTTGGAGGGAGGTGTTTTTAAAATTTAGGGGGATCCGCTATTTGAAACGTACTTTTTAAAACCTTGGGCATAAAAATTTTAAAAACCCGTCAAAAGAGAACTATTAAAAAGAAGTTTCGATCTTGGGGCAACGCGTGATTGATTTTGTTGGAGCACGTGAAAAAAATATAAATTACTGTTCTTTACGTGACACAAATGACAAAAACATAACATGGGGGAAAGCCAAAAGTAACGAACCTATCGCATGATGAAATCTTCTTTTCCCTTCCCTTTTTCATTTTCCCTTCTGTTTTCTTAGCCGAGGGAACTGTTAACAAAGCGCCCTTTGCCTGTGCGTTCCCCCATCGGGCCCGACACCTTTCAAAGATCTTATTGGCTTTGTTTTCGCGTTTGATACTACAAAGTGTGTAAAAGAACCATTTCTATACCATAAAAAATCCTCGGTCTCGAAACATAGTCAGTATTCTTTTTCCCCCGGGGCAGAATGAATAGACATACCATGCGTGTTTGGCCAGCCTCAGCGTGATTTTTGTGTCTCTTAAATGAATGAAATCAGTATTGAAATTCGTTTCATTTCCCTCAGCCACTCCTGAAAATATGTTCCCCTGTTTTATGCTCACAAATTTTGGTCGACCACAAACCCCCCCCCATCCTCTCTTTTTCAAAAATCCACTGTAGCATGCTAAATTCGGATTTCATACCTCACAAACACGGGAACACACACACCCACACACACACCACACACACA
>CM031624.1:60275791-60288291 GCA_018398815.1 Conus ventricosus | reverse complement strand
GGTAGTGCTTGCTGTTTTTTAAACAGTAAAGAAAAACAGCTGTCGTCCCAGAAATTTAGATCTAGGTAAATAAATTTCCAGTACCGTGTTGATGCCCAAACACGGTTTCTGACGGGATAAATAGCCAAACGAGGACTTGAAATCTGACATAAAAAACCACCCGATACAAAATTCAAGCCACAACAATTTTTTTTACCCCGTTTGAGCCGTTTCTGCTGTCGCATTTCCTCCACGGCCGCCTTTAACCTTTCCCGTACGTCGCCTAAAATTTTGCGCGCTGTACTTCGTGGTGTGCAGAAACCCATGCTTTCTAAAAAGGGAATAAACCCCTCGCCGTACGCCGTGGTGTACAGTAACCCATGGTTTTTGTATAGGAGCTAACCCCTCGCCCGTACGCCGTGGGTGTACAGAAACCCCATGGTTTTTGTGTAGGAACTAACCCCTCGCCGAAACGCCGTGGGTGTACATTAACCCATGGTTTTTTGTAGGAACTAACCCCTCGCCGTACGCCGTGGGTGTACAGAAAACCCATGGTTTTTTTCGAGGAAGCAAGACCTTCCGTACGTCATGCAAATTGACTTCTATGAGTTTAGAGTCTTGCTACTTGCGTCAAACGGTTGTTCGTTGTTGTTGTTTCCATGAATTGGTAGCATGGGGCAAAACGCCTAGGTGGGATCAAACGCCCCATCCCCCGTATTTCGAGAACATTGATGTAGCAAACCATGTGATACTGACCTGAATCCTGAACAAAGAAGACGCTTCTGCAGGAGAAAGAGAACCCCCAAACTAAACGGTCATTTTTTACAGACTTTTTTGTTTCTTTTGGGCTTGTATTCAGTAATTTCTTATATTATTCATTTTAAGTATATTCATACATGTAACAAATGAAAGGGAAAAGCTTTGTATTCATACGATTAAGAATATTTCAACTCCATGCTAGTGATTCTGGCGCCAGTTTGTTTCCCCCCTTTCCCCGCTGTCTGACCGTTCTGTTCACAGTAGGTAGTCTGGGGGTCAAACGCCCACACCTCACCGGGGCAAGACGCCTGGTGGGCTTTTGCCGTTCATTGGGCCTTTTGCCCCAACTTGCTTTTATCGTAAATTAGGTAAATTATAGGTAGGTAGTAAGGTGAGGGGGGACCTGGGGTGGTGTGTTGTTGTGTGGTGTGTGGGGGGGTGTTTTGGTGGGTAGTGTGTGTAAAAAAAAAAAAAAAAAAAAAAAAAAAAAAAAAAATTTTTTTTTTTTTTAAAAACAACCCCCCAATCCAACCCCACACAAACACCCAACACCCCAAAACCCACCCAACAAACCCAACAACACACACACAAAATTTTCCCCAACAACACACACACACAAAACACACCAACACACACACACACACACACACACACACACACACCACACACCCACACACCACACACACACACACACACACACCCCACACACACACACACACCACACACACACACACACACACACACACACACACACACACACACACACACACACACACACACACACACACACACACACACACACACACACACACACACACACAACACCAGATCAGCTTGCTCTCGTTCTCTCCCAGGCAGGGGATTATGAGATGACGTCATTTATGCCACGCTTTCTGTGAACAGAAGTAATTTATGGCTCGGGGCGTCATTTTGAAACAATGTCAACGAGATTCAAAAGATATGTTTGTGTCTTTTTTATTTTTATACTTGTATGGCATATCAATTTATTTTCATCATTGTTGTCAGGAAGCAAAACACTGAAAAGGAAGGAAACATTTTGGAATGTAGGCATGTGCTGTTCAATATTCAAGCAGCGGGGAAACTAAACCCAGTTGTCTACTCTTCTTGAGTTTTCGTCTTATTTGCTTGCCGCGGCACCTCTTTCTCTTCTGGATGATCTTAGTAGCAAAGGCAACGTGCTCCTCTGAGAATCACGGTTACTTACATAATTACTGCTTTATTAGCCAGCTTTACCATGCATTCAAAAGGTGCAGACTATGAACCTAATCTACACCGCCCTTTTCCCGCCAACTCTATAGTAGATTTGTATTTTTACGTGTGTTTACACTATCACACAAGTAGTTTTGTGTTCGTTTTTGGGTTTGGGGGTTTTTTTTGGGATGTTACTGAAAGTATTTGGGGATGTTTGGATTTATTTGATTAATTGTGGGATGTTACTAAATACACTCGGTAGCTAGATTTATATGTACCGTGTATAATCTAATTCACCAACACAGCACTATACATTCTGAGGTATGCCAAATAGGCAATAACTGCTGAAAAAAAAGAAGAAGAATGAAGACGAACGAGAAGAAATAATAAGTAAGGATGTTGCTAAAAGCCCAGCCAGCCAAAAGGACCATTGTAGCCATATCAGGGCTTGTTACCACACTGAGTCAAATTTTCCAAAGAAAAATTTCGACAGCAGCAGCAGCAGAAAAGAAAAAGAAGAAGAACAGGGGCAAAAAGACATATCGTTCACTCGAACAGAGATTGAGCTGAAAATGAACTGTGAAGGTAATATGTTTAGTGTGAGACTAAGAAATTTTTCATACACGTTCACAAAATACAGACAGAGCGAGAGCTGGCAGATATCTGCAACATTCTGTCAGTGAACGGGCCCTTTAGAATTCACAAATGTAATTTATTTGACTACAAATTTAAAAGATGTTCCAAAGAATTATGATCTTTAACTAAGCCCTTCCCCTATCTACACTAATGAAAACAAAAACACAAAAAAAGCCGCGTTTTCTAAAATCACTATGGCAGGAATGTGAGAGCCTAGCAACACCTCCCTGAATCAGAAAGCCGGGGAAATTTGAGAGAGCTGAATGTTCCACATATAAGAATAATATACTTTTCCTAAGAGGGGTATGGCTGCTTAATGGCGGAAAAAAACGGTCATACACACAAAACTCACTGCCTCTGTTGAGCAGAGGGATTAAACTGCCTGTCATACAGGGAATGCCAAAGGACAGCCTGCGTACACAGAAGAAGAAGTAAGTTTGACTGGATTTATGTTGAATAACCCTATGATCGATGGATAACATGTTTTGATGCTTCTGCCCTTTTGGAGTGGAGGAGGAGAAATGCTGGACTATCCACCCTTGACACGTTATGGTGTTACATGTGTTTGGTAAACTGTTGGCTGCCATGTCGTTACCTGGTTGGGTGGAGTGGGGGGAGGAGATTATGAAGGGTTGGAGGGTTCCCCATAAAAACTGTGGGGACATGTGTCTCGGATGTTGGGGACAGTAGAAGTGATCGCAGGCCTTAATTATCGGGACGCTTTAAACTCCAACTGTTTGTCCATGGGCAGCAGCAATGACCGTTATTTTTCATTTACAGTCCTGTGGTTCAGAAATCGGGGCGTAGTGTTGTGTGTGTGTGTGTTTTGTGGGGTGTGTGTTGTGTGTGTGTGTGTTGGTGTGTGGTGTGTGTGTGTGTTGTGTGTGTGTGTGTGTGTGTGTGTGTGTGTGTGTGTGTGTGTGTGTGTGTGTGTGTGTGTGTGTGGTGTGAACATATCCCTTTTAAATTTATCATTCTGTGAAACTGGCATAACGCTTGCAAACTTGTGAGTGTTGCGCATGAGCGTACATTTTAAAAAGTGGACCCGGGCCTCCTCCACGTGCTTCTGATCGAGTGACCTTCCGCCATTGGCTGATCTCGCTATTCAATTTGTGAGGTAGGTGTTTTAATAATTCATTTTGCATCCTGCTCATGAAACGTACATTGTAAATCTCTATGGTCATAAACTTAAATTCCTTTTCATAAAGAGAACTATGTAACAGATGAAGTTTCGATCTTGAGCAGACTGCAGTGATTGATAGTTGGAGCATGTGAAACACAAGATAAATGTGACTGTTCTTGACGTGACACAAATGACAAAAACAGTAAACATGGGGAATGCACATATAACGAACCTATCGCATGTATGAAATCTTCATTCCCTTTCCCTTTCCCCATTTCCCTTTTGTTTTTTAAATTTGCCGCAGGCAGAGCTGTTAAAAAGACGCCCTTAGCCTGTGCGTTCCCCCGATCGGCAGTAAAAAGCCATTTCAAAGATCTTATTGGGCTGTGTTTCCCCAGGTTTGATACACAAAGTGTGTAAAGAAACACATTTCTATACACCATAATAATCCTGCGGTCTCAGAAAACATAGTCGAGTATGTCTTTTTTTTCCCCCGTTACAATAATAGCATAGCCATGCGTTTTTTGCCACGCTCAGCGTGATTTGTGGTCTTCTTCCCCTGAATGGAAAACCGTATTGAAATTCGTTGATTCACAGTCCCGGCCACTCCTGAACATATGTTCCTCTGTTTCATGCTCACAATATTTAGGGCGACCACAAAGCCCACCCCATCCTCTCTTTCTCATATATCCACGTGTATTGCATGCGTAAATTCGTGTATTCATACCTACACAAACACGGCAACACAACACACACACACACCCAACACCCCACACACAAAACACACAAAACACCCAACAACACACACACACACACACACACACACACACACACACACGTGTGTGCCTACTGATTTTTTTTTGTGTGCGCGCGCACACGCATGCACCACGCACACACACAACACACCCCCACACACACACACACACAACACACACACAAAACACACACAACACACACACACACACACACACAAAACACACACACACACACACACACACACAACACACACACACCACACCCACAAATCGAAAAACAACAACTAAACACAACCTCTCAAACTATAAATAAAACTTTTTCAAACCCGTGGGCCCTCTCCTGACACAAAAAAGGTGGAAAAGCATTGAATTGACAAACAACACACATTGCATTCAACGCCCCAGCACACCAGATCCTTTTAACCCCGAGCGAACAGACACGTGTGTGTACCTATGATGTATACACATACATCCCAGCACACACATGTTTGCATACAAGAATACATGCACGCACACAAAGCGCCTCGCGCGCGGCACACATAAAACAACGCGCCCCCCACACAACACACCACAACCCCACACACACACACACACACACACACACACACACACACACAACACACACCAACACACACACACACACACACACACACACACACACACAACAACCCCACCCACACACACACACACACACACACACACACATTTATCTGCCCAAAATGTTATTCAGATGACTGATCTGTCGGAAAATGATACTAACCTGAAGGACATGATAGCTGTACAAATCATGTATATAATTCCTTCAGACTATTTATGGTGGGCAGTTTTTGATGGTTTCCCGTAAGTTTTAATTGTGGGGCAAAACGCCTAAAAACCCATGGGGCTAACGCCTACTATGGGGGATTTGCCCCATGTGTTCGGGCGTTTTGCCCCGTGTTGGGGCAAGAAGCCATTTTTTTTTCTTTTTCACCTAACCAGCACTTTTTTTTTTATTTGTATCAATTTGTGTCAGTGGCAGTTTGTAGCATAGGCCCTTTCTCCAGAGTCTGAGCCTACTTGCATTTCTCCTTTTGCCTTCAACAAGGAAAGTTGCAGCGTTTTTTCGCGTAAGGGGGGCGTTTTACCCCTGCTACCCTAACTGGCACAGGGGGGCCCCATTTAAATGTCGTTATTGTGTGTTGCATGTGAAGCATTATGCATGTTGTGCGAGAAGAAAAGAGAACAGAGAGAGAGAGAGAGAAAGTGCGTGTGTAATATGTGCATGCATGGAAAGACACACACAACACACACACACACACACAACACACACACCACACACACACACACACACACACACACACACACACACACACACACCACACACACACACACACCACACAAAAAATAAAAAAAAAAAAAATATATATATATATAAAATATATTATATATATATATATATATATATATATATAATCAGAGTTAAAAAGCCACTCAGAAAAGCCAACAGTGCTCAACCACGTAGGGAGCGACATACCAGTCTAAAAAAGATTTTAAAATGAAGAGGTTAAAACCCACAAGCTTTTTCAACTAGAAACGCTCTCCTCAGGTATAATATATATGAGCTATCTATATAGAAAACGCGCACGGCCCCCGCGCGTGTGTGTGTATTTTGGGAAAACATTAGAAAAACTTTATCCTCTGTCAGTATGACGTTTCCTAAATGTGCAACATACCAAGGCCTACGGTTTTTTTTTTTTTTTTTTTTTTTTTTTTTAAAAACGTAATGTTACTTTGCATCAATTTGATTATGACGTACATTGCTCACACTTGGCAGTACGCGCCCCGCAAAAGACAAAGCAGAAAGGAACTCGGTGGGACCAAATCGTGGGGAGGAAGGAATTTCTTACCACGCGACTCTTATCTCTCTGTAGCAAAACACGCGTGACGTCACATCCATAGCGTTGGCGCGCAAGCTTTGTTATTATGGGTGGCCCCACACCCCCGGCGTACGGCGTGCAGGTTTATTCTTTGGTAGTATGGGTGTTCTCACACCCACGACGTACTGGGCCATTAATTGTTTAATTATTTCTTTGTTTATGTATAAAACGAAATAATTTTCAGTTGATATGTAGTATAATATATTAGGGACAAAGTCATGAAATTAAGTGGAAGTGGCTTCAAAATTACTAGAGTTACAGAGCAAAAAACACGTGTCTGGGTGATTTCACACCCACGGAGTACGGAAAGGTTAAGGTGGAGACTGACCCTGATAGTTCTGCCATTTCCCGCCTACGTTTGATAACTCTTTAGGAAAAATGAGGCGCTGAAGGCCTATTAACCTCTTCCTAAACCCCAGCCTGATGTTAAGGCCTTACTGTCATGTGAGGGGGAGAAGGAAATGCCGTTTAATTCATTTAAAAAAAAAAGTAATAATAATATTTATAAAAGAAAATGAAAAAAAAATGTGCGTAAGATGAAATGAAAAAGCATTTGAAATAGATTTAATAGAAAACTGACCCAGCCACCACCACCACCCGCCCCCTTCTGTCTTGTTTCGAACTTTGGTATTAACTATAGTGGTCAGTGGTTTTACTCCCATCTCCCTTCCCCCTCTCTGTGTAATACGTTTGTATGTGATGTCTTTTGCGTGGTGCATGAATGTGTGAGTAGTATGAGCTGGCCGCTAAGGATGACCTTAAACTTTTTAGTTGTTTCCCTGGATTTGCATAAATATCGCTGTAAGAATTTGTCTTTGTTTTCTTAAATTCGTTGTTGGTATTTTTATTCTATTTGTTGTAAGGGAAATTACCAAGCAAACGTTACTTACCTCATACTGCTTCTCGTGGTGGCCCAAAGTGGTTTCCAAATGGCTCGTGTATCCGCTCCCGCGCATTTTGTCATGATGAGAACCGGACTTACGCGTTCTAGCGCAAGTAGAAATTTTTGGCGAGCGAGTGAAGCCGATCCCACGGCACCTGAGAAGGATCAGCTCCCAAATGTGTAGCTGATCCTCATTACTCAGGGTTACGCATCAAGAAAAGAAAAAAAAGTATAATTTCAGTTGCTGTAGGTCTATAAATATTACAGCAAACTTTCAACAAATAAGTTGTTAGGTTACAGGGAGTAAAATATCCATGTTATGTAAAGGTTTGACCTTCCCCGAAGATAGAGTATGTCTGCCTTAATGGCGGGATAAAAAAAAAAAACGGTCATACACACAAAAACTCCACTGCCTGTCTATCCGCAGGAGTATCAGCCTGCGTACGCAGAAAGTAAAAAAAAAAAAAAAAAAAAAAGGTCTGACATCTCTAAAACGCTCTATTGGTGTTGCTTTTGTGTGTGTGTGTGTGTGTGTGTGTGTGTGTGTGTGTGTGTGTGTGTGTGTGTGTGTGTGTGTGTGTGTGTGTGTGTGTGTGTGTGTGTGTGTGTGTGTGTGTGTGTGTGTGTGTGTGTGTGTGTGTGTGTGTGTGTGTGTGTGTGTGTGTGTCACGCTCTGGTTGGTACCGCGCGCTGGTTGGGATCACGCACTGGTCGGGACCACGTTCTGGTAGAAAAGCCCGTGGTTTTGACTAGCCGGTCCTGATCCCCGTCCAGGACCTCCAGCAACAACGCCACGTTCCCCCCCCCCCCCCCCCCCCCCCCCCCCGGGACGCGCTCTTCACTGCCTGCTTGTGTGTGTCGAGGGTGTCGGCCTTGAACGACTCTCTTCAAGAACCAACCCGGTTTGGAGCACCTAGTGCGACAGGGTGCTCCCAGTAGACTTGGGAGAGGCAGGGGTGTGGAGGCACTCCATGGTGTGGAAAGGGATGGATGCTGGAAATGTTTATTTATAATTGTGTATATGTCATATGTGTTGAAATGTTGTGATTGTGGGACAGAAGTCAGAAACAGGAGTGGCTTTATGGGACAGAAGACAGAAACAGGAGTGGCTTTATGGGACAGAAGACAGAAAGAGGGAGGCTAAAGGAGGCATAAGCCAGAAAAAAAAGAAATGGCGTTAAAAAACACTTAAGGGGTGGATACACGACAACAACAATCCACTTAGTGAGAGTATTGCTCAAATTTCATGACCAACTCTGCAGGTGTCTGTATCTCTCAGGCCTGATCGACGACGAGATATATAATAAGTAAGCGTAGAATACAACCTTGTCATGCAATCTCAGACCAGAATGAAAACCCGTAGCATCATCTTCATCAACTTCGCCATGTTGAATCAGCACTACAAGAAAAGTCTCGAATTCTGTGAACTTTCCTATCCTGCTCTCATGGTGGTGACCTTAGTTTTGATTGCCTCTCCATGTCCACGGCCTTGGTTCGAGTCTGTGGAGATCGTCGGTATCGGCGAGTTCATGGGGGCTGTCGTTGAACGGTTGTTGTGGCGCCCTCCGGAGGAAGAGCTCCCTCCCACCGGCTCCGCAACTAAGCAATCATTGTGGTCAGTAGGGGGCTTAACAGGTTGGTGGCCTGCGCATGTTGGATCAGAACAGGCGCCACTTAACGCGACCGAAGTGATTCGGCAGCAGTGCAGTGCCTCCTCTGGTGGGTTGCCTTATGACGATCTGACATTGACTGCCTCCATGTGGTCGCCGGTGTGGGTGTTGTGACGTAACAGATTATCAGTTATATAGGTTTGGTGGAGACAGCCAATTTAAAGAATTAGTTAACCTAGACATAAATTCATTAAATATAATAATAACTAATCAAGATGGAAGGCTAGTTGACATATGGTTTAGCTGGGTACAGTCCACAAGACTTTTAAAATCATCTTGAAGTTTATTTGTGGTTTTAAAGCGTTCATATCACTTAAATGAATAGATATATCGTCTGCAGACATTTAACACTTACACTTAAGAAAACAAAATACGTCGTTGACATATGTAACACGACGGTCTCTACATACACACTCACACGCTAAAACAGTCATAAGCCCCGCACGCACCCACACATCTGACTCATTTCTTTCAATAAAACAAATCGGAATACCATTTTAAAGTTCTCCTACAGTAAAAAAGAAAAGAAAAGAAAAGAAAAGAAAGGTTTCTTTCTTTCTATATATGCCACACTTCTTTTGGTGCGTGTGGTTGTATCAGGGGTGAGGGGCCGGATGAAGGGCGTGACGTGGGTGGTTGTGTTAGGGGTGAGGGGCCGGATGAAGGGCGTGACGTGGGTGGTTGTGTGAGGGGCCGGATGAAGGGCGTGACGTGGGTGGTTGTGTGAGGGGTGAGGGGCCGGATGAAGGGCGTGATGTGGGTGCTTGTGTGAGGGGCCGGATGAAGGGCGTGACGTGGGTGGTTGTGTGAGGGGCCGGATGAAGGGCGTGATGTGGGTGGTTGTGTGAGGGGTGAGGGGCCGGATGAAGGGCGTGACGTGGGTGGTTGTGTGAGAGGGGCCGGATGAAGGGCGTGACGTGGGTGGTTGTGTGAGGGGTGAGGGGCCGGATGAAGGGCGTGACGTGGGTGGTTGTGTTAGGGGTGAGGGGCCGGATGAAGGGCGTGACGTGGGTGGTTGTGTGAGGGGTGAGGGGCCGGATGAAGGGCGTGACGTGGGTGGTTGGGTGAGGGGCCGGATGAAGGGTGTGACGTGGGTTTTTTTTTAATGTATCTGAGCAAAATTTGTTGGTAGGCTGGGAGGCCCTGTGGGGTCTTTTTCAGCACAGAAAGCTTCCCTACCTTCTGGAGGTTCTGTGCTAGTAAATACCTGTCTTCTGTCATTGTCTTTGTCTTTGTTCTGTTTTTTGTTTTGTCTTTCTTTACTCCCTGCTGTCGTTTTGCCTTTGTAGTCCATTCACCACTTGTTCTTGAAACTTGGATTTAAAAAGAAAAATTTCTAATAACAAATTATGACATACCAACTTTTTTGTTGTAATCTGGCAGTTAGGTCGTGAAGGTTGTGCACACTGTCCAGAGTGGACATTTGCTGTCCATTTGCAGTGTTGATTTGCCCATGTTATAGGGTTTGTTTGTGGCGATTAAATGTTTTTCAAAATTTAGAAGGGGGGGGGGGGGGGGGTAGTTACCGCCAAGGACACAGAGTACAGGACAAGACACAATGCATTTCGACCTCTTGGGTCTTCTTCAGGCGAAAACAAATAACATTTAGGACAGTGAAAACGAAGAATGAGAAACCACTTGTCTTACGTTCGCCACATGGTCAAAATGGCCTGTACTCTGTTTGACTGTGTCCTTGGCGGTAACTAACCCCCTCTCTTTGTAAATTTGTTTCTTTTTTTGCCGTCAGTCACTCCCTTCTGAAACTTAAAGGTTATTCATTATTTCTTAATGATTTTTAAAATCTGGGAGTGAAAAATCAAGGGTATTGCCTGGCTTTATCAGCAAATCCTAGTTATATGTGCTATGAGTTACATCAATGGTGTATCTATCATACCATGATTTGACTGTGAAGTGTGTTTCTTTTTCAAGATATAACATTTTATTTTTATCTGACTTAAAGGTTTGACATTAAATCCGGTAAGGATTAGCCGTCAGGGGTTTTGGTTGCACCATTCTAAGACATCAGTTATACTTTGTTGTAACGATATTTATACAGACATGATGTTTGTATCACTACAGTGAAGACAACTATCGTCAGCGAACAGATCACAGATGACATCATTGTGAGATATGTGCATCGGTAGGTAATTTATAAAAATACAGAAGAGAAGAGGTCCAAGGACAGAGCCTCGTGGAAACACGACGCTCCTGGCTACACGCCCTTATTGCACCCAGCCTGAAGCAAGCCTGTTGGTCCTTGGTTGAGGCGCGTTACTACAGCGTTTGTTCACTTATGTTTTCATGGAGTTCAGTATTTCAACATTTATTTTATTCATGCTTTCATTTTCGAACTTACTTTATGCCCTTGACAAAACGATTCCACTATCACTTGGAAACAAAACAGAACAAACCAAAAAAACAAAACAAACCAAAGCAAAACAAAACAAAACAAAAGGCAAACAGGGGGGGGGGGCAGAAAGAAAGATAAAACAAAAAAAAGAGAAAACAAACAAACAAAAACAAAAAACAATACCCAGTATGCAGTTGCAGTGTAACTTGGCTTTGTTTTTCCTGAGCAACGGAACCTCTGTACTAAGACGTGAAAATGTTATGGAAAGTGTCCATCTTGTACAACGGAACCTGTTGGTCCTAAACACGACGCTCCTGGCTACACGCCCTTATTGAACCCAGCCTGAAGCAAGCCTGTTGGTCCTAAACACGACGCTCCTGGCTACACGCCCTTATTGAACCCAGCCTGAAGCAAGCCTGTTGGTCCTAAACACGACGCTCCTGGCTACACGCCCTTATTGAACCCAGCCTGAAGCAAGGCATAATTCTCGCTGCCAGTGCGAAAGGCAAGGGAAGTGGTGTGCCCTTTACCAGGCTGTCTGCCATTAATCAGACACGGCGCCATTGGGGTCCTGGCTGGGGCCGGAGCCTAGACACTGGGGTGCAGGGGGCCAGGCGCTGTCTCCCAGGGTAATGAGTTTGTACACTGGCGGAGGGCTTACAGTGTTCACAAGTACACATAGCGAGTCGAAGACGTGACGTGAAATACAACACAACAAAGGGTTGAAAGAGAGCGGGTTAGTTACCACCAAGGACATCTACTAGACAAACAAAGCCCTCTTTCTAAATTTTGCTTCTTTTTCCACCCCCAGTCACTCCATTTTGAAACTTAAAGGTCTACTTTAGAGGTTTTCGATAATTTGTTAGCTTTTGCAGAAATATGAAATGTTTGATAAATTGCAGATGGTAACATAAACATCCGATTCACTCCCGATCACACGAAATCGATCCGCGAAAGTGGGCATTTTCACCTGTAATCAATAAAACGGGAGGTAATCAACTAAATCTTGGCATGGCTTAACTGCTCTTGGATTTGACGTCACATGAGTGTCAGCGACGGCGACAGAAAGCGATTCTGATGGTTCTTGCACATCTCGCTCGGTATTTAATTTATCATGTAAAAGCAGTGACTATGATTGCAACAGCCAATGTGACTCTGGGATGTTTCGCAAGGCAGAACGAGCTATTCAGTTCCAGCTGGACGCCGAACACGCATTA
>CM031624.1:60238221-60250721 GCA_018398815.1 Conus ventricosus | reverse complement strand
TTCAGGTGAGAGGGAAAATTCCAATGATAGTATCGACCAATCGGAGAAGTGTTGCTATATATGGCATAGGGAAACAAATGCTAGTGGAAACGGTTTCTATGGGTGATGTCTTTCCACCTGACCTCTATCCTGTAAAGACCATGTTGATATGGAAAGGTTGGCAAGTTGCACATTTCTCGTCGTAATCGAGATTAGGCATAAACGTTTTTTTCGTCTAGTAGAACATGTTCTCTTACGGGTTTCACTATAGACACAGGCGAACATGAAATAGATCGTACAGGACTATAATTCTCTTACGGGTTTCAGTATGGACAAAGGCAAAAATAAAACGGATCATACAGGACTATAATTCAGTATGGACAAAGGCAAAAATAAAATGATCATACAGGACTATAATTCAATATGGACAGAGGCAAAAATAAAAAGATAATACAGGACTATAATTCAATATGGACAAAGGCAAAAATAAAATGATCATACAGGACTATAATTCAATATGGACAGAGGCAAAAATAAAAAGATAATACAGGACTATAATTCAGTATGGACAAAGGCAAAAATAAAATGATCATACAGGACTATAATTCAATATGGACAAAGGCAAAAATAAAATGATCATACAGGACTATAATTCAATATGGACAGAGGCAAAAATAAAAAGATAATACAGGACTATAATTCAATATGGACAAAGGCAAAAATAAAATGATCATACAGGACTATAATTCAATATGGACAGAGGCAAAAATAAAAAGATAATACAGGACTATAATTCAATATGGACAAAGGCAAAAATAAAACAGATCATACAGGACTATAATTCATGCTTTATAGGGAGTAGTTGGTGACAGATGATTGATTTTCCCCCCACACTGGTCACAGCTGACTGATTTTCCTCACATTGGTCATAGGTGATTGGTTTTCCTACATTGGTCACAGGTAATAAATTTTCTCACATTGGCCAGAGATGATTGACTTTCATTCATTAATCACAGGGAAATTTTTTTCCCCCACGAAAAATCACAGGTGACTGATTTTCCCACATTGGTCACAGGCGAGGGGTTTTCCTACATCGCTCACAGGTGATTAATTTTCTCACATGGGTCAGAGATTTGATTTCCCAACATTAATCACAGGTAAACGATTTTTCCGCGCTTTGGTCAAAGCTGACAGACCCCCCCCCCCCCCCCCCCCATCTTGGTTCCAGGTGACTGATTTTCACTCCACAACGAAGACCCGTCAGGAGAGGAAGACAGTGGCGGAACTGAGACATGGGGAGATCATGAGGGGAAAGAGTGACACCCCGGCGGCAGAGAGACTGCTGGTGCCTTCCGTCCCCCTTCCTTCATGCAGGGCTGTAGGATCATCGACATCAAGTACCTGCTGCAGGTAAGGACCATCATCATCATTCACACCAGGTACCTATTGCAGGTAGGATCGTCGACATCAAGTACCTGCTGCAGGTAGGATCGTCGACATCAAGTACCTGCTGCATGTAGGGTCATCGACATCAGGTACCTGCTGCAGGTAGGATCATCATCATCGACATCAGGTACCTGCTGCAGGTAGGATCATCATCATCCACATCAGGTACCTGCTGCAGGTAGGATAATCGACATCAAGTACCTGCCCGCAGGTAGGGTCATCATTATCATCATCATCATCATCATCATCATCATCATCATCATCATCATCATCATCATCAGGTACCTGCTGCAGGTAGTGATCATCATCATCACCGTCATCAGGTACCTGCAGGTAGGGTCGTCATCATCATCGACATCAAGTACCTGCTGCAGGTAGGATCACATCATCCCTTGACATCAGGTACCTGCTGCAGGTATGATCATCATCATTGACATCAGGTACCTGCCGCAGGTGGGATCTTCATCATCATCGAGAAACAGGTACCTGCTGCAGGTAGTACCATCGTTATCATATACATTAGGTACCTGCTACAGGTAGGATCATCGTCATCCACATCAGGTACCTGCTGCAGGTAAGACAATCATCGCCCACATTAGGTACCTGCTGCAGGTATGATCATCATCATCATCCTCGACATCAGGTACCTGTTGCAGGTAGGATCATCATCATCATCATCATCATCATCATCATCATCATCATCATCATCAGGTACCTGTTGCAGATAGGATAATCGACATCAGGTACTTGCTGCAGGTAAGATCACCATCATCGACACCAGGTATCTGCTGCAGGTTGGATCGCCATCATCGACATCAGGTACTTGCTGCAGGTAGGATCATCATCATCATCATCATCATCATCATCATCATCATCATCATCATCCACATCAGGTACCTGCTGCAGGTAGGATCATCATCATCATCATCCACATCAGGTACTTGCTGCAGGTAGGATCATCATCATCCACATCTGGTACCTGCTGCAGATAGGATCATCATCATCATCCACATCAGGTACCTACTGCAGGTATGATCATCATCATCATCCACATCAGGTACCTACTGCAGGTATGATCATCATCATCATCATCCACATCAGGTACCTGCTGCAGGTATGATCATCATCATCATCGACATCAGGTACCTGCTGCAGGTAGGATCATCATCATCATCGACATCAGGTACCTGCTGCAGGTAGGACCATGGACGACATCAGGTGGCTGCCGTGATGGCGGGTCAGGCAGATGCCGTAGCCATGGTAACTCCATCGCTTCGTCACCTCATGTCTCTTGACATAACATAACCTCTCGCCACCTTCGATTTTTTTGGCGGTCACGTGACCCAGGTGTGCACTCCTAGACCCTGTTTCACACTCACAGGCCTCACGTGCATTCTGGCTGTTTCACACTCACAGGCCTCACGTGCATTCTGGCTGTGTGACACTCACAGGCCTCACGTGCATTCTGGCTGTGTGACACTCACAGGCCTCACGTGCATTCTGGCTGTGTGACACTCACAGGCCTCACGTGCATTCTGGCTGTGTGACACCCACAGGCCTCACGTGCATTCTGGCTGTGTGACACCCACAGGCCTCACGTGCATTCTGGCTGTGTGACACTCACAGGCCTCACGTGCATTCTGGCTGTGTGACACCCACAGGCCTCACGTGCATTCTGGCTGTGTGACACTCACAGGCCTCACGTGCATTCTGGCTGTTTCACACTCACAGGCCTCACGTGCATTCTGGCTGTTTCACACTCACAGGCCTCACGTGCATTCTGGCTGTGTGACACTCACAGGCCTCACGTGCATTCTGGCTGTGTGACACTCACAGGCCTCACGTGCATTCTGGCTGTGTGACACTCACAGGCCTCACGTGCATTCTGGCTGTGTGACACCCACAGGCCTCACGTGCATTCTGGCTGTGTGACACCCACAGGCCTCACGTGCATTCTGGCTGTGTGACACTCACAGGCCTCACGTGCATTCTGGCTGTGTGACACCCACAGGCCTCACGTGCATTCTGGCTGTGTGACACTCACAGGCCTCACGTGCATTCTGGCTGTTTCACACTCACAGGCCTCACGTGCATTCTGGCTGTTTCACACTCACAGGCCTCACGTGCATTCTGGCTGTGTGACACTCACAGGCCTCACGTGCATTCTGGCTGTGTGACACCCACAGGCCTCACGTGCATTCTGGCTGTTTCACACTCACAGGCCTCACGTGCATTCTGGCTGTGTGACACTCACAGGCCTCACGTGCATTCTGGCTGTGTGACACCCACAGGCCTCACGTGCATTCTGGCTGTGTGACACTCACAGGCCTCACGTGCATTCTGGCTGTTTCACACTCACAGGCCTCACGTGCATTCTGGCTGTGTGACACCCACAGGCCTCACGTGCATTCTGGCTGTGTGACACTCACAGGCCTCACGTGCATTCTGGCTGTGTGACACTCACAGGCCTAACGTGCATTCTGGCTGTGTGACACCCACAGGCCTCACGTGCATTCTGGCTGTGTGACACTCACAGGCCTCACGTGCATTCTGGCTGTGTGACACTCACAGGCCTCACGTGCATTCTGGCTGTGTGACACTCACAGGCCTCACGTGCATTCTGGCTGGTAAAAAAAAGGGGTCAAAATTCAATCACACATAAAAAAAAATCAAAACTTTTTTTTTTCAAATTCCGGATTGAGATGGAGATATTGTGACTGGTTGCTATTGTTGTTATTGTTGTTTTTGTTGTTGCTGTTGTTATCGTTGTTGTTGTTGCTGCTGTTATTGTTGTTGTTATTGTTGTTGTTGTTTTCAAACTTTAAGTTCCTTTGAAAATTATTTCTTTCCATTTCTGCCTGCTGTCACCCTCAATTTGAAACTTAAAAAAACAAAATTCAATTCCCCTAAGAGAAGGCAGCCTGATGTTGACCTTGACCTTGACCTGATGACCTGTCCTTGACCCAGATGAACGTGGACCCTACGTGGACGCCCCTGGACCTCAAGGTGCCCCTGGACATCACCATCGGCAGCATCCCTCACCAGCAGGTCCTCAGCCAGAACCAGACCCTGCAGTTACCTGCCCCTGACATGCCTACAAGGGACCAGATCTACTCCTCGACTGACGGAGCTTCCAAGTCCGCCTGGCCTCGTAAGACCTCCCCCCCCCCCCCCCCCCCCCCCAGTCTGGTCTGTCCTCACCTTTTCTTCTCTTCTCTCCGCCATTCCCTCTCCGCTCCGTGTGATCGTCTGTTGTTCAGCTGTTTGTTTCCTCTCTCTCTCTCTCTCTCTCTCTCTCTCTCTCTCTCTCTCTCTCTCTCTCTCTCTCTCTCTCTCTCTCCCCCCCCCCCCCGTTTACAGACCATGCAGTTACCTGCCCCTGACCTGCCTACAAGGGACCAGATCTACTCTTAACAAATTATTTTTAGTCGTATTGAAATTTTGTAGGACCAGTTGTATTATGTCAGAATTACAAAACAACAACAATAATAATAATAATAATAATAATAATAATAATAATAATATTAGTAATGATAATGATGATGAAGATAATAATAATAATAATAATAATAATAATAATAATAATAATAATAATGATGATGATGATGATGATGATGATAATAATAATAATAGTGTCGGTATGTTGCTGGCTGTATTGGTCATTGGCAGCCTGGTTGCTTAGTTGTGGGTTTTTGTTTAGGTAGCTTCGGAGTTGCAGTTATCAGTTTGTTGACGATTAGAAACTAATCTCTCTCTCTCTCTGTGTGTGTGTGTGTGTGTGTGTGTGGTGCATGCATGCAGCACCCCCGTCCTTCAACGAAAGTGTGTTCGGCAGAGTGGCCATCGCTCAAAGAGACGACGAAGGGAAAAAACAAGAAGATGAGAGTCAGGGCTTCGCGCCTCTGTACACCTACTACAACTGGGGGTACCAGTCTTCCCCTAGCACCGTGTGAATGCGGAGAGCACCAAGTACCCCTCCTTCCCTCCTTCATCTTTCACCTCTGGGGCTTTGAGTCTTCATCTATTACTGTGGGAATGGGGGGAAAACAACAGTTATTTCCCTTTTCATCTGATACCACTGGGGCTTTGAGTCATCTATTACTGCGTGAATGTAGAAAACAACAGTTATTCCCCTTTTCATCTGATTCCACTGGGGCTTTGAGTCTTCCATCTATTACTGTGTGAATGTAGAAAACAACAGTTATTCCCCTTTTCATCTGATACCACTGGGGCTTTGAGTCTTCATCTATTACTGTGTGAATGTAGAAAACAACAGTTATTCCCCTTTTCAACTGATACCACTGGGGCTTTGAGGATTCACCTAGTACGGTGTGAATGTGGACAACAACAGTTACCCATCTCTCTCTAGGAATGTGACTGGGAATTTGAGGGCTGTGATTATACTGTGTGAATATGGACGGTGACAGCCGCACATCTGCACCCCCTGTCACATCTGAGGCTTCAGATATATACCAAGCACCCTCAGCGTTGCTATAGAAACTTGCAGGTTTTTTTTTTACCTGGAGATTCTAACCTGTCGCTAATAGGAAATCCAGCAACGTCATTAGCGAGTAGTTGGGCAAAAGAGAAAAAAAAGAGAGAAAAGGCGTGTGTGTGTGTGTGTGTGTGCGTGCGTGCGTGCGTGCGTGCGTGCGTGCGTGCGTGCGTGTGTGTGTGTGTGTGATAACTACCTTCGTTGAAACAAAAAAAGCCCTTTTAAGCCCGGCAACATCATCAGCGAGGGATGGGGTGTGGTGAGGAAGAATCTACCCTCACTACTACACATAAAGCATTTTCCAGCCAAGCATCATGAAGCCTACCTCTATTTTCATTGATCCTAGGGCTTCCAGCAATGTACCTCCAGGGTGATAATGATGATCAAGATAATAATGCTCAGTATCGTTGATCGCTGTGTCTGTCACTGGCTTGGTGTACAACACACAGCTGACCTTGACCTGAAGGAAGCCACGCAGTCTGACAGCTGTGATGACAAGTTCTCTTCAGAGCACCTGCCTACCAACGACTCCCTCCCTGTCAGAAATAGTTCTCTTCAGAGCACCTGCCTACCAACTAACTACTCCCTCCCTGTCAGAAATAGTTCTCTTCAGAGCACCTGCCTACCAACTAACTACTCCCTCCCTGTCAGAAATAGTTCTCTTCAGAGCACCTGCCTACCAACTACTCCCTCCCTGTCAGAAATCTATCAACTACTCCCTCCCTGTCAGAAATAGTTCTCTTCAGAGCACCTGCCTACCAACTACTCCCTCCCTGTCAGAAATCTATCAACTACTCCCTCCCTGTCAGAAATAGTTCTCTTCAGAGCACCTGCCTACCAACTACTCCCTCCCTGTCAGAAATAGTTCTCTTCAGAGCACCTGCCTACCAACTACCCCATCCCTGTCAGAAATAGTTTTGCTCCTCGCAGTGACGTAACATTGTGCGAGCAGAGTACAGCTAAGGATAATCATGGACCCACTGAAAGTATTGGGCACGACAGGAAATCTTCTACTAGCTCTCATGATACGAACCAAAAACGTCCTCCGTCTGAAGTGTTAAGTACTGTGTCTGTGAATGACTGAGTGACGGCGCTGTTAATTGGTGACTCTATCATGAAACACGTGGAGCCCAAGAGATTAGGTCTTCACCCCTACAACCTATGCAAACTTTCCATTCCTGGTTTGTGCACTCTGGATTGAGAGTGCTGGCTTTCACCGCAGTCACCCAACAGCAAGATCAAAGCGCTGCTTGTACATGTAGGGGCCAATGACTGCCCCTCAGGACAAGTTCCCACTGAACAATGAGAGAGATTGACTCAGTCATATTGTAAGGTTTTCCCTTTCGCAAAGATCGCATTTAGTTCGATTATATCAGCCAAGGGCAGACATAATTTAAACAATTCAATCATTCCTTCGAACCGTAATCTCAAAATTGCATGCAGTTCTAGTGATGTAACTTTCATTGATAATACCGATTCTTTTGTGGCTACGTCTGGTGGTTCCAGGCTGGCTGTGTATCAGGACTTTATTCACCCTAGCTTTCAGACTGCTCAACTGACTTCCAATGCCAAACGTACTTTAACTGGCTCGTAGACACCCTCCCACTCCAGAAAAATCTAATATGCAGAGCATAGCTTAACCAGTGGTCTGCAGCCGGATGGCAACGTGAACAGTCGTACCATGGGTACAGACTGGCAAACGTCAGGTGCCTATAGACCTGATCATGGCAGTGCAGAGTGTTTATGGTGTGTATGGGTACAGACTGGCAAACGTCAGGTGCCTATAGACCTGATCATGGCAGTGCAGAGTGTTTATGGTGTGTATGGGTACAGACTGGCAAACGTCAGGTGCCTATAGACCTGATCATGGCAGTGCAGAGTGTTTATGGTGTGTATGGGTACAGACTGGCAAACGTCAGGTGCCTATAGACCTGATCATGGCAGTGCAGAGTGTTTATGGTGTGTATGGGTACAGACCGGCAAACGTCAGGTGCCTATAGACCTGATCATGGCAGTGCAGGGTCTGTTTATGGTGTGCCTACAACTCGGGTTGAATCAGGTGGCTATGATCCCCTAAATACTAACGTACACAATCCCAGTATCTATCATTCCTACGACCCCCACTTTGATAGTGATGCTGGCTGGCAACACAATTTCAGGCCAGCCCCTGCTCAGTACAGCGGTACAGAGCGCAGGGCGCCAACACAGAGTATTCCCTTCACCCAGCGACAACACAGCTCCTGATCATGGACCATTTCCTCCCTCTCTACGGTCCATGGCCCACTATCCTCCCTCTCTACGGTCCATGGCCCACTATCCTCCCTTGATCAATCCCCGTACCCAACAGTCTGACATACCACCCTCTGTTGTTGTCTCGTTCGTCATGTCTTTAGATGGATTCCCCCATCTCCTCGACAAAGGTGGCAGTACGTCGCAGGTCCTCCAGTCCTCCGTAGAGCTTCCGGGCCACTGGTACTGGGTCGGGCCAGGTTTTCTCTCGAAGCGCTTGGTGGAGCGGGCAGGACTGCAGCAGATGTTCTGTTGTCTGCTGCACTGGATGACGGGAGGGATTCCTTCGCTCCAGGGAGGGACGGCAAGACACCGGGGTATCACTTTGGGGTCATGGTCAAGGATATTTGATGTTGCCGTTCTAGGATCCTGCTCTGGTGTACGAAGCTCCCTCTCTTCAGCCGTCCTTTTGTTGGCTGGGACAGTCTGTCTTTCATGGGGTGGCCTTTCAGCCTCTTGAACTTGGCAGCCTGGGTCAGGAGTTTGGCGTCTCTTCGGTCCTCAAGGGGCTGGAGCTCTGTGATGGTTTCAAGCTCCTGGATTGGTGTAGACTTTATGGCTCCTGTGATGATACGGGCAGCTTGATTCTGAATCTTGCTGATCCGTTCAAAATTGGATTTGGCCGTAGTGCCCCATGCAGTCATGCCATACTCCAGCACTGGCCTGACTCTACCAGTGTACAGTCTCCTGAGGGTTGTGTTGTCTGCGCCCATGTTGTTCCTGCCAGCTTCTTCATGAGGGCAAGGCGTACTTTTGCTCTTAATTCTGTTTTCTCTGCTTGCTTCTCCACGTCAGGCGTTTGTCAAAGGTGACTCCCAGGTACGTGGGGTTATTTTCAGCAAGCAGAGTTTGTCCATTGATGCTCAGGTTGGCCTTCTGTTCTTTGGGTGAGAGACTGAAAACAGTGTAAGTGGTCTTCTTGGCATTAATTGTTACCAGCCACTGTTTCGTCCAGCTTTCAAGAACATTCAGCGCCTGCTGTAGCCTGTAGTTGGCAGTTGTGAGGTGCTCTTCCGAGCACCATAGGATAAGAATACCACCCTCTTATCCCCACCTGCCCTCTTCATGAGAGGTCAGTTTATCCTAACCACGAGAGGGAATCCAGTTCCCAGCATTGCGTCAAAGGGAAACCAGTGCTTTCCTACATATTTACCCACAGAATCAAACACAGTACTGAATACACAAGCAGTTACTCCTCAAAATGAAGTTAATCAATACCTTTACTTATTAAACATGATGACTTCTCACATTTGTTTTTAGAAAGAGAGGGGGTTAGTTATCGCCAAGGACACAGACAGAGTACAGGACAAGACACAATGCATTTCGACCTCTTGGGTCTTCCTTAGGCGAAAACAAATAACATTTAGGACAGTGAAAACGAAGAACGAGAAACCACTTATCTTCTCATGTCCGCTGCACGATCAAAATGGCCGCTGGACGGAAACGAGGCCACCCAGCAGGGGATCATGGGAGAAGAAATAGTGAGGGGGGGGGGGGGGGGGGAAGGGGGGAGGGAGGGGGTGTTAAACAATGGGGTTTGTAGCTTGTTTTGTAGAATAGTATGACATGTTAGTGACAGTAGTGATTATGGTGGATTGATAATAGTGTTTAGTGGTGGAAAATATATGTATATATAATGATGATAATGAAAATAAAACAATAATGATAAAATCAAGCAAGAAACAAATAAACGACTTTAATGGGTGTCGATGGTGATGATAGCAGTTATGTGTGGGTAGTTGTATGTGGAGGGTTGGTATTTAATGGGTGGCGATGGTGATGATAGCAGTTATATGTGGGTAGTTGTATGTGGAGGGTTGGTAATGCTAATGAAATCAGATGTAGGGAAAAATAATAAATTAAAATGAAATAAAAAAAGAAAAAGAAAGATAAATAAATAAAATAAATAAATAAATTTATATAAAAAAAATTAACAAAAAAATGGATGTTGATGCCTTGGGGCTGTAGCGTACCAAATTTGGCAATGAGATGGGACTCTCGTGCTGTACGTTCAAAGCTATCACTCTGTGATTGCCAGAGTGCCAAGACTTTCACATGGTTGATGTTGTGTTGGGGGTGGTTGAAATGTAGGGCAACGGGTTAGGGCCGGTGGTGGCGGATGTCAGCCAGGTGTTCAGAGATGCGTGTCTCACATGTTAAATCTGCAGCAGAACATTCAAAGATAAAATCATGCATAATTCAGGTTCTAACCCTTTATGCCAGAACACATGCGTCTATGTTTACATATTGGTACATGCAAGTGGGTACGTATAAGTGAGAACATTAGTGAGTATATGATGCAGGTCTGCCATACTCATTGACCAAATGCATTTTAGTTGCAACTGTAACTTGAAGGCGGCTAGTTTGATCTCGCTGTGTATCTAAACTCGTGGGTTTTGACTAAAAATATTTTTTGCAGATTACAAAACGTGCTTGCTAGTTTTGTACACATATTCTGAATATTTGATAGCATACTTTGTGTCATTCTTTATTTACCTTATCCGTTTATGTGCTTTATTCACAATTGCTTGTTTTGTGGTATTTACTGGGGTTTCTGTTTGATGTTTGATGATCACTTGAGGTTGTTTTGTTACTGGATTTTCTTCTTCTTCTTTTTTCTGTGAGTTCAATTGTGTCTTGAAACTGTGCTACCCAGTTTGCGTTACAGTGCTCTTTTCCTTGTCGTGCATTCTTATCCAGACTCACTGCTTAGTCGCATATATTGCACGTGTTTCTATTTACGCAGGCCGAACCAGACACTATATATTGTTCTTGAAGCTGCAACGTGTATCATTTACTTCTGATCAAAACTCGGTCGCAATGCCCACGGTGAATGCGTGGCCTTCTAGGAACGGCCTCCGGGTAGGGTTTTTTTTATTTTAAAAATATCAACCATGTTCTTAACAAATTAAATCAGTTATCTTCTATTCCATATAACTCTGGCCGACAGTTTCACGTATTTTGTTGTGCTGAATCACGTTTCTTGAAGAGTATATCTGATGCAGACGTATTTATTCACGGTTATAACACCGTGAGACTTGATCCCATTTTGCCCAAACAAACTGGCTTAATCCTATATATCAGTCAGTCTGTTACATATAAACGTATCATATTGCTTGAAAAACACAGTGTAGAATGTTTATGGGTTAAAATTAATCTGAAAAGAAACCAAGCGATTATTCATTGGATTCATTTACAGAAACCCCGCCGAACATATAGAATGGGTCAATAAATTTACTGACATGCTTGAAGACATCACACTCTCCGACAATGAAATCATCCTTCGCGGGATTTTGATATTATCTTTTAAAACCCAATCATCGATGGATTCAAACATTTGAGAATTTTGGACTTCATCAATTAATTGAAACGCCCACTAGAATTACTCCGTTTTCTGAAACACTGATTGATTACATTTATAGCAACACACAACAAAACATTGTAGAAGTGTGTTCTCCACATTGCGGCTGCAGTGATCACCTACCTGTTTGCCTTACTTGGTTCAGGAAAGGCACAAAAATTCCCAAGCCTGGACACAAAGTCATTACCTATAGATCTCTGGCTAACTTTGATAAAGACGCATTTCTTTTCGACTTAGCTCATTCATCTTTACCAAAAGTGTATCAGTTCGCTGATCCTGATGAAGCATTTCAATTCTGGCACAAGTCATTTACTTATGTCTATGACAAACATGCTCCCTTTATAACTAAAAGAGTAAAACATTCCCCCAAGCCTCCTTGGTTGACTGATGTCATCCAGGATGCGATGCGTGAAAGAGACATGCTGCTAAAAGCAAAACAATTTCAAGATTTCAAAGAACAACGACATAAAGTTACGGCAATGTTACGTTCAGCGAAAAAGAAATACTTCCGAGATCTTGGATTGGAAGAGACTAATAATTCTAAATCGATTTGGAAAGCTGTTAACATTCTCACAAAATATAAAGTCAATAAATTATCTGCCTCTATTAAAGGGATTTCAACTGATGATTTAAACCACCATTTTTCTAATATATCGTCCTCAATCATAGCAAATGATAAGTCCTCCTTTAAACGATCTTGAGTTTCTTAAAGAGTTTTGTTATCTAAAAATATCACCTCGGACGCTGTTATTCCTCCTATTACGGTGTGTGACGTTTACGTTCATCTTACACATCTCAAACAGACAGGCACACGTGGTCTTGATGATTTAGATGATAAACTTTTTAAATCATGTGCTCCTATTATCACAGACTCTTTAACTTATTTATTCAATCTCTGCATTGACAAAAGCTGTTTACCTTATATTCTTA
>CM031624.1:60218221-60233221 GCA_018398815.1 Conus ventricosus | reverse complement strand
GTCCTAACTGTGGCGTGTGGTCATCTGGCGATCCCTGTATGCTGCTTCCGGTGCTGGTTCACTGGGTGTATTTGATGCCACAGCTTGTTTCGCTCCAGCTGTTCCTGCTGTGCTGATGGCCACAGCCTGTTCTTCTTCAGCTGTTCCTGCTCTGCTGATGGCCACAGCCTGTTCTCCTTCAGCTGTTCCTGCTGTGCTGATTCCCACAGCCTGTTCTCCTTCAGCTGTTCCTGCTGTGCTGATGACAACAGCCTGTTCTCCTTCAGCTGTTCCTGCTGTGCTGATGACCACAGCCTGTTCTCCTTCAGCTGTTCCTGCTGTGCTGATGGCCACAGCCTGTTCTCCTTCAGCTGTTCCTGCTGTGCTGATGACCACAGCCTGTTCTCCTTCAGCTGTTCCTGCTGTGCTGATGGCCACAGCCTGTTCTCCTTCAGCTGTTCCTGCTGTGCTGATGACCACAGCCTGTTCTCCTTCAGCTGTTCCTGCTGTGCTGATGGCCACAGCCTGTTCTCCTTCAGCTGTTCCTGCTGTGTGATGGCCACAGCCTGTTCTCCTTCAGCTGTTCCTGCTGTGTGATGGCCACAGCCTGTTCTTCAGCTGTTCCTGCTGTGCTGATGGCCACAGCCTGTTCCCCTTCAGCTGTTCCTGCTGTGCTGATGGCCACAGGCTGTTCTTCAGCTGTTCCTGCTGTGCTGATGGCCACAGCCTGTTCTTCAGCTGTTCCTGCTGTGCTGATGGCCACAGCCTGTTCTTCAGCTGTTCCTGTGTGCTGATGGCCACAGCCTGTTCTCCTTCAGCTGTTCGTGCTGTGCTGATGGCCACAGCCTGTTCTTCAGCTGTTCCTGCTGTGCTGATGGCCACAGCCTGTTCTTCAGCTGTTCCTGTGTGCTGATGGCCACAGCCTGTTCTCCTTCAGCTGTTCGTGCTGTGCTGATGGCCACAGCCTGTTCTTCAGCTGTTCCTGCTGTGCTGATGGCCACAGCCTGTTCTTCAGCTGTTCCTGTGTGCTGATGGCCACAGCCTGTTCCCCTTCAGCTGTTCTACTGTGTGATGGCCACAGTCCGTTCTTCTTCAGCTGTTCCTGCTGTGTGATGGCCACAGCCTGTTCTCCTTCAGCTGTTCCTGCTGTGCTGATGGCCACAACCTGTTCTCCTTCAGCTGTTCCTGCTGTGCTGATGGCCACAGCGTGTTCTTCAGCTGTTCCTGCTGTGCTGATGGCCACAGGCTGTTCCTGCTGTGCTGATGGCCACAGGCTGTTCCGCTTCAGCTGTTCCTGCTGTGCTGATGGCCACAGCCTGTTCTTCAGCTGTTCCTGCTGTGCTGATGGCCACAGCCTGTTCTTCAGCTGTTCCTGCTGTGCTGATGGCCACAGCCTGTTCTTCAGCTGTTCCTGCTGTGCTGATGGCCACAGCCTGTTCTCCTTCAGCTGTTCCTGCTGTGCTGATGGCCACAGCCTGTTCTTCAGCTGTTCCTGCTGTGCTGATGGCCACAGCCTGTTCTCCTTCAGCTGTTCCTGCTGTGTGATGGCCACAGCCTGTTCCCCTTCAGCTGTTCCTGCTGTGTGATGGCCACAGCCTGTTCTTCAGCTGTTCCTGCTGTGTGATGGCCACAGCCCGTTCTTCTTCCGCTGTTCCTGCTGTGCTGATGGCCACAGCCTGTTCCCCTTCAGCTGTTCCTGCTGTGCTGATGGCCACAGGCTGTTCCTGCTGTGCTGATGGCCACAGGCCGTTCCGCTTCAGCTGTTCCTGCTGTGCTGATGACCACAGCCCGTTCTTCAGCTGTTCCTGCTGTGTGATGGCCACAGCCGGTTCCCCTTCAGCTGTTCCTGCTGTGCGGATGGCCACAGCCTGTTGCCCTTCAGCTGTTTCGGATGTGTGATGGCCACAGCCTATTTCCCTTCAGCTGTTCCTGCTGTGTGATAGCCACAGCCTGTTCTCCTTCAGCTGTTCCTGCTGTGCTGATGGCCACAGCCTTTCTCCTTCAGCTGTTCCTGCTGTGCTGATGGCCACAGCCTGTTCTCCTTCAGATGTTCCTGCTGTGCTGATGGCCACAGACTGTTCCGCTTCAGCTGTTCCTGCTGTGCTGATGGCCACAGCCTGTTCCCCTTCAGCTGTTCCTGCTGTGCTGATGGCCACAGCCTGTTATCCTTCAGCTGTTCCTGCTGTGTGATGGCCACAGCCTGTTATCCTTCAGCTGTTCCTGCTGTGTGATGGCCACAGCCTGTTCTCCTTCAGCTGTTCCTGCTGTGCTGATGGCCACAGCCTGTTCTCCTTCACCTGTTCTTGCTGTGCTGATGGCCACAGCCCGTTCTCCTTCAGCTGTTCCTGCTGTGCTGATGGCCACAGCCTGTTCTCCTTCAGCTGTTCCTGCTGTGCTGATGGCCACAGCCTGTTCTCCTTCAGCTGTTCCTGCTGTGCTGATGGCCACAGCCTGTTCTCCTTCAGCTGTTCCTGCTGTGCTGATGGCCACAGCCTGTTCTTCAGCTGTTCCGGCTGTGCTGATGGCCACAGCCTGTTCCCCTTCCGCTGTTCCTGCTGTGCTGATGGCCACAGGCTGTTCCTGCTGTGCTGATGGCCACAGGCCGTTCCGCTTCAGCTGTTCCTGCTGTGCTGATGGCCACAGCCCGTTCTTCAGCTGTTTCTGCTGTGTGATGGCCACAGCCGGTTCCCCTTCAGCTGTTCCTGCTGTGCTGATGGCCACAGCCTGTTGCCCTTCCGCTGTTTCGGATGTGTGATGGCCACAGCCTATTTCCCTTCAGCTGTTCCTGCTGTGTGATAGCCACAGCCTGTTCTCCTTCAGCTGTTCCTGCTGTGCTGATGGCCACAGCCTGTTCTCCTTCAGCTGTTCCTGCTGTGCTGATGGCCACAGCCTGTTCTCCTTCAGATGTTCCTGCTGTGCTGATGGCCACAGACTGTTCCGCTTCAGCTGTTCCTCCTGTGCTGATGGCCACAGCCTGTTATCCTTCAGCTGTTCCTGCTGTGTGATGGCCACAGCCTGTTATCTTTCAGCTGTTCCTGCTGTGTGATGGCCACAGCCTGTTCTCCTTCAGCTGTTTCTGCTGTGCTGATGGCCACAGCCTGTTCTCCTGTACCTGTTCTTGCTGTGCTGATGGCCACAGCCCGTTCTCCTTCAGCTGTTCCTGCTGTGCTGATGGCCACAGTCTGTTCTCCTTCAGCTGTTCCTGCTGTGCTGATGGCCACAGCCTGTTCCCCTTCAGCTGTTCCTGCTGTGTGATGGCCACAGCCTGTTCCCCTTCAGCTGTTCCTGCTGTGTGATGGCCACAGCCTGTTCCCCTTCATCTGTTCCTGCTGTGTGATAGCCACAGCCCGTTCTTCTTCAGCTGTTCCTGCTGTGCTGATGGCCACAGCCTGTTCCCCTTCAGCTGTTCCTGCTGTGCTGATGGCCACAGGCTGTTCCTGCTGTGCTGATGGCCACAGGCCGTTCCGCTTCAGCTGTTCCTGCTGTGCTGATGGCCACAGCCCGTTCTTCAGCTGTTCCTGCTGTGTGATGGCCACAGCCGGTTCCCCTTCAGCTGTTCCTGCTGTGCTGATGCCACAGCCTGTTGCCCTTCAGCTGTTTCGGATGTGTGATGGCCACAGCCTATTTCCCTTCAGCTGTTCCTGCTGTGTGATAGCCACAGCCTGTTCTCCTTCAGCTGTTCCTGCAGTGGTGATGGCCACAGCCTGTTCTCCTTCAGCTGTTCCTGCTGTGCTGATGGCCACAGCCTGTTCTCCTTCAGATGTTCCTGCTGTGCTGATGGCCACAGCCTGTTATCCTTCAGCTGTTCCTGCTGTGTGATGGCCACAGCCTGTTATCCTTCAGCTGTTCCTGCTGTGTGATGGCCACAGCCTGTTCTCCTTCAGTTGTTCCTGCTGTGCTGATGGCCACAGCCTGTTCTCCTTCACCTGTTCTTGCTGTGCTGATGGCCACAGCCCGTTTTCCTTCAGCTGTTCCTGCTGTGCTGATGGCCACAGCCTGTTCTCCTTCAGCTGTTCCTGCTGTGCTGATGGCCACAGGCTGTTCCTGCTGTGCTGATGGCCACAGGCTGTTCCGCTTCAGCTGTTCCTGCTGTGCTGATGGCCACAGCCTGTTCTTCAGCTGTTCCTGCTGTGCTGATGGCCACAGCCTGTTCTTCAGCTGTTCCTGCTGTGCTGATGGCCACAGCCTGTTCTTCAGCTGTTCCTGCTGTGCTGATGGCCACAGCCTGTTCCCCTTCAGCTGTTCCTGCTGTGGATGGCCACAGCCTGTTCCCCTTCAGCTGTTCCTGCTGTGTGATGGCCACAGCCTGTTCTCCTTCAGCTGTTCCTGCTGTGCTGATGGCCACAGCCTGTTCCACTTCAGCTGTTCCTGCTGTGCTGATGGCCACAGCGTGTTCTTCAGCTGTTCCTGCTGTGCTGATGACCACAGCCTGTTCTCCTTCAGCTGTTCCTGCTGTGTGATGGCCACAGCCCGTTCTCCTTCAGCTGTTCCTGCTGTGTGATGGCCACAGCCTGTTCTCCTTCAGCTGTTCCTGCTGTGCTGATGGCCACAGCCTGTTCTCCTTCAGCTGTTCCTGCTGTGCTGATGGCCACAGCCTGTTCTTCAGCTGTTCCTGCTGTGCTGATGGCCACAGCGTTTTCTCCTTCAGCTGTTCCTGCTGTGCTGATGGCCACAGGCTGTTCGTCAGCTGTTCCTGCTGTGCTGATGGCCACAGGCTGTTCTTCAGTTGTTCCTGATGTGCTGATGGCCACAGCCTGTTCTCCTTCAGCTGTTCCTGCTGTGCTGATGGCCACAGCCTGTTCTCCTTCAGCTGTTCCTGTTGTGCTGATGGCCACAGCCTGTTCCCCTTCAGCTGTTCCTGCTGTGTGATGGCCACAGCCTGTTCCCCTTCAGCTGTTCCTGCTGTGTTGATGGCCACAGCCTGTTCTTCAGCTGTTCCTGCTGTGCTGATGGCCACAGCCCGTTCTTCAGCTGTTCCTGCTGTGCTGATGGCCACAGCCTGTTCTTCAGCTGTTCCTGCTGTGCTGATGGCCACACCCTGTTCTTTAGCTGTTCCTGCTGTGTGATGGCCACAGCCCGTTCTCCTTCAGCTGTTCCTGCTGTGTGATGGCCACAGCCTGTTCTCCTTCAGCTGTTCCTGCTGTGCTGATGGCCACAGCCTGTTCTCCGTCAGCTGTTCCTGCTGTGCTGATGGCCACAGCCTGTTCTTCAGCTGTTCCTGCTGTGCTGATGGCCACAGCGTGTTCTCCTTCAGCTGTTCCTGCTGTGCTGATGGCCACAGCCTGTTCTCCTTCAGCTGTTCCTGCTGTGCTGATGGCCACAGGCTGTTCTTCAGCTGTTCCTGCTGTGCTGATGGCCACAGGCTGTTCTTCAGTTGTTCCTGCTGTGCTGATGGCCACAGCCTGCTCTTCTTCAGCTGTTCCTGCTGTGCTGATGGCCACAGCCTGTTCCCCTTCAGCTGTTCCTGCTGTGTGATGGCCACAGCCTGTTCCCCTTCAGCTGTTCCTGCTGTGTTGATGGCCACAGCCTGTTCTTCAGCTGTTCCTGCTGTGCTGATGGCCACAGCCCGTTCTTCAGCTGTTCCTGCTGTGCTGATGGCCACAGCCTGTTCTTCAGCTGTTCCTGCTGTGCTGATGGCCGAGGAGTGACTGATGGGTAAGAGGACAGCCGTCTGTGCTGCGGGTGGAAAGACCTCCCTCCTCCACCTTCCTCCCCTCCCTCACCTACCCCCCCCCCCCCCCACATTCCCCACAGGATGAACACGCACAGCACAAATTAAACTCAATGATCGTATTCTTCATTTTTTTTTTAATCTAGCCAGACATTGGACAGCCTTTTGTACAGCTAAAAAGGATTGCACAGCAGAAATGGAAACGATTGATGTTCTCACGTTTTCGGGGAGGGGTGTATGTGAAATGTCCCAAAACACCAATGGGAAATCCGTCCTAACGTAACGTCGTCCAGCCAAATGTCCCACAGCATCAATTGAAATCAGTTGCAACATTACTTTCGTCAGCTAAAAGTTGCAATGCAAAAAACACAATAACAGCTATAACACTCCTTTGTCCAGATAAAAATCCAACCGCAAATATAGAAAACTGTTCGGTTAAAAATTCCACAGCGTAAATAGAAGTCAAGGTTACATTTTTTCCAGCTGCCGCTACAAATTTCATGGCACCAATGCAAATCACATTGTCCAGCTAGGTGTCCCACAGTATTCACGAAAATCAATCAAAAAATCCCTTCGTGGTACTTAAAACCCCATAGCAGAAATGGAATCAAGAAACATAACTTTGTTTAGCTAAAAACGAATCCCAACAAAGAAGTGGACATCAGTTATCATATCATTTCATATTCCTAAAATTCGCTTAGGACAAATGAAAACCAGTCACGTTATTACTTTATCCAGGTAAAAATCCCATCGTACAATTAGAATTTGGTTTTAACATTATTTTTGTTCAGTTAAAAATCGCACAACACAAATGAGAAATCGGCTATAATGCTACTTTGTCCATCATGGAATAGCACAGCCGAAATACAGTAAGTTATTGCATATCTTTGACTGGCTAAAAATCCAACGTGACAATTAGAAATCATTTATATAACTCAGCCTTCTCCAAATAAAAATCCCATCGCATAAATGTACAGTTAGTCTTCAAATCACCCTGCTCAGTTAGAAAGAACGCAGCAACCATTACTTTCTCAAACTGAACTTTCTACAAGATCAACAGAAATCGGTCATGAACGTTTTGTTCATTGCTGAAAATCCCAGAGAATAAATGAAAGTCAGTGATAACGTGAGTTCGTCCTGCACAAGGTCCCTCAGTTCCCACATCACCGATGGTAATGAATTAAAACAGGACTTCGTCCCACTGAAACTTGCATAGAACACATAGAAATCAGAGATGACATGACTTTGTTCTGCTGCAAATCCCATCTCTCTCTCTCTCTCTCTCTCTCTCTCTCTCTCTCTTCTCTCTCTCTCTCCTCCTCTCTCTCTCTCTCATCTCTCTCTCCTCTCTCTGTCATGTGCATTTGCCTAGATTTGTTATTTAATTTGTTTTCTTTTCTTTGGCCCCAGAGAGTGGTGGAAAAATGCATTTATTGCTTATCTCATTACCCTGGTAGAATAAAGCTTCTCTCTCTCTGTCTCTGTCTCTCTGTGTGTCTCTGTCTGTCTGTCTTGTCCCGGGATGTGGAATTTGATAGGGTACACCGATTGAACAATAGGCCGACTCTCCTGTGATTGCGCGGTGTGTTTTTTACAAGCAGAAGATGGATATCTTCAAAGCTAAACGCAAACTACGAGGAACCAACATTTTCATTGGAGAGGATTTTTCGACAAGAGTGCGAGACCTAAGAAGGAAATTAACACCTCACCTTAAGAAAGCCAGGAGTGAAGGTAAACGTGCTACGATAGTTTTTAATTACCTCCTCATCGATGGCAAGCGATACACCATAGGTGATGACAATGGACTTGTGAATCAAGATAGGAACTCGGCCGGTCCCAAATTAACTCTATGTACGTGTCCCCAACTGTAAAGGGAATCAACGGTGAGCGGACACCGGTTGTTTCTACACAGGGCTGTGCACGTGAAACGAGCCGTAAGGTCGTGCGTTTAGAGGAAAACTCAGTGACGTCAGTGCCGGTTGAAAATGTCAGTAACACAGATGGTGATGTGTCTTCTGAACATATTCATTTTATATCCTTGTCGTCTGGAAATGATAGATCATGTCACTCTGACACTTGTAAGGAAATAAAAACTTTTTCGTTTCTTCACTGGAATGTGAATGGTTTACTTTCTAAAATGCATGATAACGATTTCATTTCTTACGTGTCTGGTTTTGATTTCATCTGTTTTGTTGAACATTTGTTGAAGTATTTCAGTCGCCTGTGTTCTCTGGGTACACAGTTTTTGTACACGTGCTTTAAAGTTTACGGCACGTGGAAGGCGTTCCGGTGGGCTGGTGTGTCTTGTGAAGAATGAGATCTGTCCCTATTTTACGCCAGTGGATGTTGTGTCTGATTCGTTCCGTGCTTTTCTTATTGACAAATCTTTGCTTGGCACCTTAAAACATGTCATGCTTGTATGTGCATATATACATCCTGAAGGCTCGCCATACTATTCTCATCTTGATAAAGAAAATGGAGTCTCTTTGTTAAAAGAATTTTTGTGTGACTGTTTACTTTTTGTTAAAAATGAGTTGATGTGATTGTGTGCGGTGATTTGAATAGCAGAGTTTCTAATTTCACTTGTGACTTTGAGGATAACATGACTACATACAATGATCAACGTAAAAGTGGACTTGTGTGTGTTCGAAATTCAGAAGATGTTGTCCAGAATAATTATGGAAAACTGCTATTTAACATGTGTACTGCTTTCAAACTGTGTATTTTAAATGGCGTGTGTAAGGGCGACCTTCAAGGTCGCTACACATATATATCGGATAGCGGAAGCAGTGTCAATGACTATTTTTTGATGTCCTATGATTTGTTTTCTTTGATTTGTGGTGGTTGTGATATGTGTGTGTCAGAGAGAATCGACTCTGACCATATGCCTTTAGAACTTAAGATCACTTCCCCATGTCATAACTATGAATCCTCACAGGTCAACAACAGGCTCTGTACAATTGAAAAAATTGTCTGGAGCGAAGCTCATGCTGATTTGTGTTTAAAAATGTCATTTTTTTCCGATGAAATGCAAGTGCGCATGCAAGAAGCCGTACGACTGGTTGATAGTAACATTGAAGATGCATTAAACGTGTTTAATTGTTGTATAAAAGAGGCAGCAGAAGGCATGAAGAAACAGGTTTGTATTGGAAAATGTCAAAAAGAAGACGACTGGTTTGATATGGAATGCAGACTTAACAAAAGAAATGCTCGTAACTTATTGAACAGATTTCGACGTTCTCTGTCAGAACCGTCTCGTGCGGCCTATTGCAAAGCTAGGAGAGAATATAAACATCTTTTAAAAAGAAAAGAAAAACAATATAATGAAGCTTTATTGACAAAATTAGTTAATTCTGTGAATAATCAAAAAGATTTTTGGATTGCGTTCACAAAATTTCGAAAAAAAGAAAACAACCTGTAAATAATATAAGTCTAGAAACATGGTTTAATCATTTCAGGGATCTGCTAGAAGGAAATGCTAGCTCTCAAAATGATATGGGAAACGAAAATTACATCGATGGAACCGATTATGACGACAGCAATCTAAATCGTCCCATTTCCAAAGAAGAAGTTCTAATTGCTCTAAGAAAGATCAAACCTCGCAAAGCTGCAGGACCAGACGGAATTGTAGTGAACTAATAAAAACTGCTTGTCAGTCAAACTTGTTTCCAGATTTTTTAGTTAAAATCTTTAACTCCTTGTTGATCAAGGGGTATATCCCAGATGTTGGTCCGAGTCTATTGTTATCCCATTGTATAAAAAAGGAGATGCAAACAATCCAAATAATTATAGAGGAATTTCGTTGTGTAATATCTGCAGTAAACTGTACAGTGCTATTATAAACAGGAGATTGCAGAGTGGGTGGAAGAAATAATATTACCGGAGAATATCAAGCTGGGTTTTAAGAAAATTATTCTACTGTTGACCACATGTTCACACTGATGGCATTTGTACAAAAACAGTTTTGTTTAAATCGTAAATTGTATGTTGCATTCATTGATTTTGAGAAGGCGTTCGATTCAGTAAACAGAACTTTGCTGTGGCCTATCCTGCTTAAAAATGGTATTCATGGGAAACTTTATAAATGTGTTTTAAGTATGTATTATAGTGTAAAGGCAAGAGTGCGATCTGGTGCTGCTTTAACAGACTATATAAACTGTACCTCTGGTGTGAAACAGGGCGATGTCTGTAGCCCTCTTCTGTTCTCTTTATTATTAATGAATTAACACAGGAAGTTATACGTTGTGGAAGGCACGGTGCAAATTTCATAAATGATGGTTTTGGAGATTTTCATTCTTCTTTTGGCTGACGATGTAGCCTTGGTATCAGAAACAGTAATTGGGCTACAAACCCAGTTAAATACTTTACAAAGAGTTGCTGCTTCATTAGAATTAAAAGTTAATATGGCAAAAAGCAATATAATTGTTTTTAGAAAGGGTGGATATCTTGCAGCGAGAGAGAGATGGACATATAATGGTTCTATAATGCCTGTTGTAAATATATATAAATACTTAGGTATATATTTCTCAACGCGCTTGAGCTTTGTCTTTGCTTGCAAGGATTTAGCAAGTAGAGCCAAAACTGTGTTGCTGTGCATACTAAAGAAATTGTCGTTGCTAAATAATGAGTCCCTTACTTTGTTTTTGAAGTTATTTGATGCCCAAGTTCAACCTATGGTGCAGTATGGAGCTGAAGTATGGGGCCTTGATGCTGCTGCTATCGTACATTGTGAGAAGATCCATCTTTTTGCTCTGAAAAATTCCTTGGAGTATCATTACAAACACCAAATGATTTGGTATATGGTGAAACAGCTAGATTTCCAATATTTTTTAATTCCGCCGTTAAATGTGTTCGATACTGGCTTAGAATTATTCAGATGCAGGATTACAGATTACCATACAAAGCATATCGAATGATGTTACACTTAGATGACAGAGGAAAAAGAACTGGGTGACTAATGTGAGAATGAAATTGTGTGAATATGGTTTCGGATTTGTATGGATGAACCAAGGTGTCGGTGATGTGGATGTTTTTATCAAGGTATTCCGAGAAAGACTGGTTGATTGCAGTTGGCAAAACTGGAATTCTCATGTACAGAACAGTGACAGATTTGAATTATACAGAACATATAACCATTTACGATGTTTACCTGTCTACATGTCAATGAAAATAGACAAACATATAAAACGCATTATGACTAAGTTTAGATTTGGTGTTTCTGATCTATTTACTCATTATTTCCGTTATAGACAGTCGTCTACCAGAAATCTGATCTGTCCATTATGTCAAATTACGAAAGAGGATGAAGTTCATTTTGTATTGGTTTGTCCAGTATTAAAAGATCTTAGAGAACAATTCATCCCACAAAAGTATTTCAATAATCCTTGCCTTTTCAAGTTAACCCTGTTAATGTCGTCATCGAATGAAAACACTGTTAAACAGCTAGCTATTTATTTATATAAAGCATTCAAGAAGCGAAGTGTGTATATAACGTAAAGAATACCAATGTCTATTTTCGACATGAATTACAGTGTATACCCCCATTCTAAGGGGCTATGGCCTATATGAATAAAACATTTGAGTCTTGAGTCTGTCTGTCTGTCTGTCTTCTGTCTGTCTGTCTGTCTCTCTAAAATAAGTACAGTCCAATGAGTTGCTGGGCATCACTCTCCCACGAAAATGTCTTGAGGTAAAAACTTGAAATAAAACAAGAGAAACAAAAGGCCCCAGCTTCTGGTTACATTGTCCCAGTGAGTTCTTGCTCGTGTGTGTGTGTGTGTGTGTGTGTGTGTGTGGTGTGTGTGTGTGTGTGGTGTGTGTGTGTGTGTGTGTGTGTGTGCGCACGCGCGTGCGTGCGTGCGTGCGTGCGTGCGTGCGTGCATGTGTGAGTGTGTGTGTGTGTGTGTGTGTGTGTGTGTGTGTGTGTGTGTGTGTGTGTGTGTGCGTGTGTGCGTGCGTGCGTGAAATTCTTGCCATATGGTCAACAAGTTTTGCGACAAATGATACCCTTTCTTTTACAATTGATTTATTGTTTTTGCAGAAATTTTGCTAATCCTTTTGGTAAAGGAAACTTGAAATATTTAACATTAACCCAACGGTCAAGAATTCACGACTTAATCAATATCAGATGAACGGATCCGCCCCTGAATGTCATGCATTAGTCCCCTGGTCAGGTTCTGGCTTTTGGCGTGCTTCAGTCAGAACTGTTTACCGTGCCCCACAGAAGGATCAGTCACAGACCAACAGACAATGGTGTCACCGTTACTTCCATGGTGGTCCAGTATAGATTGGTGACTCAGCCAATCGTCATATTCAACACACAAACACACACACACACACACACGCATACGCAGATGCAATGACAACAGGCTCAGCCAATATTAGGTAGGTTAGTCAAGGTCTGACCGGCGCGCTGGGCTAATTCATAAGTCAGATATCCGCGGAGTCATAGCCACAAGACCCTCTTCGTCAATGCTCTTATCTTGGTCATGAATTCATTATCCGTCGGACGCAGTATGATCTCAAAACTTAGCGGATGTTGTGTAGCGTATGATTATGGGCTAGGCCGGTGTAACGTGGTGAAACTGCCCCCCTTCCCAGTTTAACTCCCGGTAGTCAGTCTCGCACTGTCCCAGATTAACTCCCGGGAGTTAATCTGGGTTTGCGCCAAATCAGCCCACCAACAGGATTAGAACAGCCCCCCCCCCCCCCCGCCAGCGAGTTAATTTGGCATTGGCCCAAAACAGCCCCTCCCCTTGAGGAGTTAAACTGGACCTGGCCCAGAACAGCCGCCTAAGACATCTGGGGAATTAACCTGGCACCGGACTGGAACAGCCATCCACTGGAGATTGAACTAAACTGGCCCAGAACAGCCCCCTTCCCCTCCTGGAGAGTTAAACTGGCCCTGGCACAAAACAGCCCCCCCCCCCCACCCTCCCGTCCCTCCCCTTTCCTGGGGAGTTAATCTGGCACCAGCCCAGAACAGCCCCTCTGGAGAGTTAAACTGCACCTGTCCTAGAACAGCCTCCTTCGAGGGGAGTTAAACTGGCACCGTTATGGGACAGCCCCCCAGAAGAGTTAAACTAGACAAGTCCCAGAACAGGCCCCTCCACCTCCTGGGGAGTTAATCTGCCACCGGCTCAAAACAGCCCCCCAAGAGAGTTAAACTGGATCTGGCCTAGAACAGCCTCCCCCCCCCCCTCTCCTGGGGAGTTAATCTGGTTCCAGCCTGGTAAAGGTCTCCCTGGAGAGTTAAACTGGCCCTGGCACAAAACAGCCCCCCCCCCTCCCTTCTCCTGGGGAGTTAATATGGCACCAGCCCAGAACAGCCTCTCTGGAGAGTTAAACTGCACCTGTCCTAGAACAGCCCCCCTCCAGGGGAGTTAATCTGGCACCATCATGGAACAGTCCCCCTTCCGCTCCCCCCCCCCCCCTCCTTGGGAGTTAATCTGGCACTGGCCCGAAACAGCCCCCCTAGAGAGTTAAACTGGACCTGGCCTAGAGCAGCCGCCCTCCCCCCCCCCCCCCTCTCCTGGGAAGTTAATCTGGCTCCGGCCTGGTACAGGCCCCCTGGAGAGTTAAATTGGCCATGGCACAAAACAGACCCCCCCCCCACCACGCCCGCCTCTCCTGGGGAGTTAATCTGGCACCAGCCCATAACAGCCCCTCTAGCGAGTTAAACTGCACCTGTTCCAGAACAGCCCCTCAGGGGAGTTAAACTGGCACCGTTATGGAACAACCCCCCCCCCCCCTCCGGCAGAGTTAAACTAGACAAGGCGCAGAACAGCCCCCTCCCCCTCCTGGGGAGTTAATCTGGCACCGGCCTCAAACAGCCCCCTAGAGAGTTAAACTGGACCTGGCCTAGAACAACCCTCCTCCTCCCCCCCCCCCCCCCCGCCCGTCTCCTAGGGAGTTAATCTGGCTCCAGCCTGGTAAGGCCTCCCTGGAGAGTCAAATTTGCCCAGGCATAAAACAGCCCCCCCCCCCCCCCCACCTTCCCCATCCTGGGGAGCTACTCTGGCATCAGCCCAGAACACCCCTCTGGAGAGTTAAACTTGACCTGTCCAAGAACAGCATCCCTCTAGGGAGTTAATCTGGCACCGTTATGGAACAGCCCCCCCCCCCCTACCCCTAGAGAGTTAAAATAGATAGACAAGGCCCAGAACAGCCGCATACCCCTCCTGGGGAGTTAATCTGGCACTGGCCAAAAACAGCCCCCCGCCCCCCCCCCCTAGAGAATTAAACTGGACCTGGCCTAGAGCAGCCGCCCCCCCCCCCACCCCTCTCCTGGGGAGTTAATCTGGCTCCAGCCTGGTAAGGCCTCCCTTGGGAGTAAACTGGCCCTGGCACAAAACAGACCTCCCCCCCCCCCCCACCCCTACTGGGGAGTTAATCCGGCACCAGCCCAGAACAGCCCCTCTGGAGAGATAAACTGCACCTGTCCCAGAACACCCCCTCTCCAGGGGACTAAATCTGGCACCGTCATGGAACAGCCCCCCCCCCCCCTCTGGAGATTTAAACTCGACAAGGCCCAGAACAGCCCCATCCCCTCCTGGGGAGTTAATCTGTAACCGGCCCAAATCTGCCCTCCAAGAGAGTTAAACTGGACCTGGCTTAGAGCAGCCCCCCCCCCCCCCTTTTCCTGGGAGTTAAAAATGGTTCCAGCCTGGTACAGACCCCCCTGGAGAGTTAAACTGGCCCTGGCACAAAACAACCCCCCCCCCCCCCCCGGGGAGATAATCTGGCACCAGCCCAGAGCATCCCCTCTGGAGAGTTAAACTGCACCTGTCCTAGAACAGCCCCCTCCTGGGAGTTGAACTGGCACCAGCCCAGAGCAGCCCCTCTGGAGAGTTAAACTGCACCTGTCCTAGAACAGCCCCCCCAGGGAGTTGAACTGGCACCGTTATGGAACAGCATCCCCCCCCCCCCCCTCTCTGGAGAGTTAAACTAGACAAGGTCCAGAACAGCCCCCTCCCCCTCCTGGGGAGTTCATCTGGCACTAGCCCAAAACAGTCCCCCTACAGAGTTAAATTGGACTTGGCCTAAAACAGCCACCCCCCCCTCCCCCTCCTAGGGAGTTAATCTGGCTCCAGTCTGGTACAGGCCTCCCTTGGGGGTAAGCTGGCCCTGGCACAAAACAGGATTATATATTATATTGGGTATTTATATAGCGCCTATCCTCGTCTCGGTCACAGACCAAGCTCTAAGCGCTTTACAATAAACACACTATCTCACTCACTCAACGGGCTGCCTACCCAGGTAGAGCCGGCCGAAGAGCAGCCTACTGGCGCTCATTCAGTCGTTGCCCGTACCATTCAAATATCAGTCACTCATTTTCATTATCTCAAGTT
>CM031624.1:60181521-60211521 GCA_018398815.1 Conus ventricosus | reverse complement strand
GTCACACACAGCAGGGGGGGGGGGGGGGGGGGGAGTTCCTGGTTTCACCTGTGCAGGTCTGTGTGTATACATACATGCACATGACTCATCCTCTCCTCACCCCCCTCACCCCACTACCACTACCCCCCACCCCCACCCCATAAACTACCTTTGGCACCACACCTTCCCTCAGACTTCCAGTCTCTCATCATTCATGGGAGAGAGTGGGGGTGACTGGGAGGTGGGCAGCATTGGGGGGGGGGGGGGGATGGGAGAGAGAAGGGGAGAAATGCGATAGTGGGTGAGGGGGGGGGGGGGGGGGAGGACAGTGGGGAGGGGGGTAAGGGAAAGGCAAATGGAGAGCATGCATTCCACTGTTTGTTATACATGATGTGTACAGATGTGTGTGCATGTACATACCATAGCATAAAATTATGTGTGGTATGATTGTGTTCTAATAATCTGCTCCCCCCCTAAAAAAAAGTCTATCATCAGTGATAACATCTTTTACTAATGAATTTTCGAACACACACACACACACACACACACACACACACACACACACACACACACACACACACCAGAGGACAAATCCCACAGACATACCCAACATCTTTTGCACCCACTGAACAAGGGCAAAAGACCTGTTACTTAACTGATGTCTCTTCCCTCCCCATACTCCCCTCCCCTTCCTTCCTTTCCCCCACTCCTACCCCCCTCTCTACCAGTCTGCTGACATTCCCAGCACAAGTGGGGCCACTTGTCTGTTCACACCAGGCACTAGGGATGACACCATGGCCCAGGACACTTCTTTCTGGGTTCATATCCAGCAGCAGTATGATCTATCACTGCGAGGTTTTGGGTGGTGATGATTTTCAGCACAAAGTGCTGATCCATGAAAAAGTAAGCAAGAAATTAATGTTGCTTACAACCCAGCCAACAGCAAACGGCCATATCCGCTGTCACTGCGTCCAATTAAATCAACTCTCAAGTCATATAAACAACAACAACAAAATTCAAAGAAAAAAAAAACAAACTTCATTCACACATCTCTGATCCAGGAGGAGGACCGAAAAACAAAATTAAAACAAATTTAGAATGAATCACACAGCTGCAAATCTTTTGGAATCTAATTCAGGAGCCAGGGGATGATATAGGGTGGTTTGGTTTGACTTGAAAACGCTCAGACTTGTGACTCCCTCTCCACAACAATTTCATTAAACAGTGCTTGGTAAACTTAAGGAGTCCATGACACATTGACATTGGCTGGCAGCGACAAACCAAGACAGGAAAAGAGTGCACAGTCCACTGAAGGAAGAATGACCATCCATTTTCAACTTGTCACAGGTTAGTTTCAGCTTGTGTCTTTTACAACCAAGCCTCTGTCCCAACCCCCCCCCCCCCCCCCCCCCCCCCTACACACACACGGCCCCTCCTGTTTCATGTACCTAGCAGCTATGCTTACACTAAAACAAACAAAAGACAACCACCACCAACAGTGGAGCTGCAGGAAAGCTACAGCTGTCAGTGTCACCTGTTCTGCTCCATCAGAGGCATGAAGTCCACATGATTTTCACTGAGGGTTAAACTAAAGAACAAGCTTTGCAGCTTTTGGGTTTCAATCCTACCCTCACCATTAAAGAATCCTCCAGTGGCTGGGGACCTGATGGCCGACCTTCCAAAGGGGCGTGAGGGGCTGAGGTCAGCAGGGAAGTACACCTGTCCTGCCCCCCCCCCCTCCCCCCCCCCCCCCCCCCCCCAGCAAGGCCAGGCCCACCCTGACATTCACCCCCCTCCCCCCATGAACACAAGAAGGAGCAGGAGACACCTTGCCGTGGGCCACATTTTGATCGATCATGTTGTGCTGCTTATGTTTCACCTCTTCATCTTTTCCCCGTTCTGTTTGGTCAAGTGTCTGTTCACTGCCATACATCCATCCTGTTTCACTGTCGTTCACTGCCATACATCCACCATGTTTCACTGTCTGTTCACTGCCATACATCCATCATGCTTCACTGTCTGTTCACTGCCATACATCCATCCATGTTTCACTGTCTGTTCACTGCAATACATCCATCATGCTTCACTGTCTGTTCACTGCTATACATCCATCATGTTTCACTGTCTGTTCACTGCAATACATCCACCATGTTTCACTGTCTGTTCACTGCCATAACATCCACCATGTTTCACTGTCTGTTCACTGCCATCCTGTTTCACTGTCTGTTCACTGCCATACATCCATCATGCTTCACTGTCTGTTCACTGCCATACATCCATCATGCTTCACTGTCTGTTCACTGCCATACATCCACCATGTTTTCACTGTCTGTTCACTGCCATACATCCATCCTGTTTCACTGTCTGTTCACTGCCATACATCCAATATGTTTCACTGTCTGTTCACTGCCATACATCCATCAATGATCATGTTTCACTGTCTGTTCACTGCCATACATCCACCATGTTTCACTGTCTGTTCACTGCCATACATCCACCATGTTTTCACTGTCTGTTCACTGCCATACATCCAATATGTTTCAGAGAACAGATAAATGTCTGTTCAACCCCACTTGCTCAACCACCGAGTTTTTGGGCAAAAGTGGCCTAAAAGCAGCCTTTTCCTGCGGCGGAAGAGAGAGAGAGAGAATCACCGGCAGACAGACAGAGAAGAGAGAGACAGAGAGACAGACAGACAGACAGAGAGGCGGGCAACACACACACACACACTCTTTCTCTCTCTCAATTAAATGACATAAAATCCGCACACTTCTTCTGACTAATTTCCACCTACAAACTTTGTACACGGGGCTGAAATCTGATCACTTAATTTACGGCTCGCGGCAGTTTGCACCTAGCCTGTGCTGTTTAAAACGAAACACACTCAGTTGGGTTGCACCACATTTGGAAAAGTCTAGATTGCCATCAATCGAGGCTGTCGACGTGCACGACCCGGCCGTCATTGTGTTGGAGCTACTGCACAAAGAAGGCCGTGTGTTTCGTCGGCGCTCTGTTGTGACCACTGTGTTTTAATTGTGTTATTTTAAAATGGCTAAAACGTTACTGAAGAACAGGTTTGTTATTCGAGGCCATAAGTTTTATTTTAACTGCATGTTAGAGTATTTGTTGAAAGAATTAGTTGAGTTAGTCAGTGAAGGCAAGCTAACTATTCACATGTTTGCCCGCACAGCGTTCATTTCTTAAGGCGAAGGTAAACACGCTGATTTGTGACTTGATTGATTGTTAACTACAGATTCAGTGTTTATGGGGCAAGCTGATTTGTGTATTAAGATGTGTATACTTTTCTACTTCTAACCAGTTCATCTGCCTTTAAGTGTGCCCTTATGCAACTGAATGGCGATTTTGAATGTTCTGGCAAACAAACTAGATAGGGTTAGGCAGACCTTAGTACATCTACCAGTAATGGAGAGGATAGTGTGTGTGCTAGCACTATCTTCATATAAATGCTTCAAATATACAATGACGGATGTACTACAACCTACAAAACTATGTGTAACAGATAGGCTGACACAGCGAGACGCGCGACCTTGTTTACACAGCGCACGCAAGCGACCAAAAAATCAATAAAGCGAGAGACTGGGCTTGCTAGGTGAGGGGTGGGGGTGGGGGGGTGTATTCATTTCAGGTTGACAGCGCGCCAGGTGTTGTTAGCGCGGGTTGTATTGTCATTGAAGGTGTGTGGTGTAGTGAGAAGATATATTACTGGGTTTTTGTGCAGGTTGGTTTTGTTTATATAATATTTTGATCATGGCAGAACAAAGATAGTGGGAGATTTTTAAGCTGACAATACTTGACGAGCATGTTGAGTACCATGCACAATTTGTTAGTGCTTTGGATGAGTTGAGAGCGGCAGGCCCTTCATATTCTCGCAAACTAAGAGAGATTGCTCGTTTGTTGAATCCATATGCTAAAAGGTTTTCTACAGTTGGTCTTTCTTTCACAGAAGTTTATTTTATGAGGAAGGATTTGTATTTAATGTTTTCAAGCATGAGGAGATTAGAAATTATTGGACTACTCCTGTACAAGAACCAATTCAACTTCAAACACACTCCTCTCCAAAGTCCGCAGCAGTGAGAGAGAACCAGCGCTTCACCCTGAGCGGTCAAAGGTCACAGTGGCAAGCCGTTTCTTCAGCGCTTCACCCTGAGCGGTCAAAGGTCACAGTGGCAAGCCGTTTCTTTAGCGCTTCACCCTGAGCGGTCAAAGGTTAATCAGCAGTGAGATCAGATGCTGCTTTGTCGCTTTGCTGTCTACGCCCTGTTACAAACTTTTTAGGCTGCCTTTTAGCTCTGCTAAAGCAGTATTTTACTTTAAAAAAAACCACTAGGTAACTCTGCCAATGCCAGTCCCAAGCCTGGATGAAAAAAGAGGAGGGGTGTGGTATAAAACTTTTTTTGTGCACTTGGCGGCTGCTTTGAACTTGCAACAAAAGAGCCAATGCATCACAAAAAACGCAGCACTGTCTTGCACTAAGTGGTGTTACACATGACAAATAATAAAGCTCTGTGTACACCACACACACTCCCACCCCCAAGTCACCCCAAGTTCTTAATTAAGTTTTTAATTAAGTTACCCCAAGTTTTTAATTAAGTTACTTCAAGTTCTTAATAAGTTCTTGATTAAGTTTTTAATTAAGTTCTTGATCAAGTTCTTAATAAGTTCTTGATTAAGTTATCCTTTAAGTACAATCAAGTTCTTATTAAGTTTATCTTATAATTATCAAAAAAATACAATCTATGTTTTTATCTTAAATAGTAAATGTCTAATATAGTACACACACACACCTCAAAAAAACGCGTCATCGTTGAGGATGTCTTGCTCAGCGTTTTCTGCATAGATTTTAATGAAGGCCTTACACCCTAAGCAACCGCATTGATTACAATTCGGGTCTATGGAAATGTCTTTTATAGACTCCATGTCTTTATTTATTGACACCATCATTTTATAATACGCCATGATCTATTTTTATTTAAAAAATTTAAAATATTATTCCATTTGAAATGGATCAAAATGAAGCTTTGTTATTGGTGGTTTTTGGCGTGCAGTTGTCCTCTTTCTGCATTTAGTGGCTCAGATTTTTTTGGTAGCTTTCGTTTCTGTTGCCATTCTTTATAATGTTTTTATAACAGTAATAACCGCCCCCAACAGCAGCAATGGCGCCAAAAATGGCAACAGTTTTAAGTTCAATATTCCATGAAGACTTTGGGCCCTTGAATCACATGGAGTTTTTATAGCTGGCATTGAATCAACTGTTCTGGCGTTGGCGGTGTTATGTTTTCATAATGCTGTAACATTAATTTTTTTTGTCTGTTCCACTCTGCTAATTTTTTTCCTGCTTCAAACACGCCCAGGATTTTTAATGGCCTCCACCTGGTTCAGTGTTTTCTGATGATTTTCTAGCTTGGTTACTTCTCCACCTGATTCAGTGTTTTCTGGTTCGCTGATTTTCCAGATCGTTCATTTTGAAGGGAAACAAAATCTATATGATTAAAGTTATTAATCCCATGATTAATGGCGATAACAATGTTCCAATCTGTAGTATAGATCACATCCTAGAGACTCTAATGACTTTGTTAAAACTGGATCTTGCGTTAAATCATACGTAAGATCTTGTTCAGAATCAATGGGAGCAAATCTACTGACTAGTTTTAGTGTACAAACTAAGAACCGTTTGCCCCACACTTTTCACCATCTAGACCCCAGCTGCGCTTCATACCTGTTATGATACTTTAAAATGTCTTGCGGCGACATTTGTTGAATCTGTTCAATGCTGAATTCAGTTCCGAGGAACTGTTTTGTTTTCCCCCACACGCTGCCAAAGAATACAACCTCTCCTTTTTTGGCATAATAGCTTGATCATCAACTTGGTCATTCATAAGTTCAGGAAGGTTTAGGCCGCCTTGTAGCTGTAGTAGATCATCACTGTTCATGTTTTTTAATAATTATAATTATTTTATTTTATAAAAATGAGCACCGAAAAAACTGTTGCTAACCTTGTATACCATTCTGCTGTTATTGGAGGCCTAAGTGTAGGATACTCAATGCTCGGTAAAAGCTTGTTAAGAATTAAACCAGCAGATCTTGGCAAACTAGACTTTGAGGATTCAGCAAAGCTGATTGCTATCATTGCAGCTTCGGTTGCTACGAAAGATTTTCTAGTTAAGCAAGGAATAATTCCAGACAATATAAATATGTAAGAAAAAAATACATTTATAAAAAATGGCTTCACTGGCAATAATGATAGGCGGGCGCTGTGGTGAATGCGCTTGCTTTTAGCGGAAGTAATTTCGCATTTAGTAAACTGGGGAATGACGGCGAGAGAAAAAGACATAACAAAGCTATGGAGAACTAGCAGCTGCACAAAACGCCTATGAAAGGCAGAGACTTGAGCAGTTAGATTTTATTAATGACACACTGAAAAGACAGGGCATGCAGCTTACACATTTAAAAATGTTGATCAAGCAATAAAACAATATTATCTTGTAACAGGCAAACCAATCGAGACATTGCCCCCACCAAAATTCAGTGACTTTTATCAACCATCAGAAAAACAAAAGATGCAAGAAATCGGTTTATTGTCGTGGTATGACCGTTGTGTATTTTGTTGCACATAATATTGGCTGAATAAAAAATGAACAAAATCTATTATTCCGCCCAAAGGATATTGGAAGGGTATCACGGCAATCAAAAAGCTAAGCCAAGCAGCTGGATCAGTGAACAAACAGCAAAAGAATGGTTATCTAAACAAGCGATTTGGCAAATTTATTTACCTGCACCTAGGCGAATACAGAGACCACACTTTGTCAATACAACTCCAAACGACAACCCATCAAATGGATCTTCTATATTTACCCTCTGATAGGATTAGACGAAAAAGATTTAAGTACGCACTCACAGTCATTGACATGGCTTCAAGATACAAAGATGCGGAGCCATTAACACAAAAGAGTGCTTCTGCTGTTGCTGTTGCTATACAACTGATATACCAACGAGGGCCACTAACTTATCCTCGCATGATTCAAGTTGATGATGGAAAAGAATTTAAAGGCCAAGTGAATCAATTATTGTTAAAACACAGAGTTACTATTAGAAGAGGCATTCCGGGTGTTCACAGATCACAGGCTTTAGTTGAAAACTTTAACAAACAGTTAGCCGAAAGACTTTTTTCCTACCAGTATCACAGAGAGCTGATTGACAATTCTCGCAACACAGAATGGGTTAGAAGACTGCCCTCAGTTTTGCGCGCAATGAATAATGAAGAATTTAAAGGGCTAAAACCAGTACAAAGCAATCAAAAGAAAAACAATAAATGTTGCTGAAGACTCCAGTACACCCGGCAAACTATTACCGTTTGGTTTAAAAGTAAGGTCCCTTTTATTTACCGGGGGAAGCAGAAGGGACACTCGCATCAGGGCAACTGATCCGTTTGGAGTGTTGATCCATATGAAATAAAAAGAATTGTAAAAAATGAATCCGCCCGTGTATTATTTACGAGAAACTGACACAACAAAACAACCAGCTCCTCAAAGATCTTTTGTGAAAGAAGAACTGCAGATAATTCCGCCAGACACAGTACCGCTTTAATTAAATTTACGGTTCTCCAGTGCCCAATTGCATATGAAAACTCTGGATTAACAAACACACGTTTTGTGTTTGTTCTATCTAACGACTTCTTTGTTACAACTGTGTGTTGATCTCATGTAGATTAGATCGCAGTTTTACGTTGTCATGATGAAAAGTCTTATTGCCAAACAATGCTTCTTTGTAGTTGTCATGTGATATGTTTGACTGCACAACGCTGCGAGATATTCCCTTTGCTTTCTTAATGATTTTCTCCTGGCTCGAAATACTGTACATTTTTGACCTTAACCCCACATACTCCTTGATTACCTTTCCAATAATTCATCCTTCATCTTTCCTAAAACCTTCTTGTTAGTAATTGAATGTAAAGGTGAATCTTTAGGGTAATCTGATGTATCAATACCACCCCGCATGTCCTTTAGCTACTTCGATTTCCATGTCTTTATAGATGTCTTCAGTAGGGATATCTATAACAAAACTGTCTGTATCTGTGTAAAGTACTCTGGACTCAGATACGAGGGCTTAAAGTAAGTCGTAAAGAAATTCTAACATCAAAAGCTTTGATAATTCTAAAACAGTAAACCCAATAAATACAGGTTTGTCCAATTTGACTTTCTTTTTTTTCATCATTATGCCAAAAAGGTGATCATGAAATCTTCTGAAGTCCTGATAATTAGGTTTTGAAGTCAGCTTAATTGCTTCGTTCTCTTTGGTGACTAATCTAACATCTTTGCGCTTGTGCGGATTCTCCATAGTCTTTCCAAAACAGCTGTTGTTCATCAGCTTGAAAAAGTCTTTTTCTGAAGCATCTGTGGATTTAGTTCTGAGGTCAGTGTTCTTCATGATGTATGGTTTCATGAACTGTTCTTGATCAAAAGCAATTATGCGATGGACAGCTGTTAACTTTAAACCATGTCTTAAATAAAATTGTAGAAATCTGTAATGACAGACATAATTTTTTTTTGCCTCGAAGATAGGCACAAGTTTAGGGTTCTCTTGGATCCATCTTTAGACTTTCTGCTGCTAATGGATAGTCATTATGCAGGTCATGGAGTTCATGAGGATATTCTAAGTCAACTTCTAGAATGAAACCACGCTGTTGATCAGGCGTTAAACTGCCCAACCACTTTAATGCTTTTTGAATATTATTCGTACCTGTGTACATTTTAAAGTTGCGTAATGGAAGCGATTGCGCCATTGCCCAACCATACAGATTGTTTGCATCTAAATACATAAGATAGTTAGACCTTTTACTTGGATCATAGTCGTCCAAGTATTTGTTGTTTGCTTACAGTAATGATGCGACGCCATACTAATTCCTCCACGCAATCCGTTTTCAATCATCTGGATCATTGGTAAATCCGACAATAAATCAATCTGTACTCCAGTAAACTTTAAGAAAGCATCCCAACTCATCCCGGGCGCAGAAATGTAATGCGCAGGATCCAAACTGTAATGTTTCATGCAGGTCTTCCTATAATTTTCAAAGACGTCCGCCAACAAACATACATCTGCCATCAAGTAGGAGTCATGATAGTCTCCCATCGTTTTACACTCTAACTTTTGCCACCATCTTTGAGCATGCTGGTAATCAGAGTCACTGATGTCCTTTCCTCTAAGACTAGAAAAGAACGCGCCTTTAGGAGGAAGTGTGTCTTCGTCAAACCTTTCCCAACTGTTCATGTACTCATAAGGGTAAACGCCCTTTCTAACAAGAGTTGGATCAAAATATTCTTCCGTTATTGGGCAGGACTTTAAGGACATAGCCAGTGACTCTAATGATCCCATCATGTGTTGCATAGAGTCGTAGAAAGACATGTTATTTAAAGTGAAACACATGTACTTTTCTGATGACTGTGCAATGCATGCTACCCTGAAGGCATCGTCCACTGCTTTCATTATAAGTGGGAGTCATAACCCGCAAGTTGTGAAAGAATACAGGCAGCTTCCATGTCTTTGGATCAAACTTTAGTTGAAGATTGCATTTACTGTGCGCTGCACCCTAAACTTCCCACTAATGTGATCATGGTCTCTTACTGTGGGTTTACACTCTTGGGCGTTAGCTCTAAACCGCAAATCCAACAATGCGTGGCTGAGTCATACTGTTGTTGGGCTTCAGGCGTCATCATGATTTCAGATAAATTCAGATTATTAGAACAGGCGTTACCACATTGCTGCATGCGTTTTAAAGAATGTTTCTGCAGCATCTGGTCCTCTATATAATTCTGGCTCTGAATAAACGCCATCCGACCTAACAATAATGAAGGCAAATGAACAAATCAGATGATTACTCATTAAGACTGTTTTTTTTCGAAGTTTTTGTGGTGCTGGCCCTCATAAGGAACAAAAGCGACTCGAAGTCTGCGTAAACTACGTATGGACTTGTTTGCAGCCGTTTCCAGTTCTTAAAACTAACTTTAGATCCTGGAGGGGGCGTAGTTTAGTTCTGTCTTACAGTCTACAGAACTTTTACAATGTTTTATATGTTCACTTGCGGCTTGCACAGATGGAATTCTTGTTAAACATTTCTGCAGAATTCTTGTATGTTAGTGTTTTTTGAAGTATGCGCTAATAATCTGCTCATTGTGCGTATCAATGTGTAATGGGGCAGCCCTGCTGGCGAAAACATTAGGAGTAAGTCCACATGACTTTGGCTGGTTCGCCTATTGTTGGACTGTTCTTGGACACTTTAATTGGCACCAAATTTGTTTCCTCATCCCATGTGTATACATTAACAGTTATTGGGTTGTTTTGTTCTTCAAACTGATCAATTTGGTCTACACTAACAGAAAGGATATTCCATTGAAGTAAGATCTTTGGCGTATTGCCGATAGTTAGTCACTCTCTCTGCGTGTTCGCGGACATGATGCAGCCTTGCAAGAACGCACCACATGAAACATTTGTTGTCTGAATTTTTTATGTTTAAAACTGCTCTCTTTAAAACCAACTCCCGAGGTAGCGGAATGTAAGCCTTGCCTACAATCGGTGCATACTTAGCCTGTTTTAATCTAATCTCTAAGACTTCGCCCTCTGACCAACCAGAGCCTCTCATTTTAGCTTCTTCAGCGGCAGCGTAAACTGTGTAAGCAGCTCGTCTGCCCAACCGGGTGTTAAGTCATTAGAGGAAAGAATAGTCTGTTGTTTAGTTGAGACCCAAACTTCTAGATTTTCTTCATTTATTGTTATATAGTCGATTAAAACAGCTAACATTACTTTAACTGGCGGGTCTATTGTTAGTTCACTTGAACTTGAGAAATAGCATGTACAACACTTGCCTGTACGTTTGTTGGGTCAATGACTTCTAAATCAATATCATTCAGTGCTCTTGATAAACGCTCTCTCTCGAGCATTCCTTCAAACAATTCGTCTTGTCCTTCATATATCTTAGCCATGCGTCCTTCTTTTCTAAGCCAAAATATTTATTTAAATTAAAAAAAAAATACTTAATCAGAATCAATATCAACGGTCTTTTTGCGCTTGGACTCATAAACTAAAGTATAAACACCTTTTGGTGTTGTTAATGTGAGCTGTTAGAACAGAGTTTAATGTCTCGTTTACTTTTTTTAAGCATTCCTTTTTTATCTGCTCGGGGTCTGGCTGTTGAGAAAAACTTGTCCTCGCCTTTCTTTGAAGATCAAACTTTTGTCTTTTGTAGTCATCAAAATCGGCCTGTAAACGATTAAATTCTTCATCCGTGATGTTTGAGTCAACTAGCGCTTTATTTATTGTCAGTTTTAAACGAGCTAAGTTTAGCTGTTATTAGTTGAACCATAGCTGTGTGCTTTGGAGTTTAGTTTTAATTTTTTGCTAGCAGCACCTACGGCTAATGAACACAGGCCGAGAGCTAAAGACAAACCTCCTAGAGGTAAAGCTGCGGGTGCGCCTATGCCCGTTGCTAAGAGACCAACACTCGTTCCTGCTGATAGAGCACTTATAGTCGATGCTCCAGTATTAACATAAGTAACAGCATTAAAGGCAGCAGAATACCTTCGTTTGGTTTTGCTGTATTTTGAAAGGTCTTGCTCTAGTACTTGCTGCATTTGCGTAATGTTTGTTAATCTAAAGGTTTTTATGTTAGGGGTTTCTACTATCTCTTCTTTTGGCGGCGCTGTAGGCACATTTGGATAAACTTGAACAGACATGCTTTTTTATAAAATAAAAATAATTTAGTATTGTATATCTTTTAATCTGTTATTTTCAATATTCAGCTGCGCATCATATATTAAAAACAAATGTACATTAAGCGGTTTATCGGCTTCTTCTTCTTTATCAATTTGAATGTTTATTACGTCTCTCACAGTCTCTCCCGCTTCCATGCAACTGATTATCCTCTGTTGACCTTAGGTCAATCCATAAACCGTATTTGTTGTTAAATAATCATCAAGCCTAACATGTGAAGATGTAAATCTTTAGACACAAGGTCTGCTGTTAGACTTCTACCCCTCCCACCCCCCAAACAATTTTCTTATTTCGTCAAAATGATGATAAGGTCTAAGCCCGCTAGCGTAGATTTGGTAGGACTACCATCAATTGTACATTGCACTTTCGCTATTTTAGGATTAAAAAACTTTTCACTTGCTCTTTTGAACGGTTCTTCATCTTCACACAGCAATAAAATACCTTTAAGCGATCTTGCTGCGACACTAAAACTAAAATTCCATATAGTGTCTGCCCTGCTTCTGGGATATGTTGTATGATGAATCACTCTTTCGTAATATATTGATAATTTTGACTGATATTGTTGCTCAATCAGCCTTGCTAAATTAGGGTTGCTAACAACGTCAAACTCTAACGAGATGTCAGAAATGCTGTACATTGCTTCGGTGTCTGTTGATCTGATAACACGTTGTATTCGTTAAAAGTTAGTTCATATGACAGTCTGTCTTTTAATGCTCCTTGAAAGTATGGCGCATGCGCTTTTAACAACTCAAAATCTAAGGGAATGGAAAAGCGATTTCCATACGCAAACTTTACGGCTACATACTTTTTGCCGTCTTTAGTATCTTCAGCGCCTATTCTATGTTTTAGTGCATTCTTCATTTTCGATTCCTTGAAACGCAAGATCAGCCCTTTCATTCCCGGTTAGCCATAGATCAGAATAGGTTTAAAAATATGTCTGCATTGTGTAAAGAAAATATTTCTTGCCCCTCAAGTTTTATAGAAATTTTTCTTAACAATTGCCCGCCCCAAATTCTGGACAACTGTCCTGTTTGTGTCTGTTGTTGAATCGAGTACTATTTTGAAAGTAAGACCGCGCAGAGCCTGGCACAATCACTTCATCTGCTCCTAGGTCCGGAAATTTGACAGTAAGAATTTGATCTGCATCAATAGTAGATGGATTATTTGGAACAGTAATATTCCGTTTATTTCCCTTCACGCCAAAGGGTTCTTTCAGTCTTCTATGCGGGTCAAGAATCGAGCCATATGCATGTAACATTTTTTATAAAACAAAATAAAAAAATTAATTATTAAAGAAACATGGCAGGGATTGAAGATGAAGATTATGATGTTTTTTGATCGTGGAGACGACATGAGTGATTCCCCTTGGGAGCGGCATCGCTCGGGCTCTCATTGCATGATGAATTAGCAGAAATCGGGAGTACATTACCAACAAGTCGGTATAAATTAACAGAAAGTAAGGTCAGATCATTATACCAAAGTTTAGGCCAAGAACCTCCCGAATTTATAGACCCTAATGATTTGAAGTAAAAGATAACCATTTGTTTGTGAGGAGCGACCAAGGACAACTTGTTCAGCTTACAACTAAAAAAGACCCATCAAAGTTTTTAGCCGTGGGCTCAATTAGAAATAGACTCCCTGCGAGCGTACAAAATCGCCTTGGCCTTGTTAGGCCAAAATTAAGGGCGGAGGCAGTTGCTAAACTTCAAAACACACTGCAAGAACTCCCAACAGATAACCAAATGCAAAACATGGAACTTAAAGAATTAAATCAATCAGCAGGTGAATTAATAAATGTAAATAGAAGCAGAATCCAGTTTTTTCAGAAGAAACAGCGTTAAAGACTATACACGACTCGCCGCTACCCATGCGAGAAATAGCGGCCCTTGATCGTACTTTAAGAACCATCAAGGCGAATTAACAAACAATTTAGCAAAACTAGGTGAACTAGATGAGCATATAAGAAGAGAAAAAGAAAAACTCGTTGAGGCTGATGACGCCAACTTAGGGCATGATATTAAAGAAAGAATAACCCAAAGACTAAAAGATCTTGAACAAGAAAGATCAGCAAGACTAGAAGTGCTAACTACTAACCGAGACCAATTACGAACTCAAGTGAATAGAATAAGAGAAACTATCCGAAAAATTTTATATGAAGACACAACGCTAGCAGAACGAATCCGAACACTGTTTAGAGAGCAAGGAGTCACATTAGTAAGCGTTATAACAGCCCTTAGGATTTGCAATAAGCACGCTGGTGTTGGCTATTACAGCGGGCGGTGGAGGTCAAAGTCCAGTGCCTCCGCCGCCATCGCCTGATAAATCATGGGTAAAAAAAACAGCTTGATCATCTTGCAAGTTTATTAAAAAAATTAGCTGGTAAAGCCGTGAACGCTTTACCAGGAATATTGGGGAGTATTGTCAGCTGGCTTTTGTCTACTGCAAGCAAAGTAGTTGGCTTTATGGCCGAGCACTTATGGGCATTAGTTCTCTTAATAGTTGGGTTAATATTTAGTAAAATAAAGACCGAGTAATCCTAGGCCAGTTAATCCAAGAACAAGCGCTGTCTTTTCATATTCATGGTCTCGCGAACAGAGTCCGCGAGCTTTGCTGAGTCTTCAATGGCCTTTGGGCTTTGGGCCGCGGGATAGGATGACTATTCTTGGGCGTTCTTTTACTGCTGTCAATATTACTGGCTCAGAATTTATGTCGTTTTTTCCCAACCTTCTGTTCATTGCCTGCTATAAGAATTTCATTATTATAGTTTATTATTGTTCCTATCTGGAGCTAAGGTCAGAAGGCAGCATGTATAAACCAGTGCCAACAGCAAAGTCTACTTTCGATCTTGCGTATTGTAAAACATTTTGGTACCTTTAATACTTGAAGGCAAATTAACAGTAGAATTAATGGCGTCCTCTAAATTTGCTAAGTATTGTTTTTTGCGCGTCAAAGCCAGTAGAAGGATCAGTTATGCTTGATCTTGCCTGTGCTTGCGACCCTAGCAAACACCAAACGTAAGTACGAATAGAGTCGTTTTATTCGTTCTATTCCCCCGCCCTAGTTAGGCCCTTAGAAGTGTCTAAGATAAATGTTGTCCATGCTGTTTTATGCTCTTGCTCTATGGACCCGAGGTGAAAAGCTGTTGCGCTTGAAGAGAAAGATGTGTAAGGAGGATTCCAGTCAAATTTAAACTTTCTGTGCATGCCCCAAAAATAAGGGGTGCCTAGACCATGATTAAGATCCAACTTTTGTCTAAAGTCCGTCTTGGTGTTAATATTGAATTCGTTACAGATCCTTTCAAAAGCCTTCATGTCTATTATGTTGCTGAATGGATTAAACGGTTTGTCATTTGGTAATGGCGCCTCGCAGTTCAGTCAAAATACGCCTAAAGGTGTAATAAAAATGAAATCTGTACACTGACCTCACCAAAGGATCAGGATGATTTAAGTGATCAGCATACGACACTCCACACCCAGTTGATGCACAAAACACAGCAAAGTTTAACTGGTTCTGATAAAACTGCATCGGATGACTAAACCACGCTTTCGCGATGTAGTCTTTTTTAATAGGGGGGTTAAGATATCTGTTTAATGGCGTACTCACCTTTTTATGAAAAGCGACAGTCTGGGTCACAGAAATGTCGAGGGTGTCAGTTGTTATATTTTTAAGATTGTAGTGCGGCCCAACAGAATATTTTGCATCAGTATATTTGAATGCACTCATTTTAATTTGTTTTAAAAAATGTTTGTAACAATAACAACTCAAGACCGCCCTTCGTTTTTAGAACATGCTATTGATAACAATTGCGGGGCCAAAACGGTCGCGCTCCATGAAATATTTTACAAAGTCGTATGGTTTAATATAACTAAAGCCAAGGGAATAATAAGATTACAAAATATGAAAGGAGAACAAACGACGTTAAACAGTTAACAATACCTGATGGTTTATTACGGGTTTTGCTCACTAAAAGAAGCAATGAGTAACTTAGACATTACTCTTAAACTTAACAAGCAAATCTAAAAACAATATTAACATCAAACCTGAAGAAGCAAAATACGATTTTGATAAAGAGCTAGCTAAAATGCTAGGCTTTACAACTACAATCTACCCACTCATAGTTTTAGTGTTTCGCCAGATGAAACTACGTTTGAGGGGGAAAGTCCGCTCAAATCTTGCATTACATTCATTACTCTATGTTCATTTAGATGAGCTAAGCACTGATGAAAACTTATATATGATGGAAGGCCCTCAACTGTTTTAAGACCTCTGCCGTCAGGGAAAGCTGCATATTGCGATATGAAATTATACAATTCCCTAATTTACAGTTTAAAAGATTAGTTTGTGGGAGGGTCGGATCATTTAATATAAAAATCAAAGACAAAACGGGGAAAGTCGTAAAATGTGATAACCTGCACATTGTTTTGGAATAAAATAATACGCTACTAAAAAATAATGTCGCGTGGGCCAGAAGAACCAGGAGTTACATTAGCGCCTGTGAGGTGTATAACCTTAGAATTAAAAGACCTTGCAGACGTTGCGGACTTTGAACAGAACGGTGAGATAGGCACTTTGTATGGGTTTGAGTACACTAAAGATGGTGATTATAAACGCAAAGAGGTTAGCGACAGTAAAAAGTTTCCTAAACTAGAACAGCTGCGCAATCTAGAGGCAAATAATGTTGGCCAGTATGAATATAAAATAGTTCGAAAACCTGACCTCAAATGGCACTTAGAACCATATTTAGAATGGGAAATAAAATTTGAATTCATAAGCCCATTTACATATTTAGGCCGCCAAAAAAGTTTCAGAAAAGCATTCAACTCTGGCCCTTTACATGTAAGTCTTATGCCAGAGGACAATAGTCAGAAAGAGATTGAAATAAAGCCGTATGGGAATAAACAGTACATCCTCCACAGAAGAGAATCAGTTTTGAAAGATGCTTCTACAAAATTACAGTTCATTCCGCAAAATGAAATTAGGAGACACGTTCACAATGATATTTGAAATTTCTGTCTTAAAAGATGTAAAGAGGGATGGGGTTGTGGGCATTAGTGACGTCCTTCTAAAAGGAATTCTAATTAGCTGGCAAAACTTAGACGTTGAAAAACTTAAAGTTACCGTCGTCATTCTCACAATGGCGAGGATATTAAGGTCATAACAACAAGCAACAAAATCAATATTAGTCTAAATAGAAACAATCTACAGAACTGAATTGGATTAATCTTACGCATTTAGGCCTCATAGGGTTTTATTACACTGAACAAGTTTTGACAGAGAGTATGATAAAAACAATAACTGGATTAGATTAAGTTCTGTTATAAAACTATGGAGCAGTTAAACTTTATGACAAAAACCCCTCATTGTTCATTGATTTGTGACAGACTGTTGTGGAAAAACAATATTTATCCTCAACCTGTTACAAACAGTTTATCGTTATAATTTTTGATCATATTGTGATTTTCTGCCCAACACTTAAATGGAACAAAGCATATCATAATAGAAGGTTTATATGGACAGATGATGACATATATTAGTTGATCCTAGCAATAAACTGAGTGAGTGTTTAGAACAGTTTTATAGACTGTTTGAAGGAACGCAAACACTATTTATTATAGATGACTGTTCAGCAGAAAGAGACATAGTTAAAAAGAGAAACACTTGTCGAAACTAGCTTTCAGCGGAAGACATGCTGGGATAAGTGTGTGGATTTTATGCCAGAAATATAACTCGGTTTTAAAAGACTTTAGAGAACAGTTTAAAGACTGTAGTTCTATTTCACATGAAAGACAAAGACTCATTTGAAGAATGTTTGCGCGAAAATGATGTAATTGAAAACGACCAAGAAAAACATAGGATTAAACAAAAACTAAAAATCTGAAAAGTTTAGTAAATTAGTATTAAAAACGGATAACCCTGCACAGTATGTTTGTTTGTAGATAATCGTTATTTTTTGGTTATTGACGTCTTACTTGCCAGAGAACAGTAATATGCGCTTGCGTGTGTGTGTGTGTCTGCCCGCCTCTCTGTCTGTCTGTCTGTCTCTCTCTCTGTCTCTCTCTTCTCTGTCTGTCTGTCTGTCTGCCGGTGATTCTCTCTCTCTCTCTTCCGCCACAGGAAAAGGCGGCTTTAGGCCACTTTCGCCCAAAAACTCGGTGGTTGAGCAAGTGGGGTTGAACAGACATTTATCTGTTCTCTGTTTCACTGTCTGTTCACTGCCATACATCCACCATGTTTCACTGTCTGTTCACTGCCAATACATCCATCCTGTTTCACTGTCTGTTCACTGCCATACATCCATCATGCTTCACAGTCTGTTCACTGCCATACATCCATCCTGTTTCACTGTCTGTTCACTGCCATACATCCATCATGCTTCACTGTCTGTTCACTGCCATACATCCACCATGTTTCACTGTCGGTTCACTGCCATACATCCACCATGTTTCACTGTCTGTTCACTGCCATACATCCATCCTGTTTCACTGTCTGTTCACTGCCATACATCCACCATGTTTCACTGTCTGTTCACTGCCAACATCCATGATGCTTCACTGTCTGTTCACTGCCATACATCCATCCTGTTTCACTGTCTGTTCACTGCCATACATCCATCCTGTTTCACTGTCTGTTCACTGCCATACATCCAATATGTTTTCACTGTCTGTTCACTGCCATACATCCATCCTGTTCACTGTCTGTTCACTGCCATACATCCAATATGTTTCACTGTCTGTTCACTGCCATACATCCATCATGCTTCACTGTCTGTTCACTGCCATAACATCCATCATGTTTCACTGTCTGTTCACTGCCATCCTGTTTCACTGTCTGTTCACTGCCATACATCCACCATGTTTCACTGTCTGTTCACTGCCATACATCCATCATGTTTCACTGTCTGTTCACTGCCATCCTGTTTCACTGTCTGTTCACTGCCATACATCCATCATGTTTCACTGTCTGTTCACTGCCATACATCCACCATGTTTCACTGTCTGTTCACTGCCATACATCCACCATGTTTCACTGTCTGTTCACTGCCATACATCCATCCTGTTTCACTGTCTGTTCACTGCCATACATCCATCCTGTTTCACTGTCTGTTCACTGCCATACATCCATCCTGTTTCACTGTCTGTTCACTGCCATACATCCAATATGTTTCACTGTCTGTTCACTGCCATACATCCATCATGTTTCACTGTCTGTTCACTGCCATACATCCATCATGCTTCACTGTCTGTTCACTGCCATACATCCATCATGTTTCACTGTCTGTTCACTGCCATACATCCATCATGCTTCACTGTCTGTTCACTGCCATACATCCACCATGTTTCACTGTCTGTTCACTGCCATACATCCATCCTGTTTCACTGTCTGTTCACTGCCATACATCCACCATGTTTCACTGTCTGTTCACTGCCATACATCCACCATGTTTCACTGTCTGTTCACATACATCCATCCTGTTTCACTGTCTGTTCACTGCCATACATCCACCATGTTTCACTGTCTGTTCACTGCCATACATCCACCATGTTTCACTGTCTGTTCACTGCCATACATCCACCATGTTTCACCGTCTGTTCACTGCCATACATCCACCATGTTTCACTGTCTGTTCACTGCCATACATCCACCATGTTTCACTGTCTGTTCACTGCCATACATCCATCCTGTTTCACTGTCTGTTCACCGCCATACATCCATCATGTTTCACTGTCTGTTCACTGCCATACATCCACCATGTTTCACTGTCTGTTCACTGCCATACATTATATGGGTATTTATTAGCGCCTATCATCGGTCACAGACCAAGCTCTAAGCGCTTTACAATAAACACACTACCTCACTCACTCAACGGGCTGCCTACACAGGTAGAGCCGGCCGAAGAGCAGCCTACTGGCGCTCATTCAGTCGTTTCCGCACCATTCAAATATCAGTCACTCATTTTCATTTATCTCAATTATTCCTCCAGTTTCTCACATAGGATGCATACGATGTTTTATACGTGTCCTCCACTTCCACCGGCACCACGACGGCACACCGACAACAGTAAGTGACAATTTTTGTGGCTTGGTAAGAAACACCAGGCGGCTATCTTCAATTTACATCAATTTTGCCAGGGCAGCGGGAACCCCCCTGCTCTTTTTCGATTTTCAACTGCCGTGGGTTCTTTAACGTGTGCAGGGGGCCAGGAAGGCACACGGGTCCGACTCGCTTATAGTCCCCATCCGATGGACATACATCCACCATGTTTCACTGTCTGTTCACTGCCATACATCCATCATGTTTTGCCCCTAAACCAGGAATCATTCAATATGCATAAACCCATTGTTGTACCACACACCTAGACACACTTAAGTGTGTGTGTGTGTGTGCGCGCGCACGACGCACACACAACCACACACACACACACACACACACACACACACACACACACAATTTTTTTTTATGTGTGCGCACATACATTTATACACACACATATGCAAAAGCGAGCATGCATGTGCCTGCACATGCACACAAACACATACACACACACACACACACACACACAACACACACAAAAACACACACACACACACACACACACACACACAACACAACAACACACACAAAACACACACACTCCCAACTGAAGGATAACAGAGACAGGGAGACCTGACATTGGGTGAACAGAAATCTTGATTAAGCACCATTCTTGGGGAGTTTCACAAGATTGGGGGAACCGAACCACAGAAACCCTACATGTGCAAACAGACGGAGGAGAACGACAAAGACGCATCCCAAACAGCCAGGTCTCTGCTTCCATTTCTTTCCATTGAAACTTCACTTCAGCTCCGATACAAAAATCACACAGTCACTATAGCATTGGTCAGAAAAGCTACCTTTTCTTTCCTTATAAATCTTTTCTCGTTATGGTCCTGCCATAGTTTTTCCCATGTACCCCCAACAGTTCTGGATGAACTGTGTATCAGTATTAACTCTCACCACTTCTTCAGCTTTTCACAAAGTTTAAGCAATAATCATGCAGTAGTACCCAAAATTTCTAAAATTTTTCTTTTCTGGTAAATGTGCTTGTTTAAGTTTGCTTTAAAAGCAAACTATGCTTGAATAACAAAAAAAAAAAAACACACACACACATGTTTTTAGATGCGCTAATCACCACAAAAACCTTTCAATCACCGCCGATTGAAAATCAAGGGGGGAAAAAATGCAGGGAGTTAAGGTGTAACATTACGCTGGAGATTTTTCACAACTCCTGGATGGGAACGCTCCCCATAACCTGTAAGAATAAAGGATCCAGTGACACATGATTGGGTGACACACAGAATTAAGGATCCAGTGAAACATGATTGGGTGACACACAGAATAAAGGATCCAGTGAAACATTGGGTGACACATAGAATAAAGGATCCAGTGAAATATCGGGTGACACATAGAATAAAGGATCCAGTGAAACATGATTGGGTGACGCATAGAATAAAGGAACCAGTGAAACATTGGGTGACACATAGAATAAAGGAACCAGTGAAACATTGGGTGACACACAGAATAAAGGATCCAGTGAAACATTGGGTGACACCACAGAATAAAGGATCCAGTGAAACATTGGGTGACACATAGAATAAAGGATCCAGTGAAACATTGGGTGACACAGAGAATAAAGGATCCAGTGAAACATGATTGGGTGACACACAGAATAAAGGATCCAGTGAAACCCGATTGGGGACACATGATCGGGCAAAACGTGCTGTACCCTTCCTTGGGGCCACCCATGGAAAGTTCTCCTTTCAGCTCAGAGCACTGAGATCCACACACCTGCCCGGGACAGCAGCCAAAGGCAAACGGCAAGCAGACACCCCCACCCCTCATCCATTCAACCCCAACCTTCCCACCCCCTGTCCTCTGTCTATTCAACTCCACAATGGACCAGCCAGGCCGTCTCTAGGCACACTGGGATATGAGCCACGGCAACTCCACACCTGTCTCAATGACTGCTGAGAATGGAAGGGGGAGGGGGGGGGGGGGGGGGGGGGGGGGGGGGGGGGGGGGGGGGGGGGGGATCTGCTACAATTATAAAAAAAATAAAGTGCTAGTGCCTAGTATAGTATAAGGTTGGGCTTGTGGGAGAAGGGGTGACCGACAGCTGCAATCAGGGCCACTAACCCTGGTGGTTTTGTTTGTGGAGATAGCGGCCCCTGTCTGTGCACTTCAATGACAGTGTCACTTTCACTTCGGTGAGTTCGGTTTACACTATAGGCTTTCCTCACACTACGCTCACACACACACACACACACACGCACACATACACACACACACACACTGAAACCAAAGGAGTCCTGTATTTCCCTGTCTTTATATACAATGGTGCATTGGACTGGTTGGGAGAGGGACATAGTTTGACAGAAATAACCAGACAGTGCACATGCCAGCATTTCTCTTTTCAACACACACACACACAAAACGGCTATAACAGTATAAGCAACATTACCTTACCTCACCTTACACAAAATTGTCATGGCCAACCATATAGGAGGACCATTGCATAGGCCTCTTTACACCAGCCAAAACAGTCAAATCAGCAAAAGTCCATTCTAGCAAGAACTTCACACCAACAAAAATATCACACCAGCAAAAAAAATCACTCTAGCAAAAACTTCACACGAGCAAAAACATCACACCAGCAAAAACACACCACTCTAACAAAACCCCACACCAGCCCAAAAAACACCACACCTGTAAAAGCAAGCCCAACCTGTCACCCCCTCTTTTCTGGTGAAAGCACACAACAGGCATGCAGCGTGGCTGACACCATGCTTCACGTCCTACTTCAGTCTATTATGTGTGTATACATATTACATGTACGGAAAGAAAGAAGGAGCGCAAGACACACAGTCTGTCAGTGTCACTCCAATGGTGAGTCCCCCCCCCCCCCCCCCCCCCCCCCCCCTCTCCAACAGTGAAAGCACGGCTCTGTTTTCATTCAAAGTACCCAGAAAGACTGATCAAGCCACACGGTCAGCGTCAACATGTCGCCGCCCGAAATACAACTGTCGTAACTCGAAGTTTTCCATTTTTGAGATTTTTGGTATGCTGCATGAGGGGGCCAAGGCGCATCACTTGTCAAACTCTTGACCCCATTGTTCTAAAAACAGACATGCTGCAATCAAAATGTTTCTGCAGTAACTCGGCTGGCAGTAGATATCGCGGGAATAGAACTGCCGCAAGTTCAGTTACCTCAAATGTATCGCTGATTTGTCAGATAAACTGGAAATACAAGTGTCGTATGTCAACTTACGGTGTTTGTATTGAAGGTAATGAGTGTTTTGGTTTTTCTCAACAAAGGTAACTTCACTTACATCTCTATTGTTTTGAACTTGTAACCAGAAAAGTTCTCATGGGATATATTTTCTTTCCTCATACGACTAGTGTAACTTTCTATTTCAATGCGTATCCACTTTATGTACCATATGAGTTTGTGCCTGCTTTCATTTTGCGCCACAAACCGCGACTGAAGCAGCAAATCTCCAAACATGTAAGTAAATAAACCTTTAAATGTCAATATTATAGCCATCAGAGTAAAAAATAACTTAGATCATGCTCCTCTACTAGTAATATCAAAACCAGTAGCAATTTACACAATGTTAAATTCTGTAAGTGGCTGGCATTTTAGAATCGATGGTATTTCAAGTCAATGTTAAACACTGACTCACAAGGCCATTTTACTACAGGGCTTTACAAAGAGCAACAGCAAGGCAGAGATCGATTCTCTCATCTCTTATTGATGCTTGTAACAGTTTTCAAAAGTTCAATTTTCCTTGAGCTTTGAAAGTTTTTGTACTCTCAGTTTTTACAAAAAACGAGAGTACCTTGGAATCGGAACGAGGTCGAGTCTGTGTGTGTGTGTGTGTGTCTGTCTGTGCCCATCTCCCCAGCCTAAACTACTGGGCGTAGAGCGCTGAAACTTCACACATTGCCTACAAAGTTCTTCGCGATAATGCTCGACATTTTAGTTTTTTGATGACGTCATCACCAATATGGCGGACTAGCGCATAATTATACACTTTTGCTTTCGTGGGAGCTGGAGGCTGAACTACTGTACCGATTTGTCTGAAATTTGGAACATACTTTACAATTACATACCTAGATCATGCAATAACAGAACAAACTGGTTGCAATGTCCAGACCTGTGCACCCCCCGTATTTCTCCGTATTTAGTACGGATTTAAGCTGGGGATACGGAAATACTGATAGTGCGCTCAAAATACGGATTTACTCGTCACCGAAATACGGTATCGGCTGATGATCTCCGCCGCAAAAATTGACAGTTTGCACAGTCACCTTAGCGGTGAAACTAAGGGACATAATCAGGCGCGGAGAATGCAATTCCGTTGTCAGGTGAACGAAAGTTTTTTGCGAAGTCGTTGGTCTCGCCTGCCGTTAGATGATAATAATATCATATGAGCAGACTATACATTGAGGGCAAACGAAGTTATCTTGTGTACATTTACATTGGCAATGTCACTCGACTCTGTCATGAAATGCGCAACTGCGGCCTAGCTCCGTATCTGGTACCGCGTGCGTTCAAACATGGCGGATGACGAAGCGTCTACAAGTGTTGGTGGAGATTGTTGCTGCGGCAAACGGCGTAGAGATGACAGTTCACCGGCAGTCTGTGGTTCGGGGGAAAAAAAAAAGAGTTCAGCTGTTCAAGCCAGCGTATGCAAATAAGTGACTTGCTGTGAACATAATAGACTTGTACCAAAACACTTTTTTTTAAGTAGTAGTAGTAGTAGTAAGGGGACAGGCTGATATACGTAGCCTAGGCCTCGCGGCCTTTCTTGAATCCCCATCCATGCATTGTTTAGTATTCTGAATTGGTTTGTTGCATATGCGCATATTGGTTTGTTAATCAAATTCAAATAACAATTTAGTGAATTTATGATCTGCATCAAGGAGATTTTTAAATGAGTTAGTAGATTGTGCAAACTTGATGTTAGTTGGTAGATCATTCCAAAGATGTGTTACTCTCTTTCCAAAAACCATTTTACGTTTATTAGTCTGACAGTGTTCAATGAAGATTTTCCCATCTGGCTTCCTTGTAACACTATCAGTATATAATTTGAAGAAACCCTCTATTTGTACATCCACCATATCATTAAATATTTTATATACTTCGATCAGATCACCGCGGATACGTCTACCTTTTAAGGAGTGTAAGTTTAAGTATCTTAGCCGTTGTTCATAATCCATATTTTTGCATTCCCGTAGTAGCTTTGTAGCCCTTCTTTGTACCTTCTCTACTGCCTTTGACTGCCTTTTGAGTAAGGGATACCATATGATATTTCCATATTCTAAGTGCGGCTGTACAAACTGTTAACTTCTGTTGATTATTTTCGGATGTGTCGGAAGATCTGCATCGTGATCACCTTGTACTGGACGATTTATGACAAAGGAGTGACCGTGGCAATTCACATGTGTTTCTTTTTCACTTTGTTTTTATATGTGTCTTGGAAACATTCAGAATACTGAAAGCTCACCCAAAATACTGAAAATCATTTGCTTGGATACGGGGATGTCTTGCTGGGGGTGCACAGGTCTGAATGTCTCAGACGAGTGTTTGAATGAGAGTGTTGCCAACAATACTTCCACTGGACAAACATCGGCAGGTGGTTCCCAAGCAACAAGTCCATGTCCATTCCCCATTCAGGATAAGCCAAGACAGACAAGAAAAGGGTTCGAAATGAAGATGACTGAAAATCAATGTACGGAAACGTCTTAGAAACAGAGGACAGTCATATGTTTCGAGGACAGGGAAAACTCACAGGAACAGAGTGTTGAAATCAGAGTGTGGGGACTTGTGCAGAAACAAGTGTAAAACACAAATCACAGAGGATGAAAGGGCCCAAATTTTTCACAATTTTTGGAAAATGGGTTGTTTGACACAGCAGAGACAATACTTGTGCAACACAGTCCAGAAAAATGAGAAAAAAACTACAATAACAAAACCAGGTTCAAGAAGAAGTTCCACATATGAATACTTTCTGCAAATTCAAGAAAAGAAATTGAAAGTTTGCAAGAAGATGTTTCTTGATACTCTTGATATATCTGACAGATTTGTTGCCACAGCACTGACCAAAAAGAACAGTCTAGGAACCTGTGATGCAGAAAAAGAGGAAAGCAAAGCCAGAGGGCTAATTCAAAGGACACCGAGAAGGAAGAGATCAGACGACACATCAACAGCTTTCCTAGAGTGGAAAGTCACTATGCAAGAAAGGATTCAACAAGAGAGTATTTGGAAAGTTCCCTCAGTCTGCAAAAAATGTATGATATGTACGTTAAAAAGCGACAAGATGAAGGCTGCAAAACTCCAGCAAGTGAAACCACGTACAGGAATGTGTTTAATCGGGAATTCAACATCAGCTTTCACAAGCGGATGAAAGACCGATGTGATGTTTGTGCTGCCTATGAAAATGGATGTTTCACAGAAGCAGAAGATGAAGATTACAAAAAGCACATTCAGATGAAGGAAGAAAGTAGACAACTCAAACATGAGGTAAAAGCTGCTGTAAAATCAATCCATGTCTTGCAGCTGCAGTGTTTGACCTTGAAGAAGTTCTGCCTACCCCATCAAGTGTTGAGTCATGTCTATACTACAAGAGAAAACTGAACACGTATAACTTGACAGTGTACGACTACAGAAATGGACAAGGATACTGCAATGTATGGCAGAAACCACAGCAATGAGGGATCCAATGAAATTGCCTCATGTGTTTACAGGTATCTAGAACGCATCAGCAAAGAGGTGTTAAGAAAGTGACTTTATTTTCTGACAGCTGTGGAGGACAAAACCGAAATAAGAACTTCCTTACAATGCTCTGGTACGCTCTCAGTAAGTTTGAATTTGAGGAAATAGAGCACATTTTCTTTGTGAGTGGTCATAGTCAGAATGAAGGTGACAGCATGCATTCCGTAATTGAATGGAGCAGCAGACACGTGTCTGTGTACACTCCAACCCAGTGGGCACAGACCATGAGAACAGCTAAACGGCACGCGCCTCTGTACATTGTTGAGGAACTGGATCAATCTGACTTTTTTGACTTCAAAAAAATGGCAGGGCTTCTGAAGAATTTTCGGCTGGACACCAAGAAAGAGAAAATCAGGTGGTTGGATGTGAAAAAGTTCAAGTTGTCATCAAAGGAACCAAACCTTGTTCATGTTGGTTATGATTACTCAGCTGAGTACCACCAGCTGAACCTCGTGCAGAAATTGAGAAAAGTCCACACCATCCCAAATCCTGCAGAAATTCCCTTGGAAAACGTTTCGAAAGTTCCACACCCTATCTCCAAGGAGAAGTACAATGATTTGATCAGTCTCTGTGAGAGAAATATCATCCCAAAGGCTCATCATCAGTACTTCAAATCTTTGCCCAGTGATGCATAATCTGCCTTGTTCTGCAACGGATGCCTCCAAATAGTAAAGACAAATACTGTTAAAGGGAGCTTTAGTTTTCTGCAATGTGTGTTTTTGACGCTGATGTATATTTCAATGGAAGTGTGTGAGATTTGTATTTTTTCAGTTTCAGTTGACTTTTGTCTCACGTGAACCATACTTTTCTATTTTAGTGAACTTGTCGTGGACAAGGAAAGACTATAATTTGTTCAAAGATTTGAACATTACAATTGTGTTTTGACAAAGAGTTGTCCATAAGAGGCTTTTCACACACACACACACACACACACACACACACACACTCCCTCATGATTTTCCTTTCTCAAAGGTAAAAGGTCAACTGATGATACCTAACCATCCTTTCCCCTGTTCAACTCTCCAAGGTAGCCCTCCACCACCTTTCCATTTCGTTTGGAGGAGGGCAAGTGCATCGGGGGGAGATGAACATAGGAAAGAACCAATTTCAGCTCACACACACGCGCGCATGCTCACACAAGCAAACTGATACATACCCTTCTGGTTTCATAAGAATTAAAATCCGAGTTCTGTCTGAGAGGTCACACACACGCATACCCACCGTGAGGTATATAAGCAACGATGTTTTATTTTGACTTTGTCATGGTAAAGAGTGTTTGATAGGCATGATACCTGTCAGAATAAAGAGTAATAGGCATGAGAACCCACTCTCAAATTTGCTCTTTGTGTGTGTGTAAACCATTCTGTTTTCTTAACGGTTTCTCAGAAAGGATCAAGACTATAGTGTTGCTTTCCCATTTCAAATGCATACACACTCAGACACACACACAAAGAGTACTTTCTCTCTCGCTGTCTGTCTGTCTTCTCTCTCTCTCTCTCTCTCATACGCACACAAACGCACACGTACGTACAGACATACACGCCATCATAACCCACCCCACTCCACACACACACACACACACACACAGAACCAATACTGAGCGAATGAATGCCGGTAGTCTCAATTGTTAATGATACTTTCATAATTATCAATGAAAACAGCCCGTGGTGGCACATCTTCTTAATAAACTCTGCAATGCATGTGTCGTAACTTGGAATTCTTGCGCTACTTCATCGTCATGTCCCTCTCAGCCAGAATACAAATGCCGTAAGTTGACTTACCTCAGTTGGTTTTTTTGTGCCTATTTCTCAGTACACTGACTGTAAGTCGAGTTACGGCAGTATCATTTCCGACTTTAGAGTAAAATTTCGTCATTCAATAAAAATTACAGCTTAAATGTCATTTTGCTCAAAAACTGTATGATAGGGTGGTGCATTGGTTCATAAAGATGCTCTAATACGAAAATCCGACATATTTTGGTAAATATTTAGTGAAATAATCAGTTTTTATCGTCTCCTGTAAAATTCGATTTTTAGACTTACGATACTTGTATTTCCGGGCGGCGATGTGACTGGGGAGGATCCCACGGTTCGAACACAGTCACTTCTATTATATGAACACACACACGCATGCACACACACACACCCCACACACACACACACACACACACACACACCACAAACAGAAACACCACACACACACACACACCACAAACAGAAACACACACACACACACACCACAAACAGAAACACACACACACACCACAAACAGAAACACACACAACACACACACACCACAACAGAAACACACACACACACACACACCACAAACAGAAACACACACACACACACACCACAAACAGAAACACACACACACACACACCACAACAAAACACACACACACACACCACAAACAGAAACACACACACACACACACCACAAACAGAAACACACACACACACCACACCACAAACAGAAACACACACACACACACACCACAAACAGAAACACACACACACACACACCACAAACAGAAACACACACACACGACACACACACAACAAACAGAAACACACACACACACACACCACAAACAGAAACACACACACACACACACACCACAAACAGAAACACACACACACCACACAAACAAAACACACACACACACACACCACAAACAGAAACACACACACACACACCACAAACAGAAACACACACCACACCAAACAAACACACACACACACACACCACAAACAGAAACACCACACACACACACACCACAAAACAGAAACACACACACACACACAACCACACCAAAACAGAAAACACACACACACACACACACACAAACAGAAACACACACACACACACACCACAAACAGAAACACACACAACACACACAACAAACACACAAACAACAAACACACACACACACACACACCACAAACAGAAACACACACACACACACACACAACAACACACCACACACACCACAAACAAAAACACACACACACACACACCACAAACAGAAACACACACACACACACACCACAAACAGAAACACACACACACACACACACCACAAACAGAAACACACACACACACACACCACAAACAAACAACACACAACACACACACCACAAACAGAAACAACACACACACACACACACCACAAACAGAAACACACACACACACACACACACACACACACACACACCACAAACAGAAACACACACACACACACACCACAAACAGAAACATTCCCAAGCTCTTCACTCAGCATATGACACACCCAGGATATTGCAGGGGTAATTCTGGCTGTTCTATGATGACACACCCAGGATATTGCAGGGGTAATTCTGGCTGTTCTATGATGACACACCCAGGATATTGCAGGGGTAATTCTGGCTGTTCTATGATGACACA
>CM031624.1:60161521-60176521 GCA_018398815.1 Conus ventricosus | reverse complement strand
GTGACAGTCAGTCCACTACATCCAAGGGGTCATGCCCACCTACATCTGTGGTCTGACGGTCAGTCCACTACATCCAAGGGGTCATGCCCACCTACATCTGTGGTCTGACTGACGGTCAGTCCACTACATCCAAGGGGTCCTGCCCACCTACATTTCTGGTCTGACTGACGGTCAGTCCACTACATCCAAGGGGTCATGTCCACCTACATCTCTGGTCTGACGGTCAGTCCACTACATCCAAGGGGTCCTGCCCACCTACATCTGTGGTCTGACTGACGGTCAGTCCACTACATCCAAGGGGTCATGTCCACCTACATCTGTGATCTGACTGACGGTCAGTCCACTACATCCAAGGGGTCAGTGCTCCATGGACACTAAGCAGCCTCAAAAGCCTGAACATCACTCCTTCCCATGTTCAATGGTTAGAACGCACAAATCAATCAACCAGTCGATGGAATTAGGGATGGCTACCACTACCACGCTCCAAAAAAGACCATGACCAAGAGTCAATCAGCCATGTCAGAAGGTAACTAACACAACAGACTGCTATGTGCTATCTCTGAAAGACGACTTACACAAGGGATTATTGCCTCCAAAAGGTGACTTACATTAGGGATTACTGTCTCTTACCAGGTTGAAGCATGAACACTTGCTGATCAGTTGTGTCAATCACAATGTTCTTGCCATTACTGTAAGAGTAGGCAGACTGACTACCAACATACTAAAAGCGTGATGAAAATAAAACTCTTAATATTAACTCTATCCTGTGAGCCTTTGCTATGTATCACTTTCATTCACTCTCACATGACAGACACAGACACACACAGACACAGACACACACAGACACATGCTTACTAAGTTCCTATAATAAGAAACTAGATGCTTCACAATCTCTCATGTCAATAATTCTTCTTTTTTTTTCATAATACATAAATCTTAAATCAACAGAAGTTCTTATGGGAGTAAAACTATTAATTCATTTGAAAGCAAGAAGAATGAAAGTCATGTGAACACCAACATGTCAAAATTCAACAACAACAAAAAGCAACAACAATAATTAATTTTAAAAAATCTCAATGGATTACTTACACGGCATTCCAACTTAAAAACACTGCACTGTGCACAACGCAATACATTTTCGCATCCCTGGGTAGTTCAAATTACCTAAAAATGGAAAGCAACAGTAGAAGTTTTGCCTATTTCTATCTGCACATAGTGTAAAAATCTGAAGTTAAAAAAAGGCCTAAGGACAGATAAACAGATTACACATTAGATTAATCTTTAAAGACTAAAAACTCATGGGTGATAAGATAAGATAAGATAATGTTGCTTATATAGCCCAGCCGACCGCAAAGGGCCACATCAGGGCTGTCACCACGTTGGTGAGCCAAACCTGGCGTAGCATTAAAGTCCTTAAAAATTCATTGTCACAGAATACTATGTTGCTTTTATTTATACTATAGAAATAAACCTTTATCAGGCCTTTTACCCTCTTTTCAAATTTAGCCATTGATAAAATCTTCAGACAATACGGTATGAATGCCGCTTCAATTGAACATTCATCACCACAGACAAAAGATTTTCAGCCTAATAGTGATATATTCATCATGTTCCACTAATACTAGTGCACTGCATGAATCTATACTGTCTTCAATCCAAATACAGTTGGTGAATCTCTCAAGTTTTGTGCATGTGAGTATGTGTGTCAAGACTCCACTACTGAAAATTGAGATCACTGATGTCCAAAATTCAAATCTGCTGGGGGTTTTAATGCAATTGATGGCCATGCCAACTCTCCTATCAACCCTAGATTTTTTTTCAGCCCTTTCTCAGTGTTTGTCTCTTCTCTAACGTTGTAACTTATATGTAGGTGTCATTGGGGAAACTTGGAAGTTGAACCAACCCACGAGTATGACCCACCTCATCATTCACCAACATGTTTTTGAGATCATCAGTGTACCGATGTATACAACTTAACAAACAATGCGAAGAGTCTGTATGGCATGCCTCATTAATAATGGATGATATACATATCAGGGCCTAAAAAGTAAAATGGTCAGACATCTAAAAAAAAAAAAAATGGTGGAAACCAAATGTGTCAGAATAAAAAACCCATGCACATTTATGATGCAGATATTGCAGTCCATACGGTTTGGTGGGATTTCTCCCAATCTCATTCCTGTCTGCTGAACACTGGCCAAAAATGGTTAGACTAGACTGTGCAGTCTGGTCAGTTTCCATGGACATGATGATACAAGCTATCATGGCCAGTACGTAATACTCTACTATGTTGACAATTTCTTTGCCACATTTTCCACCATCATCCACATCTTACTTCCACTTGTTGCCGACACTTAAATCATGAGCTGCTGATCTTATTCAATGATCAATTCTTTATTTTCTCTACAACAAGAGCTAGCTAAAAAAAAAAAAAGAAAGAAAAAAGGTCAAAGTTGTAACAAAGCATGCTGAAGAAATGCATCAACAGATGGTAGTAAGTTGTGGGACCCTTGTCCTAGCAATGTGTGTGTGTGTGTGTGTGTGTGTGTGTGTGTGTGTGTGTGCATGCTTGCATGTGGGGGTGGGGGTGGGTGAGGGGGGGGGGGTGTTTACATAACATAAATTTTTCAAACAGAAAAGAAAGAAGAGGGGGTGGGAGTTGAGGGGAGGTGCTTTAGGGGCTGAAGCCATACATGTGTTTTCAATGGCGGAATTCCTTCAAACAGCAGAGAATTCTATGCCCTATGTGTGAAGCCATACCGTTTTCAATGGCGGAATTCCTTCAAACAGCAGAGAATTCTACGCCCTATGTATGGACCCAGATATGAACAACAGCACTGAGTATGAACCCAGATATATGGACAACAGCACTGAGTATGAACCCAGATATGGACAACAGCACTGAGTATGAACCCAGATATGGACAACAGCTCTGAGTATGAACCCAGATAATATATGGACAACAGCACTGAGTATGAACCCTGATAATATATGGACAACAGCTCTGAGTAAGAACCCAGATATGGACAACAGCACTGAGTATGAACCCAGATAATATATGGACAACAGCACTGAGTATGAACCCAGATAATATATGGACAACAGCTCTGAGTATGAACCCAGATACGGACAACAGCTCTGAGTATGAACCCAGATATGGACAACAGCTCTCTGAGTATGAACCCAGATATATGGACAACAGCTCTCCAAGTATGAACCCAAATAATATATGGACAACAGCTCTCTGAGTATGAACCCAGATATGGACAACAGCACTGAGTATGAACCCAGATATATGGACAACAGCTCTGAGTATGAACCCAGATATGGACAACAGCACTGAGTATGAACCCAGATATGGACAACAGCACTGAGTATGAACCCAGATATATGGACAACAGCACTGAGTAAAAATTGCTATGAAAAAAAAATTCTGACAGGCTGGTTGACGCTAAAAAAAAAATAAAAAAAAATACTACCATGAATGAAAAATCATGATTTGATTTTGAAAGTGCAAGTATGTGCACATTTCTGGAAAGCACTGCATCAAAATGATACAGAGGAAAAGAAACATGCCATCAACCAACTGCATGAGTTCCGATAAAAATGCCATTATTACTATTTGATTCACAACATTTCTTGCTTTTCTTTTCCCCTTGGTAGAGACTCTAAATACCTCTAGAGGTCAGTCATTCCAATTCAATGCTAGGAGAATGGCCTATTTCTTTCAGCCCATAATTATGTCTGTCCTTCTCCATCTAAATGCAGTCAAAAAGATAGTCCTGACTCCAGCTCTCTTGAGGGGCTAAACACGATGTGATGGTAATCATGATCTGGATCTGGATGAGTATGTTGTGGGAGCCACACAAAATTATATCTAGGTGTTAAGTTACAGAGGGGGGATGGGTTAGTGGGGAGTTAGGGGGCTGTGCATCAGGATATCTGATTGTGCATGCTAATAGTCAGGCAGGGATGATGTAGTCCCTGCAGTTGTCTGCACTAAGATTGTTCCAGTTTCTTATTGTCTCCTAAAAAGATCGAAAAAAACAATTTAAAAAAAAACAACTTTTATCTTTCTGTTCTGGCAACTGGAACCTTATAAGGGCTTTACTGTTGTTCCTGGCTGATCTTTTCATCAAACTTGTAGACTTTGCACGGTCTATGAAGGGCTTTGCTTGTCATTCCTCTGTCGTTCACTGTACTTAGTGCTCTGGTGGATGGTCCGGCACCATCAACTTACATCTGTAGCTGGCACCTCAACCGCCTGATGTATAGAGATAGGACATCTTAAACCTGCAGACTCCTCAGCAGGAGCTCTTCAAACATGGTGGAGGCACATCCTGGCTGCTTGAGCTTACTGTGCTAATTATTATTTTTTTTTTTTGTGTGTGTGTGTATCGTTCTGTTCATCAGCTGCATTTGCAGACTCTAACCGGCATTACTTATCAAGGTCTACGACACAGACAGTTGATCTGCTATTTTACAACCTTAAAATTTACAACATTGCATCAAACTAATCAAAACAAACGCACATCTTTTTACAGAAATGACAGATGTGCTGGAGTCTCAAATGTCAGCCACGCAGTGTGGATGATCTTCTAGTCATTCTCTGGGCAAGGGCAGTCTCTGTCTGGCATCGTGGCCGGATGAGCACAGCGGGCCCGAAAAAGGGCAGGTACAACAGGCCGCCTGCTTACAGAGTCTTCGACCATTTCCTTCAAACACAGGTCGCGCTCCACAGACGCACAGGCACAAAGCATTCACACAGTAAAAATACTGTTTCTAAACTAATGTGTCTTACTTACCGGAACGTGAATCACCCACGAAATAAACAAAATCCACCAGACACCGTCACTTTCAGCCGCAAGCAAGGTCCGAATGCCCCCGTCTGCTACCTTTACTTCCGAGTATTTTAGAAAAGGTGGATCGGACAGGAATTCGTGTATTTAAAAGCCTCATGCTTGTACTTTCAAACATGATTACAAAGTGGTATGATTGGAGGCGGAAAATGAAACATAAAGGCAAAAGTGACATTATTGGGCCGCAAAACGAATGGAACAAACAAATCAGAAGACAGACACAGCGCTTTTCAACCTATTGATCTTCAAAATGGTTTTTGTCCTACCTGATGAGGACCAGTAGGTCGATACGTGCTGTGTCTGTCGTGTGATTTGTTTGTTCATTTGGCGACCCAGTAATTCTATTTTTGTTCTTCAATCATATGATTATGTGAAAGGGTAATCTTTAAGTTCATACTGTATAAATCGAAGTCTGCAGAGTAACAATTTTCTAAGATTTTATTTTTACTTAAAAGAATTATTTTGTTTTTAATTGTGTTCCAACTGCCTGCTGAAACGTGTGAATGGGTGCCTGGTTGTCTCAGCTGGTAAGACCACTGAGCCAGTGCAATAATGCTGAAAGGGAGTGGTGAGACCACATCTGGAGTATAATGCTGAAAGGGAGTGGTGAGACCACATCTGGAGTATAATGCTGAAAGGGAGTGGTGAGACCACATCTGGAGTATAATGCTGAAAGGGAGTGGTGAGACCACATCTGGAGTATGCTAATACTTTTGATAATTCTGTTACCCCTATTTGAAAAGACAGTCAGCCATGATTAAGAAGGAGCAAAGAAAGGCAGACAAAAAGGTTGTCAAAGGGATTCAGATCCATTCATAGACTGGAGGAGAACAAACATCGGCTTTAAAGGCGGGAAGAGGTGATTTTTGTTGTTGTTGTTGTTGTTGTTGTTGTTGTTGTTGTTGTTGTTGTTGTTGCTTTAACAATTTATATTTCGTTCTTCCTATAAATTCACATCCAATTCCATATTTTCTTCTTTCATTCTTCCTTATTAGTAAATATTACATATTTGTTTATTCATTGTACATATTCATCATCATATTTGTATCTATATCAGTAACAGTACTGAACACACATCAGTAAATAAAGGTTGTGTATAGAGTAGAATTTTGTCATTTCGTGTAATCATGATTATGATGGATGAGTGCGAAAGAAGAAAGAAAAACAAATTATATGTACTGAAAAAAGGTGTTTTGTTTTTGTTTGTTTTTTACACAAAGTACGCACAATACATCCAAAAAATTGTCTTGGGCCTAATTGGGCCTAATCAAGAACCAGAAGAAAAATATTTCTATATGTACAACATGGAAATACATCATGTACTGGTTAATGGCTTTTCTAGGCCACAAGTGTGGTCTAGGTACAAATTTTCTAGGTATGATTTTCTAGGCCACAAATGTAACAAAGCATAAACACAAAGACACACGAACATACACACAGACACACACACAGACACACAGACAGACACAGACACACACACACACACACACACACACACACACACACACACACACACACACACACACACACACAGAGGCATACACACACACACACACACACGCACACACACACACACACACACACACACACACACACACACACACACACACACACATACACACACACACACACACACACACACACACACACACACACACACACACACACACACACACACACACACCTATCATGTACAATATTATTTGTTCACAGATATACACATAAGTGGGAATCAGTGAAGTAAGCAGGAAGACAGGACAGAAAAAAGAAACAAGATGCAAAGCATATAAACGTACTCCCAGTTTATCTTGAATACGCATGAGATATTCCATAAAGAGGAAAAACCGTTTGGAGCAGTTATAGCTGTTAGTAACGGCTATTCTGATAAACATCGGCCATCATCTGTTATCCATAATGAACATGTCTACAAATTTTCGGAAAGATCGGCCAAGTACACTTTCTGAGATGTTCCATAAAGAAGAAAACTGTTATGGGCCGTTATAGCCGTTAGAAACGGCTATAACGGTAAAATGAAACATCGGGCATGATCCGTGACCCATAATGAACATATCTACAAATTTGCAGAAAGATCGGCGAAGTACTTTCTAAGACATTCCATAAAGAACGAAAACCGTTATGGGGCGTTATAGCCCTTATTAATGGCTATAACGGTTAAATAACAAATCGGGCATCACCCATGACCCTAATGAAGATACCTACAAATTTTCAGAAAGATCGGTCAAGTATTTTCTGAGACATTCTATAAGGAAGAAAAACCATTATGGGCCGTTAGAGCTGTTAGTAACGGGTATAACGGTAAAATGAAACACGGGTATGATCCGTGACCCATAATGAACACACCTACAAATTTTCAGAGAGATCGGGCAAGTGCTTTCTAAGATATTCCATAAAGAACGAAAACCGTTATTGGCCGTAATGGCCGTTAGTAACAGCCATAACGGTAAAATAACACATCGGGCATCATCCGTGACCCATAATTAACATACCTACAAATTTTCAGAAAGATCGGCCCAGTAGTTTTGTCTGGAGCGAGTGAACACATTTTGACCACAGACGGACGGACGGACGGACACACACACACACACACCACACACACACACACACACATACACACACACACACACACACACACACACACACACACACACACACACACACACACACACACGCACACACGCACGCACGCACGCACGCACGCACGCACGCACACACACACACACACACACACACACACACACACACACACAGAGCATTTCTTCGTTCCCATTGTAAAGCACTCCCTGTTCTATAAGAACTGGGAGTACAAAAAAGAGTTACAATTGAACATATCAGTTGTTTAAAAAACAAAATAGTAGTATTTCTTTCTTCTTCTTTCTCTGTGTACACAAACTATTAAATCTAATGGGGTCAATTTTTGCATGTATGACTGTTGAATCTCGCGTCAAAAGCAGCCATTCTCCGTTTTGGATAAATATATCTTCTCAAACAAAACATAAACTTTCTTCTTCTCATTTTATTTTTTCGCTTACATTTTAGCAACCATGAGCTTGATGTATTGAATGTGAATTATCACTGTAATGACTGTGACAACAGTCTTGATGATAACAATACTTATCACGAAGCTTTATGGTCACAATGTGAGAACCTATTGTCTTATCGTTATGGTACCCTAGGACAACATCAACAGCATGTCAGAAAGCATAAAGTATTTGCAATAGCTGCAATAATTATGAAATTATAACCACAATATTGACATGCTCTCGATAGTTTGTAAGATACAGCAGCGTATCATACCCAAATGAGTGTGCAAATCTGGCTATGTGTCTGCATAGAACTGGACGTGACGAGTCTGTAGGAAACAATATCCCAGCAATTTACTCTCATTCATAAGAACATGATCTCAAAATTCTTTTAATGATAGTACTAGGACATGGCAGCGAGACATACATTCGTCAACATAATTATGTGGAAACAATGCATTAACATATATATGTGAAGACAATGAGTAACATATTTGAAGACAAGGACAATATAATTTTGCTCGAATGATAATAATTCATTTAAACAACAATAGTTGAGTAATATGTAGTCTGTTGGTGACAATATCCCAACTCTGCCATCCTTTAAGCCGAAAAAATCTATATTCGAAAAGGCTCAATGATAGCATGAGGACATGGCAGCACGACTGAAAAAAAAGAAAGAAGAAAGAAAGAAGAAAACTTACATATATTTTAGTCTGTCGGTGGCATTAACCCCTATCTGGCGACCCCTAAGCTGAACAACCATTAATGTTTGAAAGGCTCAAGGATAGCCATAGGACATGGCAGCCAGACTAAAGAGAACAATTTCTCAATCAGATACAAGATTTACATATGCTGACCAATTGTCCACAAATACTGCATATTGATTTTTTCTTTTTGACAAGAGTTCCTCGAGTTTGTATCTACTCTTGAGAAATATTTTGAAGCCTGGTATGGTTGCTATAACGTTTGTAAACTTAGATTTGTATATGAACAAATTTACCCGACAAAATTATCAGATCAAAAACTAGGTCTGTCACAAACGACCAGCCGCCGTGGCGAAGTGGTTAGCATCGCGGACTCCCGGCTGGGAGGTCGTGGGTTCGAATCCTATCAGAGTCATGTGGGTTTTTCTGCCCCGACCGGCTCCTACCAAGAGTTGAGTTTGCTGCGGACTCAGTTGGGAAGACTGGGACCTCACAGTTGAGTTTCATCCACTTAATGGATGCTTTTCTGAGAGTGTTGCTCAAATTTCCTGACCAACATTGCAGGTGCCTGTATCTCTCGGGCCTGGTTGACGCCGGGATATATTATGAAAGGAGGCGTAGAGTACAGCCCTGTCATGCAGTCTCAGACTGAAATGGAAATCCGTAGCATCATCTTAATCATCCTCATTCTCATAGATCAGCATAACAAAAATGTCTCAAATTCTGTGGCCCTTCATGCCCTGATCTCATGGTGACCGCAGTTTCGATGTCCTCTCCACGTCTGTGGCCTTGGTTTGGTTCCGTCGGGGTCACCGGTATCGGCGAGTCCATGGGGGCTGTCGTTGGACGGACGTGGTGGCGCCCTCCGGAGGGAGAGCTCACTCACGCCGGCTCCGCGACTAAGCAATTATTGTTGTGAGTAGGGGGCTTAGTAGGTGGTGTCATGTGTATGTTAGATCAGAACAGGCGCCACTGAACACCACCGAAGTGACTCGGCAGCAGTGCTGTGTCTCCTCTGGTGGGTTGCCTCTTGACGACATGACATTGACTGCTCCCTGCGGATTGCCGGTGCCGGGGCTGCGGCGGGCCGGGCAGGACGGTGGCTGTGGACAGTGTGTCGGATTGAGCGGCGTGTGTGCACTGTCTCTGAGGTGGCGCAGAGGTTGGGGCAGCAAAAAAAAAAAAAGAAAAAAAAGAAAAGAAAAAAAAAGGTCTGTCACAAAATGTTCTCGTACACCAAAAATTACTAAGTTTTCATGAAAAGAGAAGTTAACAAAATGTGTACATTTTGTTTCTAATAAGTGCTTTAGATCATTCCAAAATGTTGTTACAACTTCACATTGCCAAAACAAATGTTGGATAGTTTCCTCCTCATTTTCACAAAAAGAGCAGACAAGCTAAAAAAAAAAGTGCATTAATATATTAGGATATTTTAGACAAAAAATCTCTAAAAGACAGATACTGACCATGATCATCAAGCATCTGACAGATTTGAAAAGCGCCTTTCCTTACCTTACCCATTTTGGATGATAGACAGTGTGGTGACCAATCAAAATATTCATGTTGTAAAAAATACATTCAGCATTAAATTCATGGATGTTGTATACATGACACTTTACACACATTTCCCTGAAGTGTTTAATTACATCACGCCAAAATGCATTGTGAATATTCTCATTATTCTGTGTAAGAACTCACTTCCAAGCTGAAACATTTTGATAATTTCAGGATAAAACAATGACACATGATCAGATACAGAGTTTGATTCTGATAGGAAGATAAAAAGCTAAAAATGTCAGGCATCTTTAACTCACCTTGTGAATATGACTGATACACAATTTTGTTTACTAACTTTATTTGGCTTATCATTCTCCAAGAATTTGTAAAATAAGCAATCAAGTTCTTTCAATTTTTTTTTCACATGGGTCAGGAGATTAATTAGCAAATATGTCAATTTAGAAATCACCAGAGTTTTTAAGACTGTTATTTATCCAAATAGGGTCAAGCTACGTTTACTCCATTTATAAATGATTCTTTGTATGTCCTGTAGTTTCCCTTCAAAATTTAGTTTTGAAATATCACTAATAACAACTGAAAATATAATGCCTAAATATCTAAAAATGTCAGGATCCCAAAGAAAATGTTTATCTCTTAGATATCTGACCCTAGAGTTGTTTCTGTTCCCAATCCATCGTACTTGAGTCTTTTCATAATTAATGAAAAGGCCTGAAATGTCAGCAAAAATTTCTAAAGTGTGTATGACATCTTTGAAGGATTGTTTACTTCCATCAAGGTACAGAGCAGTATCATCAGCAAACTGTGACAACAATATTTCCTTATCCTTAATTTTAATACCTTTTATATTGTTATTTTCACGTAAAAGTTGTGACAATTTCCGCACACAATACATATAGATACGGGGTTAGGGGGTCTCCCTGTCTTACTCCATGGCAAATGTTGAACCAAGAGGAGTACTGACCATTTAGTGAAATACATGACTGAACATTATTATAGAATGCATGTACCCACTGTTTAATATCAGGACCAAAATTGAAAACATCTAACCCCTTTTGAATAAACTCCCATGAGATGCTAACAAATGCTTTTTCAAAGTCTGCAAGTAATAAAAGGCCAGGAATGTTTTCACTCTCACAATATGTAAGTACATCATACAGTAATCTTATGTTTTCACCTGTATATCTATGTTTCATGAAACCCTTCTGATCAGCATGAATTAACCCAGGTAGGGTGTTCTTAATTCTGTTTGCTATACATGTGGATGCAATCTTATAAAATGTATTCAGTAAAGAAATGGGGCGCCAATTTTTTACGAATTGTTTCGGCTTTCCCTCTTTCGGAATACAAGTAATCATACCTTGCTTTTGAGTAACCGACATCTGTCCACATTGAAAACTGTAGCTTAAAGAACGAACAGAAAATCACCCATGTCTTGAAAAAAGAACTAAAAGAATTCACATGTAAAGCCATCACAACCTGGACTTTCATTGTTTTTCATGAAGAGCAAATCAGCATGTGCTTCCGCATAAGTAATAGAACCTTTCAGAGAAGCCTTTTCCTCTTCGTCTAACTTTGATGCATTGTTTACAATATTTTCCATATTCACAGTATTCACCTCTTTATGACTGTACAGATTTTCATAAAAATCTTTTGTCAGCTGTGTTATTTATCTTTCATCAAACACTAATTCACCATCATTTTTCCCCCAGGAAACAGAGATCTATTAATGAAATTTCTTTTTTCTAAATTACTGAAATATCTATTTGGTTTCTCCCCGTGTTGAATCCAGTCGATTCTTGACCATACAATATACCATTCAGGGTTTTTTTTTTTTTTTTTTTTTTTAAATCTCGAAGTTCCTTTAGTCTTTCTCGCTTCTCTTCTAAAAAATTAACCTCTTCTTGATTAAGATAATTCATTAACTCCAGTTCTTGTATTTCTTGTATTTATTTGTTTTTCTTAAACCTTTTTCTTCCTTTTCTTCTTCTCTTTTCTTGTGGGTAGAATATGACACAGTTCTTCCACGAATGTCCATTAACAAAACTTCGAAGAACAATTGATCATTAATCGTGAAAGAAATATTTTCATTAGCTACTTCCTGTAAATTATTAAAATCATAGACTGGTGCAGCATATTGACATTTTACATCATAGATTAATTTCTTAATCAAATCTACATATTTCGAGTCATGGAGTAAGCTGTTATTAAACTTCCAAAATTGGCGATTCTTTTTCCGAATCGTGATTTTAAGTCCAAGGGAGACAAAGGAGTGATCCGATCGATAACCAGGTATAGTTTTTAATTCATTAATTTCACACAAAAGTGCATCAGAAACAAAAAAAAAAAAAAAAAAAAAAATCTAAAGGGCTTTGCTTTATACTGAGCTGAATCCAAGTATACCCGCTCTCGTTTGGATACAGTTCACGCCAAACATCAACCAGGTCAAATTTTTCCATAATTTCTAAAATAATTTTTCTACACTTTGGGCGGTTTCAAAACTCCTATAATTTCTTGCATGAAGTTTTGGATTCAAAATTATATTCCATTCTCCACCTACTAATATGGGGATTACCCATTTGCTCAATAAGTTCAAAAACTGAGTCAAAGAAATTGAGATTATCTACATTACTTGGTACATTATACATTAGCAAGAGTGACACGCTTTCCAAGAAACTCAATATCAAGCAATAGAAAACATTCCAAGAAACTCAATATCAAGCAATAGAAAACATCCTGACGGGTCTTTATTAACATTATGTGTTTTATATTCAAAGGTACTATTTAATAAGATTGCAACGCCATTTTTGTTTGTGTCATTTCCTGCAACAAAGCAATCATATCCCCAACATGAACGTATATAGTTTTCAGTGGCAGATTTCCATTGTGTCTCTTCCAGAAACACAAAATCAGGTTTGCATTTTGTGCGCAGGAAATTAAAAACATCGCCACCTCCAGAGATTGTTTTTTTCGTCACCAACAGTCGTAGACTGGAACAGACTAGAATACAACATCGTGCATACGGAAAGCGCCAAGAGCTTTAAGACTCCAGTACAGTAGAAGCAAACGCCCAACAACACTGGAGCGCTGTGCAACACACTCGCTGCACCAACGCCAGACTACTGGATGTAAAGCGTAACGAATCAGGATCAAAGGAAAAGGTGATTCTATCCAAATCTTCCAGATGTTCAAAACACATCGATGATGTACACATATACGACTCCTACTCCTTCATTTGATCAAGATGTAATATAATGAGTGCCCAACAAACACCACCTGGAAAAAAGAAAACTGAGATCGTACAATACCGGTAACAGCCCGGTTTGACAGTGACCGCGCCATCTGTCGACCTCCACCAGGGCAGACAGCCTGTGCCACTGGGGAAAACCACCAAGTGTACATCTGTCGACCTCCACCAGGGCAGACAGCCTGTGCCACTGGGGAAAACCACCAAGTGTACATCTGTCGACCTCCACCAGGGCAGACAGCCTGTGCCACTGGGGAAAACCACCAGGGCAGACAGCCTGTGCCACTGGGGAAAACCACCAGGGCAGACACCCTGTGCCACTGGGGAAAACCACCAGGGCAGACACCCTGTGCCACTGGGGAAAACCACCAGGGCAGACACCCTGTGCCACTGGGGAAAGCCACCAAGTGTACGTGGAAGGAAAACCATCACATTTGTGAAAAGTAGGAATACTCAGGCAGGCCGGTCATTGAAAGTACTGACCATGTAGTGAGCAAAAACTCCTGGCACATTCTCAGCCCATGCAAAAGAAGATGGAAGAACAGTAGAAAAGTACAGACAATAGAAAAACCCATGCCGTACTATGGTGGAGAAGAAGGCAAACATAATTATGAATGAAATGAATTTTTTTTTTGTTCACAAGAACATCAAGAACCTGGCGCTGGGATGCTACCCTGTTTCCTGCAAGATCATGACCAGAAAGCTGCGAAAGTGGAGAACAGTTGAACAGTTCGGCAGCCTCGTTCCAGTAACTGAGGGCTGAGAACAAATGTGGTCAACAGTTGCTGGACAGGGGAAGTGCGCCAGTTCGTTGTCAGCGACATCCCACTATCTAGGTATTCACCTCCCTCAAGGAAGATGTGGTTTCACCTACGTCTGTTGGCTTGTCTGTCTGTCTGTCTGTCGGCAAAATTACGCAAAAACTCCTCTAACGATTTTAATGACACTTGGTGGAAAGCTAAAAGGTGGCCCATGGATGAACCTGTTACAATTTTGCTGGTGCAGATCCAGAACAAAGATTGATCCAGGATCCGTTTTACTGTTGTAGAAGTCTGCACTCTCCCAAGTGCTCTTCTCTAAGAGTCATGAAGTGTCACTCCCCCCCCCCCCCCTCCCATCCCCCGTCGTCTGGTGTCTCCCTGTCAAGTGGCATTGGAGTGATTTTATCCAAAACAACTCCTTTAAACATGTTATCAATATGACGAAATTTACCGAATACTGGTAAATCTCTATGCGTATGCCAGAATTCTGCCAGAATTGGCCCCATTCTAACAATTGACAGCAACTATCTGCCTTATAATTAACCTTAGCTTCCCTAGTTGTGGTCAGGGTGGTATGTTTAAAGGGAAGCTCATGAAGTGTGCGTGCGTGTATGCGTGCATGTGTGTGCGTGCGTGTGTGTGTGTGTGTGTGTGTGTGTGTGTGTGTGTGTGTGTGTGTGTGTGTGTGTGTGTGTGTGTGTGTGTGTGAACCTGTCCAGTTGCGCCTGAAATGTGACATGAGAAAAGGGTAGTTCAGGCCCGAGGCCAGAGTTACAGATAAAAACAGAAATAGTATTTATTCTCTATAACACTCTATTTTATTTCAGAAGCAAGGGAAGGAGAAATAGTGTAAAATTGACGACGTCCATA
>CM031624.1:60151521-60156521 GCA_018398815.1 Conus ventricosus | reverse complement strand
TATCTTGTTGAGTTTTAAAAAATGTAATGACATTATGTCAAATGTTAATGTAAGACTGCGGCATTCATAAATTAATGAAATAAGAGTGGGTAGATCAGACCTCTGAACAAACTGCTAATATGAATTTTCTAGACAATGATTCAAAATTTAGAGAATTGTTTCATGACTATGATGGATTGCAATGAAGATATTAATTGTAGCATGCCATATGACCCAAAAAGTGAAGAAATTTAGAGGGGACACATGATAGACCGTGAGGTCTAGGCTAATGAAGCCAGTCCCTACTACTACTACTACTACTACTACTACATGACATAATTGTCAGGCCCAAGAGTGGGTAGATAGACCTTCTGAACAAACTGCTAATATGACATAATTGTCAGGCCCAAGAGTGGGTAGATAGACCTTCTGAACAAACTGCTAATATCACATAATTGTCAGGCCCAAGAGTGGGCAGATCAGACCCTCTGAACAAACTGCTAATATGACATAATTGTCAGGCCCAAGAGTGGGTAGATAGACCTTCTGAACAAACTGCTAATATGACATAATTGTCAGGCCCAAGAGTGGGCAGATCAGACCCTCTGAACAAACTGCTAATATGACATAATTGTCAGGCCCAAGAGTGGGTAGATAGACCTTCTGAACAAACTGCTAATATGACATAATTGTCAGGCCCAAGAGTGGGCAGATCAGACCTTCTGAACAAACTGCTAATTATGACATAATTGTCAGGCCCAAGAGCGGTAGATAGACCTTCTGAACAAACTGCTAATATGACATAATTGTCAGGCCCAAGAGTGGGTAGATAGACCTTCTGAACAAACTGCTAATATGACATAATTGTCAGCCCCAAGAGTGGGCAGATCAGACCTTCTGAACAAACTGCTAATATGACATAATTGTCAGGCCCAAGAGTGGGCAGATCAGACCTTCTGAACAAACTGCTAATATGACATAATTGTCAGGCCCAAGAGTGGGCAGATCAGACCCTCTGAACAAACTGCTAATATGACATAATTGTCAGGGCCCAAGAGTGGGTAGATAGACCTTCTGAACAAACTGCTAATGAGGTTGAACATAGAATATAAGATTGATTAGTTACCATTGTTTTCCTTTCCTATTTAGTTGTTGAGTTTTACAGCCTGATGTGGCCCTTTGCGGTCGGCTGGGCTATAAGCAACTTTATCTTGTTGAGTTTTAAAAATGTAATGACATTATGTCAAATGTTAATGTAAGACTGCGGCATTCATAAATTAATGAAATAAGAGTGGGTAGATCAGACCCTCTGAACAAACTGCTAATATGACATAATTGTCAGGCCCAAGAGCGGGTAGATAGACCTTCTGAACAAACTGCTAATATGACATAATTGTCAGGCCCAAGAGTGGGTAGATAGACCTTCTGAACAAACTGCTAAATGACATAATTGTCAGGCCCAAGAGTGGGCCAGATCAGACCTGAACAAACTGCTAATATGACATAATTGTCAGGCCCAAGAGTGGGCAGATCAGACCTTCTGAACAAACTGCTAATATGACATAATTGTCAGGCCCAAGAGTGGGCAGATCAGACATTCTGAACAAACTGCTAATATGACATAATTGTCAGGCCCAAGAGTGGGCAGATCAGACCTTCTGAACAAACTGGTAATATGACATAATTGTCAGGCCCAAGAGTGGGCAGATCAGACCTTCTGAACAAACTGCTAATATGACATAATTGTCAGGCCCAAGAGTGGGCAGATCAGACCTGAACAAACTGCTAATATGACATAATTGTCAGGCCAAGAGTGGGCAGATCAGACCCTCTGAACAAACTGCTAATATGACATAATTGTCAGGCCCAAGAGTGGGCAGATCAGACCTGAACAAACTGCTAATATGACATAATTGTCAGGCCCAAGAGTGGGTAGATAGACCTTCTGAACAAACTGCTAATATGACATAATTGTCAGGCCCAAGAGTGGGCAATCAGACCTTCTGAACAAACTGCTAATATGACATAATTGTCAGGCCCAAGAGTGGGTAGATAGACCTTCTGAACAAACTGCTAATATGACATAATTGTCAGGCCCAAGAGTGGGTAGATAGACCTTCTGAACAAACTGCTATATGACATAATTGTCAGGCCCAAGAGTGGGTAGATAGACCTTCTGAACAAACTGCTAATATGACATAATTGTCAGGCCCAATAGTGGGTAGATCAGACCTTCTGAACAAACTGCTAATATGACATAATTGTCAGGCCCAAGAGTGGGCAGATCAGACCTTCTGAACAAACTGCTAATATACATAATTGTCAGGCCCAAGAGTGGGCAGATCAGACCTTCTGAACAAACTGCTAATATGACATAATTGTCAGCCCAAGAGTGGGCAGATCAGACCTTCTGAACAAACTGCTAATATGACATAATTGTCAGCCCCAAGAGTGGGCAGATCAGACCTTCTGAAAAAACTGCTAATATTACATAATTGTCAGGCCCAAGAGTGGGCAGATCAGACCTTCTGAACAAACTGCTAATATGACATAATTGTCAGGCCCAAGAGTGGGCAGATCAGACCCTCTGAACAAACTGCTAATATGACATAATTGTCAGGCCCAAGAGTGGGTAGATAGACCTTCTGAACAAACTGCTAATATGACATAATTGTCAGGCCCAAGAGTGGGTAGATAGACCTTCTGAACAAACTGCTAATATGATATAATTGTCAGGCCCAAGAGTGGACAGATCAGACCTTCTGAACAAACTGCTAATATGACATAATTGTCAAGCCCAAGAGTGGGTAGATAGACCTTCTGAACAAACTGCTAATATGACATAATTGTCAGGCCAAGAGTGGGCAGATCAGACCTGAACAAACTGCTAATATGACATAATTGTCAGGCCCAAGGTGGGCAGATCAGACCTTCTGAACAAACTGCTAATATGACATAATTGTCAGGCCCAAGAGTGGGCAGATCAGACTTTCTGAACAAACTGCTAATATGACATAATTGTCAGGCCCAAGAGTGGGCAGATCAGACCTTCTGAACAAACTGCTAATATGACATAATTGTCAGGCCCAAGAGTGGGCAGATCAGACCTGAACAAACTGCTAATATGACATAATTGTCAGGCCCAAGAGTGGGCAGATCAGACCCTCTGAACAAACTGCTAATATGACATAATTGTCAGGCCCAAGAGTGGGCAGATCAGACCTGAACAAACTGCTAATATGACATAATTGTCAGGCCCAAGAGTGGGTAGATAGACCTTCTGAACAAACTGCTAATATGACATAATTGTCAGGCCCAAGAGTGGGCAGATCAGACCCTCTGAACAAAAATGCTAATATGACATAATTGTCAGGCCCAAGTAAATAATTGTTGTTATGGAAGCTTGACTGCCCCTACTTTTTTCTCTTAGCTGTACAATTTTTTTCCCCAGTAGTAAAAAACTCACCAAAAACAAAAAACTATTGAATAAAAAATAAACAAAATCAACAACAAAAGCAAAAATCACACACACACACACACACCACACACACACACACACACACACACACACACACACACACACACACACACACACATACACACACACACACACACACACACACTCATACACATGCACACACAGAGGTATTATAGAGGCCAAATTGCTTACCACCAAATCTGCTATATAAACCACCAAACCTTGAGAGTGGAAGTAATTTTTATGCAATCTCCAGTAGCTTTCCTTCATTTAACTGGCAGAAAGCTGGCATTGTTTGCCATAAGAATAAAGTAGACTGCTGCATGCCTAATGTGTGAAATCAAAATGGATGTGCTTCACTGCAGATAATTTCCTAGACACAAAAGTGATCAGTGAGCAGTATGGAGTGTCACTTATATGACTGTCAGCCATCATGAAATGATGAAAAAATAAAGTTTGAACTATCTACCAACCATATTTTTAGGTGGCCATGTTACCTTAACCATAACTTTTTGATGAAATAGACACACCCGTAACTCCAAAGAAATGCTGCTTACGACACTGAATCGGCTAGCAGATATGACAGCACAGAGCACACAGAAATTGCTGTACTTGTTTGTTAGTTACTGTTTACTGTTCTCTGACTCATTTCATATTTACTTTCGTTGATCTTTTTTATGCTTTATTAAGTTGTTATCCAGCGCTGATCCATTCAGTGTGATCTACAGATGGCTGGCAACATGCCTTATTGAATTGTTGTACAGCGCTGATCCATTCGATGTGATCTACAGATGGCTGGCAACATGCCTTATTGAATTGTTATCCAGCACTGATCCATTCGATGTGATCTACAGATGGCTGGCAACATGCCTTATTGAATTGTTATCCAGCACTGATCCATTCGATGTGATCTACAGATGGCTGGCAACATGCCTTATTGAATTGTTATCCAGCACTGATCCATTCGATGTGATCTACAGATGGTGGCAACATGCCTTATTGAATTGTTATCCAGTGCTGATCCATTTGATGTGATTTACAGATGGCTGTCAACATGCCTTATTGAATTGTTATCCAGTGCTGATCCATTTGATGTGATCTACAGATGGCTGGCAACATGCCTTATTGAATTGTCATCCAGCACTGATCCATTTGATGTGATCTACAGATGGCTGGCAACATGCCTTATTGAATTGTTATCCAGCACTGATCCATTTGATGTGATCTACAGATGGCTGGCAACATGCCTTATTGAATTGTTATCCAGCCTGATCCAGTCAATGTGATCTACAGATGGCTGGCAACATGCCTTATTGAACTGTTGTGCAGTGCTGATCCATTTGATGTGATCTACAGATGGCTGGCAACATGCCTTATTGAACTGTTGTGCAGTGCTGATCCATTTGATGTGATCTACAGATGGCTGGCAACATGCCTTATTGAACTGTTATACAGTGCTGATCCATTCAATGTGATCTACAGATGGCTGGCAACATGCCTTATTGAACTGTTATCCAGTGCTGATCCATTCGATGTGATTACA
>CM031624.1:60134021-60146521 GCA_018398815.1 Conus ventricosus | reverse complement strand
TGTCTGTGACTGTGTGTGTGTGTGTGTGTGTGTGTGTGTGTGTTATATGTCGGGATTTTCTTGTCTACAACATCACATCTGTTAAAGTGCCCTGTGTGATCAGCTAACCTGTTATGAAACTGCAACATTGCATAGGTCTGTTAGGTCATCGCTCATTATTTGTCTTCGTAAGCCAGACACAGACCACTGAACAGTGTAAATTTGTCTGTACAAAGAGCAGTGTAAAACCAGTGATGATGATGATTTGTCTGTACAAAGAGCAGTGTAAAACCAGTGATGATGATGATTTGTCTGTACAAAGAGCAGTGTAAAACCAGTGATGATGATGATTTGTCTGTACAAAGAGCGGTGTACAACCAGCGATGGTGTTGCTTTGTTCAGAGTGGTGGGCCATGAACACCTCTACAAGCCAGACCACTGCACGCTGAGTGCCAAAGGCGTGATGCGGATGCGCAACGACGACGAAACAGAGTTCATCACCCTTGACCGCTGGGAGCAGGAAGTCTTCTACTTCGAGAAACTGATTAAGGTACAGTGAGAGTGGAGGTGGGGGGCGGGTGGGGGGTGGTGGGGGGGGTGGGGGGGGTGGGGGGGGGTGGGGGGGGGTGGGGGGGGGGGGTGGGGGGGGGGTGGGAGGGGTGTTGGTTGTGCTGTCGCTAAACGGCAGTGGAGGTGGGGAGGGTGATACTGGTGGTGGTGGGGGGAGGTAGTTGGCGCTTGTCATAGTGACGGTGGGAATGGGGGGGAGGGGGGGTGGAGGTGATGACAGTGAAGGTGGTCTTGTTGGCAACGGTACTTGTGTGGAGGTTTTGATTTAAGCGGAATGAAGTAAAAGTTGAGAGACAGAGAAGGGAAATGGTAGTGTGTGTGTGTGTGTGTGTGTGTGTGTGTGTGTGTATGAAAATAAAACTCCGATGACTGATTTATCATCTGTCTTCTGTGAACAGAGAAGTAGTCCTCTTTGTATTAGTAGAATTGTGATATTTTCAAGTTGTAAAACTCTGGTATAAGTAGTAATAAATCATTTCATGAATATTTATTTTGATTATTGTACTTGTTAGGTTGCACTTGTTGCCATGGTGATGAGGTTCAACACACACATACCCCCCCCCCCCCCCCCCCCCCCCCCCCCCCCCCACATACACACACACACACACACAAATCACACACACACACACACACACAAATCACACACACACACACACACACACACACTCACACACACACAAACACAAACACACAAATGCACTGGATATCCAGTATAGAGTCTTAACTATAAACGACCTTTGTCTGTTTCCCCAGATTCCAACGTTCGCCTTGTTCCGCAAATGGAAGGCGTTCAGCGTGTGGCGCAAGAACGTGCGCTCCCACAAGATCAAGACCTGCAAGATGTCGCTGAACGAGAATCTCTTCATCGTGAACCCTGTGAGTGGCAGGAGATGATGATGATGATGATGATGATGATGATGATGATGATGATGATGATGATGATAATCTTTATTTCCAAGGGTAACAGATAAGCAAACACATGCTTTTTTTCATCCGGCCCTTGCCCGTTAAGGGACTAAGTATGACTAGCGACGAAGACTTACAAAACTTTTAACAAACATACATATCTTCACAACATTAAAAAGTTTATGCATTAACAGTTTAAGGCGTAGATGACTTTAAAAGGAAAAAGAAACGATTTAAACAACAAACAAGAATAAAGAAATTGATTACAAAGAAGAAAAGAATTAGCACACACAGATATGTGGAATAAGCGATCCTCCTATCTAAGGGGGAGAGAGAGAGAGAGAGAGAGAGAGAGAGAGAGAGAGAGAGAGAGAGAGAGAGTTACATTCCTTTGTAAAAGATTAACATACAACAACCTGCTAAGAATAATAAACTAAGACAATTACAATGCATCAATAATATCAACATTTGTTCTTTCTTTTACATTTATATGATGTGGTTTATAAGGCAAAACGAGAACGAACAATCAGTTATCAGTAAGCAGCAATAAATTCCTAGCATCAATAATTATAACATTTATTTTTCATGATGTGTGCGTGTGCATGTGCGCGCGCGTGAGCGCACGCGCGCGCGTGCGTGTGTGTGTGTGTGTGGTGTGTGTGTGTGTGTGTGTGTGTGTGTGTGTGTGTGTGTGTGTGTGTGAGTGAGTGTGTGTAGTGCGTGTGTGTGTGTGTGTGTGTGTGTGTGTGTGTGTGTGTGTGTGTGTGTGTGTGAGAGAGAGAGAGAGAGAGAGAGAGAGAAGAGAGAGAAGAGAGAGAGAGAGAGAGAGAGAGAGATGCCATTATTATTTACCTTCCCCCATCTTTTTGTTTTCTTCTTTACCATTCATACACTACCCAAATTTATAATTATTAATTAAGCGACAATCCATCGAAACGCAGCCGTAGTAAACGAAGAGAGAGAGAGAGAGAGAGAGAGAGAGGAGAGAGAGGAGAGAGAGGAGAGGAGAGAGGAGAGAGAGAGAGATTATAATTCCATTTTTCTATCCAAAATATCACATGCTAAACATTACTATAAATTTGAATAAAGAGCAATACATCAATATGATCAACAGTAATCCGGACACACATTTATCACCTTGCAATTACAGTGCTCAAAGAAATCAAAGTATTAAGACATCAATCAATTCGTGACAATGCACCAATAAAACCAGCGACCACAATAATCATTCATCATAATATGATTTCAATCATCAATATAACCGATAGTAACCATATCTCTCATTTATCATTATCTGGTTTTAAAAACATCAGTGGAAAGGAAACGGCGTATCAGTTTAATATGCAGCAAAACAGAGGGTGTGTCCTGGTATATGTATTTTGTTCTAATAGCAATGGTCTGCTGTAAAATGTGTGATTAGTTTTTCCCTGAAGGAGTTCTGTAATATGAGTACATCGGAAATGTAGTGGAAGTGAATTCCAAACTACGCTACCTGAGTAAGATAAGCTTGATTTAATAGATCTATTCTAGGTGTGGGAACCTGGAATTTGGTTGAATCCTAGGGTTTATGCTAAATTTGGACTGAAGAGTTTGTGGTGCTAAACCCGATGCAATGTTTTGCATTAGCTGACATTTGTTGACAGCAAACATTTCTTGTAACGGAAGAGCCCCCGCTTTAGTATAATTCCTTCACTAAGACTAGATGATTTTAATAGAACTGCTTTAAGTGCTCTTTTGTAGACACTCTTAAGAGGTTTCATGGCATTAGCACTAGCAGAATCAAATTAGTGTTGAAACAATAATTGATTGAAGAGAGAACATGTGCGTGTAGGAACAATTTCCTGGCATGAAGGTTTAAGAAATGCTTAATCTTGCACAGCTGATATGTTTGTCTGGATATTGATTTACATAAACTGCGAAGGTGATGGACCAAGAAAGATTATTATCAAATCATTACACCTAGAACTCGATGGCTATCCACCACTTCAATTTCCTGATTATTGATAAAAACAGATGGGGGCTGTGTGGTTATGTTTTGTCTTCTCTGCCTTGTTGTTATCAGCATTAGTTTTGTTTTGTTAGGATTCAGTGACATGTGATTTACATTGCACCAATTACTTAGATATTAGCATTCTTCTGTAATGAAGTGAAAACAGCTTCCAAGCTGGGGCTACTTGTATGGACAGTGGTATCATCACAAAAGAGTTCACATGAATCCTCAATATAAAGAGGGAGATCATTTATATAAACTGAGAACAGCGAAGGACCTAACACAGAACCCTGGGGTACGCCATGTTGGATAGGTAACTTCTCTGATAAATTGTTGTTGACACAAACGATTTGCTGACGGTCTTCTAGGAATGATGTTATCAGTTGGAAGGTATTTCCTGTTATCCATATGATAAAAGCTTCCTGCATAACAATTTGTGGTCAATGACATCAAATGCCTTTGCAAATCAACAAACAGTGCGCCACAATATTTATTCTCATTAACACTGGCTAGCCATTGATCTACTAGGTTTGTAAGCGCTGTATGACAAGAATGATTTTTTCTGAATCCCGATTGATTTTTATTTAGTAGGTTGGAGGAGTCAAAATGGTGGCAAGATGATTATTTATGTGTTTTTCCAAGGGCTTGGACAGAACTGGCAAAATGGATATAGGTCTGTAGTTCGAAGGTTCAGATTTGTCTCCAGATTTGAAAATGGGTATAACTTTTGCAACTTTGAACTGAGCGGGAAAGTGGCATTTATCAATGCATAAATTGTAAATGTAGGTAAGAGTTTCACATATAACAGGTGCTGATAGTTTCAGTATTTTTCCATCAATCCCGTCAAGTCCGCGGCTTCCTGTCTGCTTTAATTGGCATAAAGCTTGGCAAACTTCACTAACTGTCATAGGCGGAACTGGTGTTGCTGGACGAATGTTCATAGCATTGCAAAAAGTTTTTAATTTTTGTAATTCATTTGAGTCAGTATTCTTTTCTTTGACAACGTGTTCTGCAACTGTTGTAAAGTGTTGGTTGAGTTCATTTGGTGTTATGCTGGTAATGGGACTTGTCTTTGACTGTGAAGTTTTATTTGTAAGTTCATTTATTGCTTGCCATATGGACTTCAAATTTTTTTTGTTGGCTACAAGTTCACGAAAAAAATTCATTTTTGCTGTCGTTTGAGTGAATTGACTTTATTACGTTGCCTTTTAAATCCATCCGACTTCCCTTCTGCTTCAAGCAGATCGTCGCGTAAGAAACGAGCAGCTTGTATTTCATCAGTCATCCACTTTGGTTGTGCACTATGTTTAACTCGACGCGTTTTGAATGGCGCATGCTTGTCATAAACAGAATTAAACGTGTGTAGCCAGTACTCAAGCGCTTTCTCTGGATCAGTGTAATTATAAACATTTATAAAGGGGGAATTCATGAGGTGATGATGATGATGATGATAATCTTTTTCCAATCTTTATTTCCAAGGGTAACAGATAAGCAAAACAATGCTTTTTTCATCCGGCCCTCGCCCCACTAAGGGATAACTAAGCATGACTAGCGACTACTAAGCATAACTAGCGACTAAAACTTACAAAAATTATAACAATCTCACATATCTTCACAAATGCATTAAAACTTGATAAGTTGTTCATTCATTAACATTTAAGGCATAGATGACTTTGAAGGAGAAAAAAAAAAAAAAGAAAGAAAGCAATTGCAACAACAAACATAAATAAAGAAATAAATTTCATAAAAGAGAAAAAAAAAAAAAAAAAAAATCAGCACACACACTAGAATAAGCGATCCTCCTATCGAAGAGAAAGAGGGGGGGAGACAGGAGAGAGAGAGAGAGAGAGAGAGAGAAGAGGAGAGTGCTGAGAGAGAGGGAGAGAGAGAGAGAGAGAGAGAGAGAGGGAGAGAGAGGGGGGGGGGGGAGGAGAGGGAGAGAGAGAGTTACATTCCTTTTGTAAAATATTAACATACAGCAAGCTGCTAAGGATAATAATTAGACAACTACAATGCATCAGTAATATCAACTTTTTTGTTTGTTTGTTTGTTTCTTTAACAATTATATATTATGGTTACAAGGCAAGACAAGAACGAGCAGTACTACAATCAATTATCAATTAGCAACAATAAAGTCCAAGCGTCAATAGTCATAACGCTCATATCATGGTGTGTGTATGTGTGCATGTGCGTGTGCAAGCGAGGTCAGTGAGAAAGGTATCTTCGTGGAAGTGTCCAAAAGATCTGTAAGTGATGTGTTTGTGGCCAGTTTTAGGAATTTTGATTCCACTTCTTTTCCACGTAATACATACTGGAAAGTGGTCGCTGCATCCATTCAAAGGCACACATTTCTCAATGATGTTTTGTGGTTCAGAAAGATAGATGTGGTCAATTAATGTTTTGCTAGTGAATGTTACTCTGGTTGGCATGTCTATAATTTGGGATAAGTTGTATTGAGGTAGTCCTATCTGACCATGATGTTTGGCACTTCAATAGATCAATGTTGAAATCACCTAAAGTATCAATTCTGTGGCATCAAGCGATGCTGCATCCATCATAGCCGTAAACTTGTCCATCCAACCAGCATTTTCCGCTGGGTTTCGATATACAAATCCTATTTTGATCGGTTTTGTTCTCTTCAACTTGATTACTAACCAAACTGCTTCAATTTCCAAAACCTTCAAGATCATACAAACGTGGGCATTTAATGTTTCATGAACGTAAAGTAATATGCTGAGGACTGGCAGTGGAGAGGAGACAGAGAGAGAGAGAGAGAGAGAGAGAGAGAGAGGATGAGAGGAGAGAGAGAGAGAGTGTGTGACAGGGTTAACCCTTTCAGTCCTTCCCACTTGTTTGAGTGTGCAGATTAGAGCGGAGCAGGTTAACCCTTTCCCAGTTGATTTGTCTGGACATATTTCTTGCTGGAGGATGTGGGAGGATGCTGTGTGAATGGAAGCGGGTATTTAGAGTCAAAAATCCCTGAACTTTCTGATGGGGAGATTTTGTGATTAGATTGTTCTGCACATATTAAAATGTCATGGATTTATGGTGGACTTTCAGAATATTTGGGCTTTTAGTAAGTCAGACAATGAAACGATAAACATTGTGTAATGAAGACATGGGTTGCTATATCATATTGGTCTCACGTACTTAAAAGAAAATTGAAATGTTTATCATGAATATTTCAACAATGTTGATGCATCTGTCTGTCTGTCTGTCTGTCTGTCTGTCTGTCCACAGTCACTGCGCCCGGCGCTGCTGAACGTGCGTGAAATGTGTCACCGCATCAGCGAGATGGGACTGTGCCAGATCGACAAGGATCGAACCTACACCCTGTCAGAGTTCCGTGAGGCCCAGTTCAACCAGCTGAATGATGTGAGTGTGGACACCACCACCACAACATATCACCCCATGCGCTGTCTTTTTCCTTCTGACCCACCCTGTAGTATGGTTGAACAAGGTCTTCACCATGCGCAGTCTTTCTCCTCCTGACCCACCCTGTAGTATGGTTGAACAAGGTCTTCACCAGTACAGCAATGATATCAAGTGATAGTTCAACCAGTGATAGTTCAACCAGTGATAGTTCAACCAGTGATAGTTCAACCAGTGATAGTTCAACCAGTGATAGTTCAACCAGTGGAGACCTACTGAAAAGGGACTCTTCCTCATCGTCCCTTAATGTTTTCTTCTACTTATTTTCAAAACTCAGCAGATTAAGATTTAACTACCAAAGCTACAAGCTAAACAGATTGAAAGGTTTATTGAATGTATTTTTGAAATGCCCAGACAGATCTTTTTAAAATGCTACTTTTAAATTTCTACAGTTTTATATGTCAAAATTCTAAGATGGAAGAAGTGTGAACGCTTCGCGTGCTTACCTTAAAATGTTAGCGCTCTCCATCAGAAGATGCACAGTTAAAAAGTTGGATGATTTTCCAATGGAAGCAATGTTGCTTGTGTCATACAAACACTTTCAGTATTGGGATTCTGCACCAATCACAAATTGAATTGTCTCTCTGTATGACAACTCTCTCTCTCTCCACCAGGTGGCAGGGCGACTGCAGGACTTCCGAGAGCTGGTGAAGGAGGTGGTGAGGTCGGCGTGTCGTACGGCGCTGCTGGAGGCAGGCTTCACCCCCGACGACTACTTCTATGATGGCGCTGACAGTCCGGGCATCTACGGTGAGTTGTGGGGGGTGTTGATGGAGCTGCTGGGTCTGTGGTCTGTCTGCTCACTGTCCTATGGCTCTGTGTGTCTATGGTCTGTCTGCTCACTGTCCTATGGCTCTGTGTGTCTATGGTCTGTCTGCTCACTGTCCTATGGCTCTGTGTCTATGGTCTGTCTGCTCACTGTCCTATGGCTCAGTGTCTATGGTCTGTCTGCTCACTGTCCTATGGCTCAGTGTCTATGGTCTGTCTGCTCACTGTCCTATGGCTCAGTGTCTATGGTCTGTCTGCTCACTGTCCTATGGCTCTGTGTCTGTGGTCGATGGCGAGCGCTGGTCTGTCTGCTCACTGTCCTATGGCTCAGTGTCTATGGTCTGTCTGCTCACTGTCCTATGGCTCTGTGTCTATGGTCTGTCTGCTCACTGTCCTATGGCTCTGTGTCTATGGTCTGTCTGCTCACTGTCCTATGGCTCAGTGTCTATGGTCGATGGCGAGCGCAATCATTGCTGCTACAGTCAGGGACGTGAAAAGTATGCAGAAATGTATAAAATGAGCGTTTTATACAGCTGCCAACCATCCTGCAGTTTTTTTGGGTCAATTTCTCTAATTCTTAAGAATATTTATATTCCTAATCAAATCAGGGCATATGGCATTTACAGCAGACGAATATGCACATCAAACCACACACCAATTATATGAACAAGTAGAAATGCACAAAACAGCTGCCACTGTCATCATGCACATCAAACCACACAACAAATACATGTACAAGTAGCAATGCACAAAACACCTGCCACTGTCCAACTTTGGCACTGCATTGAACCATACCACTACCCAGCCTGGCCCTCTAACCCCATCTCTCTGCACTGCATTGAACCATACCACTACCCAGCCTGGCCCTCTCACCCCATCTCTCCAAAATGAAAAAAAAAGAAAAGGAAGAAAAACAATCACATATAGATCAACCTAAAGAAAGAAAAAAAAAGTTTACTAACACTCCTCTCTAAAATGGAAAAAAAAAGTTTACTAACACTCCTCTCTAAAATGGAATTTTTTTTATTTTACTAACACTCCTCTCTAAAATGGAAAAAAAAGAAAACAATCACAACTAGATCAACCTTAAGAAAGAGAAAAAGAAGTTAATACCGGGCAAGTGAAGGCTGTGTATAGTTTAACTAATACCGGGCATGTGAAGGCTGTGTATAGTTTGACTAATACCGGGCATGTGAAGGCTGTGTATAGTTTGACTAATACTGGGCATGTGAAGGCTGTGTATAGTTTGAGTAATACCGGGCATGTGAAGGCTGTGTATAATTTAACTAATACCGGGCATGTGAAGGCTGTGTATAGTTTGACTAATACCGGGCAAGTGAAGGCTGTGTGTAGTTTGACTAATACCGGGCAAGTGAAGGCTGTGTATAGTTTGACTAATACCGGGCAAGTGAAGGCTGTGTATAGTTTGACTAATACCGGGCAAGTGAAGGCTGTGTATAGTTTGACTAATACCGGGCAAGTGAAGGCTGTGTGTATTCACCACCTCCCATGGTTGTGGTTCTTGATGGACAGGGGAGGCAGGGGGCGCTCCGGGCACGGCCTCCAGCTACCTGATGCAGAGCAACTACGACATGGACATCTACGGGGAGGCTCCCGACAAGATGACCTACACCGAGCAGGCAACAAACGAGCCCACTGCAAGCGACTCACCTGGTCAGTGATTGGTGGAGAGAGCTGGGGAAAGGAGGAGGAGGGAGGGGAGGATGGGGAATGGGGAACAGGGAAAGGGGGGTGAGGGGGAAAGAGTGAGGGGTGGTAGGAGGGGAGGGAGGGTGTGTCGGAGGGTGGAGGGATCATGAAGTGCTAGGAAGGAAGAGGCCTCTGCTGGATGTGTCGTGTGCGTGTGCATGGATGTGCCGGCAAGTGTGCATGGATGTGCCGGCAAGTGTGCATGGATGTGCCGGCAAGTGTGCATGGATGTGCCGGCAAGTGTGCATGGATGTGCCGGCAAGTGTGCATGGATGTGCCGGCAAGTGTGCACATGCATGTCTGTAGCTCAGAGGGTGAGAGGTTTTAGATAGAGGGGCATGTGTTGTGTGTGTGTGTGTGTGTGTGTGTGTGTGTATGTGTGTGTGTGCTTGAATGAAACTGTGATATACCAATCACATGGCCTGATTTGTGTGTGTCTGTGTCTGTGTCTTTGTATATGTGTTATTGAATGAAACTGGAATGTACAAATTCAACATTTCTGATGTGTGTGTGTGTGTGTGTGTGTGTGTGTGTGTGTGTGTGTGTGTGTGTGTGTGTGTGTACATATGCACTCACATGTGTGTGTTTGTTAGTGTCTGTGTGTGTTTCCTTTGCAAGAGGGGCTGGTAACTGGATGGTCAAATCATTCAGCTGCAGAGCTGAAAGTTGTAAATTCAAACCACTTATGAGGTTGGATTTTAAAGGCTTGAAAACCCTCTCTGTCCCCCAGCAGTCAATGAAAACCCTCTCTGTCTCCCCAGCAGTCAATGAAAACCCTCTCTGTCCCCCCAGCAGTCAATGAAAACCTCTCTGTCCCCCCAGCAGTCAATGAAAACCCTCTCTGTTCCCCCAGTAGTCAATGAAAACCCTCTCTGTCCCCCCAGCAGTCAATGAAAACCCTCTCTGTCCCCCCAGCAGTCAATGAAAACCCTCTCTGTCCCCCAGCAGTCAATGAAAACCCTCTCTGTCCCCCCATCAGTCAATGAAAACCCTCTCTGTCCCCCCAGCAGTCAATGAAAACCCTCTCTGTCCCCCCAGCAGTAAATGGGCACTTGGTTCAGTTCAGGGAAGGTTAAGGCAGCGGAAGGAGAGGATTGGGCTTCATCTTGGATCATGCTATGTCAGAGGTATGGTTAGTCTCTTCCAGTTCACCACCCTTCCGCCCATTCCAGGACCTTTGTGAAAGCTTCCATCAGGCAGAGGACAGCGTCATACTAACACACTTCATTGTCATTATCAGTCCATGCAATGAGACCTTCCCTCAATGCACAGCTTCATCCGTCTGGCCGACTACCTGATCGTCAACACCATGCACGTGTCATACTAACACACTTCATTGTCATTATCAGTCCATGCAATGAGACCTTCCCTCAATGCACAGCTTCATCCGTCTGGCCGACTACCTGATCGTCAACACCATGCACGTGTCATACTAACACACTTCATTGTCATTATCAGTCCATGCAATGAGACCTTCCCTCAATGCACAGCTTCATCCGTCTGGTGGACTACCTGATCGTCAACACCATGCACGTGTCATACTAACACACTTCATTGTCATTATCAGTCCATGCAATGAGACCTTCCCTCAATGAACAGCTTCATCCGTCTGGTGGACTACCTGATCGTCAACACCATGCACGTGTCATACTAACACACTTCATTGTCATTATCAGTCCATGCAATGAGACCTTCCCTCAATGCACAGCTTCATCCGTCTGGCTGACTACCTGATCGTCAACACCATGCACGTGCTGGCGGTGAACTCGGTGTCCACGCTGCTCAACTACCTGACGGAGCAGCTGCAGAACACCCCCACCCTGGCCCAGATCCAGGGACAGGAGGAGGAGCCGGAGGAGGAGGAGAAGGAGGGTGACAAGGTCAGTACATGGAGATAGTGTCCTGTCAAAGGTTAAGAGGGTTAAGGTTAGTCTGTTGTGATATTGTCCTGTCAGACATTAAGGGTGTCGAGGTCTGTCTGTGTGGACTTTCACCTGTCAAATATTATTGGGGTCAAGGTCGGTTCATGTGGATATTTTCTTGTTAAAACATTGAGGGAGGTCAAGGTCGGTCCATGTGAATATTTTCCTGTCACACATTGAGTGTGTCAAGGTCGGTCCATGTGGATATTTTCCTGTCAGATATTAAGGGGTCAAGGTCAGGGCATGTGGACGTTCACTTGTCAAATATTAAGGGGGTCAAGGTCGGTCCATGTGGATATTTTCCTGTCATACATTAAGGGGTCATGGTCGGGGCATATGGGCATTCACCTGCCAAACATCAAGGGGTCAAGGTCAGGGCAGGGGCATGTGGACATTCACCTGTCATTGGTGTCAAACATGAAGGGTCAAGGTCATTTCCTGCAGACATCCTGTCCAGTGAATGCCAAAGGAATCATCACACGCTTCCCACAGCAAGAGGAGAAGGCGGATAGCTTGTCAGTGGACATGGACAACAAGCCTTTTCTCCCACTGTCAAATAATTTCTCGCACTTGATTCAAAGTCCGCAGTATTCAATTTTTGTAGCACACATGTAAAGAGCGGTGCACAGAACATACAGACTACCTTTTCCCATAAAACCAACAGCACACATGTAAAGAGCAGTGCATAGAGCATGCAAACTACCTTTTCCATAAAACCAATAGCACACATGTAAACAGCAGTGCATAAAGCATGCAATCTACCTTTTCCCTAAAACCAAATCCAAACATGTTTACCCATACGATTTCGCCATACTTTGTACACATGCTTGGCAAAAATATGATGAATATGATGAACTAGAGAAAAAAAGAAAAGAAAACAACTTTCATAGTTCTTGAGTGGTAATTACACTTGTGGATTGTAACCATGGCTGGCATTTTGACCAAAGAGGGACAACTCTCGCTAACTGCTGCATGGACCAGGTTGTGTTTGGCGCTTTAACAATATACCCAGAAACGAATTAAAAATACAAAACAAACAAACAAACAACAACAAAAACCCACCTGCGAGAGCATGAGTTTGTGCCAAAGTATGTCCATGAATCAGTTATTTGTGTCTGAAAGAACCCGTATTTAGTGTAGCTATGCAAAATCCAGTGGTTACTTCCATTATGAAGCCTCTGTTGTGTGGTGGCAGGTGAAAATGAAAGGAGTGCTTTCTACCT
>CM031624.1:60121521-60129021 GCA_018398815.1 Conus ventricosus | reverse complement strand
TCGCAGTCCATCACTATCAAATGGTTGTCCATGCCTCAGTGAATTTCTGTCGCAGTCCATCACTATCAAATGGTTGTCCATGCCTCAGTGAATTTCTGTCGCAGTCCATCACTGTAAAATGGTTGTTCATGCCTCAGTGAATTTCTGTCACAGTCCATCACTGTAAAATGGTTGTCCATGCCTCAGTGAATTTCTGTCGCAGTCCATCACTATCAAATGGTTGTCTATGCCTCAGTGAATTTCTGTCGCAGTCCATCACTGTAAAATGGGTGTCCGTGCCTCAGTGAATTTCTGTCGCAGTCCATCACTGTAAAATGGTTGTCCATGCCTCAGTGAATTTCTGTCGCAGTCCATCACTGTAAAATAGTTGTCTATGCCTCAGTGAATTTCTGTCGCAGTCCATCACTGTAAAATGGTTGTCCATGCCTCAGTGAATTTCTGTCGCAGTCCATCACTGTAAAATGGTTGTCCATGCCTCAGTGAATTTCTGTCGCAGTCCATCAGTGTAAAATGGTTGTCCATGCCTCAGTGAATTTCTGTCGTAGTCCATCACTGTAAAATGGTTGTCCATGCCTCAGTGAATTTCTGTCGCAGTCCATCACTGTAAAATGGTTGTCTATGCCTCAGTGAATTTCTGTCGCAGTCCATCACTGTAAAATGGTTGTCTATGCCTCAGTGAATTTCTGTCGCAGTCCATCACTGTAAAATGGTTGTCTATGCCTCAGTGAATTTCTGTCGCAGTCCATCACTGTAAAATGGTTGTCTATGCCTCAGTGAATTTCTGTCGCAGTCCATCACTGTAAAATGGTTGTCTATGCCTCAGTGAATTTCTGTCGCAGTCCATCACTGTAAAATGGTTGTCCGTGCCTCAGTGAATTTCTGTCACAGTCCATCACTATTAAATGGTTGTCCATGCCTCAGTGAATTTCTGTCGCAGTCCATCACTATTAAATGGTTGTCTATGCCTCAGTGAATTTTTGTCGCAGTCCATCACTGTAAAATGGTTGTCTATGCCTCAGTGAATTTCTGTCACAGTCCATCACTGTCAGCATGACTGTCAGGACCCTGTCTGAATGGCCATGTTCGCAGGTTTCTTCCAGAGAGGGTGGTGTGGGGGTGGGGGAGGGGGGTGTTCACTCATCATGGCTCCACTGTCAAGCAGTCATTGTCGTCAGTACAGGGCTCAGTAGGTGAATGCTTTAACAGAAAGGCACCCACTGCATGCTACCAAAGTGACTCGGCAGCAGTGCTGTGTCTCCTGTAGTGGGGGTGCCTCCCGACAGCCTGACAGTGAGAGCTTCCTGTAGACAGCTGCCACTGGTGCTGTAGCCCTAGGAGCCTGAGAGTGGCCATGTTCTGAGTGGAGCTGGAATGATCTATGTGGATTTGAAGTCACTGAGGGCACAGACCATGAGACACTAAAACAAGGGGGAAAAAAAAGATAGAAAAGATGTACGCTGAAATGGAAAAAAAAAGGAACCCCCAAAAGTGTGTGGCCTTCGCAAAGATGATTGTAGTTACACAAAGTCACAGGACTGCACAAGTGATGAATCATCATTTTGAACCTTTGCTGACAAATATTGGCATGGCTTTGCTCTTGGATGAGCTTCAGTTCTACATTTCAGAATGTTCGTGTTTTCAAAACATTGCATGGTCTTTGAATAATTGTTCATTTTGTTTGTACATTGTTGTTGTATTTCTCACAGATGCTGCATGACAGGATTTTTTTCTCCTTCTCTCACATCTTTTGTAAGACGTTATAAAAACTCATTTGTTAATTATGATGAAAATGGACTGATGCTGCATTTATGATGGTGTTAAGAACCATGTCACAGAGCAGTACTTTGAGGGGTGGATTGAGAAGGGAGTGACTGAAGATTGGGGGGTGGGGGTGTGTGCCATCAATAACACAGTATGAACATGAGCTGAGAATGGAGTCAGGGTGGTGCTAACAACAGAGCAGTACCAAAGGAACAGTAGCGAGTGTGAAAACAGAATGCTGCACAAGTTGAGGGTAGTTTTAAACTCAGAAGCAAGGGGGGAGGGGGGGGGGGGGGGGGGGAGTAATAGAAAAATGCTGGTCCTGTAGTGCATGTGTTTCATTATCTTTTTTATGATTTTATCATAATGTAAGGTTTTTTTTTAATAATGATAGTATTAATAATAATAATAATAATAACAACAAAAATAGTAATGATAATTATGATAATGATAGTAGTAGTAGTAGTAGTAGTAATAGTAATGATGACGATGATAATGAAAATAAAAATGATCGTTTCAATACAGTGATAACAGTGTTCATGATAACAACACTGACAACATTGATAGTAACACTGAATATGAAGTTACAAGAGATAATAACATTATCCACATCCTCAACCTTGTCATCATCATGATCTGTTCATCTCCTTCTTCATCTTCTTCTTCTACTTCTTCTTCTTCTTCTTCTTCTTCTTCTTCTTCTTCTTCTTCTTCTTCTTCACATGCATACACACATATGCACATGTGTTTTTTGTTTGTTTGTTACTGTTATTTTTCCCTTCTTCATTATTTTTTGTTTTCTTTTCTCTTTCTTTTTCTCTCTTTCTTTTTGTTTCTCTCTTTCTTCTTTCGTCTCTTTCTTTGTTTCATTTCCAGTTTAAAGATTTTCAGCAGCGTATTGGTCTTCTAATTTGTCCTGCCTTTTCTGTTCTCTTCTATGAAAAACAAAAGACAACAACAACAAAAAAAACAACAACAAAAAAACAACAACAAAAAAACAACAACAAAAAAACAACAACAAAAAAAAGAAAAGAAAAGAAAAAAAAAAAGAGGCAGGAGAGGAGAGGTGGCAGGGGAGGAGGGGGGGGGGGGGGGGGGGGGGGGGGGGAGGAAGAAGAGAGATAAGAGAGATAGACAGAAGGAAGGAAATGTGTGGAGGAGGGAGGGAGGGGAGATAAGAGAGATAGACAGAAGGAAGGAAATGTGTGGAGGAGGGAGGGAGGGGAGATAAGAGAGATAGACAGAAGGAAGGAAATGTGTGGAGGAGGGAGGGAGGGGAGATAAGAGAGATAGACAGAAGGAAGGAAATGTGTGGAGGAGGGAGGGAGGGGAGATAAGAGAGATAGACAGAAGGAAGGAAATGTGTGGAGGAGGGAGGGAGGGGAGATAAGAAAGATAGACAGAAGGAAGGAAATGTGTGGAGGAGGGAGGGAGGGGAGATAAGAGAGATAGACAGAAGGAAGGAAATGTGTGGAGGAGGGAGGGAGGGGAGATAAGAAAGATAGACAGAAGGAAGGAAATGTGTGGAGGAGGGAGGGAGGGGAGATAAGAGAGATAGACAGAAGGAAGGAAATGTGTGGAGGAGGGAGGGAGGGAGGGGAGAGAAGGAGGCTGTAAGAGATGGAGCTGGTTGGGACAACAAAGTGGTTCAGTAATGTTGCACACAGTGTCTCAGACATAGTGGACTTGGGAAAACCCCTGGACAAATATGAGCATAATGTTGTACACTGTATATGAGAGTGGGCTTTGGAAAACCCCTGGACAAACATCATGAGCATAATGTTGTACACAGTGTCTCAGACATAGTGAACTTTGGAAAACCCCTGGACAAACATCATGAGCATAATGTTGCTCACAGTATATCAGACATAGTGGACTTTGGAAAACCCCTGGACAAACATCATGAGTATAATGTTGCACACAGTATATCAGACATAGTGGACTTTGGAAAACCCTGGACAAACATCATGAGTATAATGTTGCACACAGTATATCAGACATAGTGGACTTTGGAAAACCCTGGACAAACATCATGAGCATACTGTGTTGCTCACAGTATATCAGACATAGTGGACTTTGGAAAACCCCTGGACAAACATCATGAGCATAATGTTGCACACTGTATATGAGAGTGGGCTTTGGAAAACCCCTGGACAAACATCATGAGCATAATGTTGTACACTGTATATGAGAGTGGGCTTTGGAAAACCCCTGGACAAACATCATAAGCATAATGTTGCTCACAGTATATCAGACATAGTGGACTTTGGAAAGACCCTGGACAAACATCATGAGCATATTAAAGAACTGAGTTATGAGTAAAACACAATACCCCAAAGTATTATTAGCGTGGACACAGACAGTGCTGTGGGTCTGATCTACAAATTGTACAGAAGAAAGATTTGTAACAAAATTTATAGTGTGATTTTAAAAGGTGTATTTTAATTTTGTGTGAATTAAAAATCGGAAATGAAATGAGGTAGGGAACAGTAAACGATAAACAGTAAACAAGTGGGGTATGTTTTGCTCCCATAAGGAAACCTAACACAGAGTAACTTTTATTCAAGACTGGCACAGCCTTTTAAACTTGAATAAAGTCAGACAAATACATAGACGAACAATCTAATAGTGGGGGAAAAACAAGCGCAGGCCAACAACTGAACTGTCTGGCAAGGATTTGGACTTGAGGGGAGAGGGGAGTTTGAAGATGAAGAAACTGGGAAAATGAAATTAAAAAAAAAAATAAATAAATTAAAAAAAAAAAGTTACAGATATGAAAACTCTTCTCTAGCTGCATAAGGGAACCATCGCAATCCCTTTTGAAGGCTGATATATTTGTATTGCCTGCTCCAAGGCCTTTCGCCCGCTGGATCGGGACTCATCAGGGAGACACGGCTGGTTGTGTCTGCACTCCCGGCGTCAAATAGAGACACACCACAGTCCATAATACTGTGGTGTTCTCACCACCATGGGTGCAAAAAAGAATCCAATAGCACCCCCAGAGCAGCCAGTGAAGAGTAGTAAATGCAACCAAACGAAAGTGTGGGGAGGAAAAAAAGTTGCTGTAAAACTAAAGACATTATGCAAATAATATAAAATGTAGGGGACAGTCTTTGAGCCTACGCCTGAGGATCCACCCAAAGATGCAAGGGAGATCAAAAGACAAACACACACAGACGGACAGAAACAAATACAAATAACCTCAATTTAATCAAAGCAAAATCGGAAATGAAATGAGGTAGGGAACAGTAAACGATAAACAGTAAACTCCCTTTCCCCTCCCCTCAAGTCCAAATCCTTGCCAGACAGTTCAGTTGTTGGCCTGCGCTTGTTTTTCCCCACTATTAGATTGTTCGTCTATGTATTTGTCTGACTTTATTCAAGTTTAAAAGGCTGTGCCAGTCTTGAATAAAAGTTACTCTGTGTTAGGTTTCCTGTGTTAGGTTAGCCCTGATATGGCCCTTTGCGGTCGGCTGGGCTATAAGCAACATTATCTTATCTTATGGGAGCAAAACATACCCCACTTGTTTACTGTTTTTTGTGTGAATTAGTTAAAAAAAAAGAAAAGTTTCTTTCTTAAACGACTTGTGAGTTGACTTTAACGCAGCGACGCAGCCTTGTTACGGCCTTTGCGGTGGGTGGGCTATAAGCAGCATGACCTCAGCTGACCTGTGGTGCGTTGTGTGCTGTGTGGCCAGACGTGGCGTTCTTTGGGGAGCACCTGGACAAGTACCACAAGCAGCACAGCATGGCTGTCAAGATCAAGGAGAAGAGGCCCATCGGGATGCTGCTGGTGGACGCCACCAAGATGAAGGGGCTGCTCATCCCCTCACCTCTCCGCTGCCTGGACGTGAGTCGCCTCCCTTTCTGTCTCCAATCATCCCGTCGGTGGCCACACGCCACCGTTAGGATTTTGCTCTGAACACATGTTTAATCTATGTAACACTGTATAATCCATGTAACACTGTATAATCCATGCAAGAGATTTTGATCTAAACACACTGTATAATCCATGTAAGAGATTCTGATCTAAACACACTGTATAATCCATGTAAGAGATTTTGCTCTGAACACACTGTATAATCCATGTAAGAGATTTTGCTCTGAACACACTGTATAATACATGTAAGAGATTTTGATGCCTACCATTTACTCTAAACACTCTGCATAATCCATGTAAGAGATTTTGAAGCCTACCATTTGCTCTGAACACACTATATAATCCATGTGAGAGATTTTGAAGCCTACCATAAATTTGAGCCAGCATTTGATGTTAAAAGTGATACTTGATCAAAAGAACAAATTCCCTTCCAATTATTTCCCTTGTTTTGGGGTTATCTTCCCTGATGAAATCACAGCCTTTAAATATAATCCACATAAGCGTTTTGAGGCTACCATAAATTTGAGCTAGAATTTAATGTTAATTGATACTTGGTCAAAAGAACCAACTCCCACCAATGATTTCCCATGTTTTGGGGGGATCTTCACTGATGAAATCACAGACTTCAAGTACATGACCTTTGCCTTAGTTGACACACATTTCAGCAGGCCTTTGCTGTCACCATGACCCAGTCTTTGCGCCATCTTCAAAGCCCCAAATCATCCCATTCCTTTGGTTTTAATCTGTCTGCTTGGAACCACCTGGCTTGTACCTTGATGGCCATGTGAAAGAAAATGTGGAGAATCAACTTTCACACACGCAAAAAATTCTCAAAACAATCCAGTTGCGCCAATCTATAAATACTCGACCCCTTAAAGCAAGGCCTTGGTGCATTAATTTTTGGTGTTTGACCAGTCTGTCTGTCTGTCTATGGCTGGTGTATACTAGAAAATCACCATGAAAGCAGCCGACAGGGTTTCCTTCCCTGACATGTGAGCTGCTGTCAAAGAATCAGTACACAGCTTTTTCATTGGTGGAGAAGAAAAGTAGGATTCCTAGACTGTCAGATACATGGAACGAATGAACAACAATGCAGGAGCGCCGCGCTTCGACTCTCTGGACTTTGACAGACAGTAGAAATAGAAGTGACAGACAAAAACATTCTGCAGTTTGTTTCGTTCAATCGGCGGCTTGGTCAACATGGCTTTCATATGGTTACTTCCCTTTCCTCCTGCTGTCACTGTTCTTGTCCAACCACCTCTCACTTTCAACCTGATGATTGATCGTGTTGTCTGTTGACGTGTCCTCTCACTTTCAACCTGATGATTAATCGTGTTGTCTGTTGACGTGTCCTCTCACTTTCAACCTGATGATTAATCGTGTTGTCTGTTGACGTGTCCTCTCACTTTCAACCTGATGATTGATCGTGTTGTCTGTTGACGTGTCCTCTCACTTTCAACCTGATGATTGATCGTGTTGTCTGTTGACGTGTCCTCTCACTTTCAACCTGATGATTGATCGTGTTGTCTGTTGACGTGTCCTCTCACTTTCAACCTGATGATTGATTGTGTTGTTTTTAATGTGTCCTCTCACTTTCAACCTGATGATTGATCGTGTCGTTTTTGTGTGTTCATGTGTGTGTGTTTGTGTGTGTGTGTGTGTGTGTGTGTGTGTGTGTGTGTGTGTGTGTGTGTGTGTGTGAGTGCACGTGTGTGTGTGTGCATGCGTGTATGCGTGTGTGTGTGTTTGTGTGTGCATGTGCACCCATTTGGGTGTTAGCGAGTATGTGTATGTGCGCGCGCACACGCGTGTGTGTGTGTGTGTGTGTGTGTGTGTGTGTGTGTGTGTGTGTATGTGTG
>CM031624.1:60114021-60116521 GCA_018398815.1 Conus ventricosus | reverse complement strand
AAAGACATAACGAGGAAAGAGCAGAGAAAGACATAACGAGGAAGAGTGAGATGAGAAGAACAGAGAGGGAAAGAGAATGCGGAAGCAAGATAGAGAGAGGGGTGGGGGGTGGGGGGGGGTGCGGAGAAGCAGGCAGACAGATGGACAGAGGCAGAGAGAAAAAAAAAAAGAGGGGGGGGGGGGGGGGGGGGAAAGAGACAGGAAGAGTGAGAGAAGGAGTAGGACAAAGTGGAGAAAGAGTTGCCACAAGGAAGTTGGGTGCAGCTGATGTTTGTTATATAGGTCAATATGTCAAGGATGATGTCTATGGTCAAGATCACAGTTAATGATTGATGTCTACTAGGTCACAGTTGATTACGTATACTAGGTCACAGTTAATGATTGATGTCTACGAGTAAGGTCACAGATGATAAACAATGTGTGTACGTAAGATTACAAGTAGTATTTGCAGTCTCTTAATAAGGTCACGAGTGATAATAGATATCTAATACTAAACTGTGTGATGCATAACAAGTTAATCTCTATTAGCAAGGTCACAGGTGATAGTCACTATCTGTTATTAGGGACACAGGTAACAGGTGAGGTCTATTATTCAGATTCAGCAGTATCATGGACACAGGTAACAGGTGAGGTCTATTATTCAGATCTAGCAGTTATCAAAGACACAGGTAACAGATGAGGTCTATTACTCAGATCCAGCAGTTGTCAGGGACACAGGTGACAGATGAGGTCTATTATTCAGATCCAGCAGTTGTCAGGGACACAGGTAACAGGTGAGGTCTATTATTCAGATCCAGCAGTCGTCAGGGACACAGGTAACAGGTGAGGTCTGTTATTCAGATCTACCAGTTATCAAAGACACAGGTAACAGATGAGGTCTATTACTCAGATCCAGCAGTTGTCAGGGACACAGGTAACAGGTGAGGTCTATTATTCAGATCCAGCAGTTATCAAAGACACAGGTAACAGATGAGGTCTATTACTTAGATCCAGCAGTTGTCAGGGACACAGGTGACAGATGAGGTCTATTATTCAGATCCAGCAGTTATCAGGGACACAGGTGACAGATAAGGTTTATTACTCAGATCCAGCAGTTATCAGGGACACAGGTGACAGATGAGGTCTATTATTCAGATCCAGCAGTTATCAGGGACACAGGTGACAGATAAGGTTTATTACTCAGATCCAGCAGTTATCAGGGACACAGGTGACAGATAAGGTTTATTACTCAGATCCAGCAGTTATCAGGGACACAGGTGACAGATAAGGTTTATTACTCAGATCCAGCAGTTATCAGGGACACAGGTGACAGATAAGGTTTATTACTCAGATCCAGCAGTTATCAGGGACACAGGTGAGGCCTGTTGCTCAGATCCAGTGTGATAGCAGATGTGTAGACCCTGATGATGATGACATCATTTCACCAGACACTGAACCCCTCCATCACCAACGTGCGTAACGCCATCGACAAGGCCCTGGCCGAGCGTGACGGCAACATCGACCGCTTCTGCACCCACCTGGACAAGGACATTACGGAACTGGGAAAGGAGGTCAAGGAGGTCAAACAGGAGGCGCAGGCAAGGGTTTTTCTTTCCTCTTTAGATGCTGTCTCTGCCGTAGTTTTCTTCTTTTTTTTTAATCCATGTGCATTGGTTTGTTTGTTTGTGGTATGTTTGTCTTTAGGCAAGATTATTCAAAGAGATTCTAGAATGGTGTTGGAGAAAGATCAAGTGTGCCCCAAAGATGAACCAAGTATATTTTGGAGTGGATCTGTCATGCAGTTGCAGATGGAATAGCAGATCCAAGATTTGTTCATTCCCATTACTTAAAATTTTCCATGGAACATGACCACCTTGAAAGTTCTGTCTAAAAATTAGGAGCCAATAATGATGTGTTATCTGTATATTTTTTATGGAGTATTCCATATCTTCCTTCTTGAATCAAAAGAGAATTCAGGGCAAGTCATTCCTTACTTATCAGTATATTTTCATGGAATGTTAACACATTCTACAGATATGAAAATGTGGATAGTACATATTTTCCATCTTGAAGTTGAATTAAAAGAGAGTTGAGGGCGAGTGATTCTTTCAGTCTGAATGAAGTATTTCTTCCCTTTGAAGAATATCATGTCGATTCCTTTCATGAAGTGACTCCTAGCTTGGATGCAGGGTGTGTTCAACCTTTGTTGAAGTCAGAGTATCCATCTTTGGTTCTGATCTGGTTGGCCATGGATCTTGTGGAGGTGGTTTGTTATGTAACTGAGATTGACGCTGAACAGTGTTGTTGAAACTTTCCCCCATGAAGGAAAGTATCAGGAATATCTTGCGTTAGAGTGAACCGCCCAAACTGTGAACGAAGGGGAACTCGGTGAAGCTGGAGATAAACCAGGGTGTGTTTGTGGTTTACTGTGCCTCTGGCACTGAGAAAGGCAGAGAACTCCTCCAGGCTGGAGACCCATGACGGTGTGGTTGTTGTGGTTCTCAGAACCCCATGATCCTGG
>CM031624.1:60089021-60109021 GCA_018398815.1 Conus ventricosus | reverse complement strand
ACAGGCACTGACACTATGCTGTGGGCGGTGTGTGTGTGTGGGTTGACAGGCCCAGTTTGACTCGCTGGACCCAGAGGACATGAACGCGACGACGATGAAGTACGCCAAGAATGTGATGCAGTTGGAGAAGGGCCTGCCTCCCAACCGCGTGGTGCCCTTGCTCAAGGACAAGGTCGACCTCATGCGCGACAGGGTAGGGGGCTGTTTCCCAGCCTTTCTCTGAGGAGTGCAGAAAGAGGGGAGGAAAATTGGGAGGAACGGGAAGGAACGATCGATGGGGAGAGAGAGAGAGGAGAGAGAGAGGGAGAGAGAGAGGGGAGAGAGAGAGAGAGGGGGGGAGAAAGAGAGAGAGGACAGAGACTAAAAGAAGAGAAAGAGAGAGACAAAGAGAAAGAGAGAGAGAGAGGCATGATTTTGACATGACACTGATAATGGTGTTTTACTGCCTTCAGCTAAAACAAAATTGTAAAGGTGACAGGGCTGAGAGAGAGTACAGGCAAGGAGGTGGACTGAAAGGGAGGACACACACACACACACACACACACACACACACACACACACACACACACACACACACTCACAACACATACAACACACATACACACGCACACACACACACACACACACACACACACACACACACACACACACACACACACACACACACACTCGCACAACACATACAACAACACACACACACACACACACACACACACACACACACACACAACACACACACACACACACACACACACACACACACACACACACATTTAACTCCAACCCACCTAGCACCCCACTCACCCCTTTTCTCCCAAAACCACACCTCACAACCTCGTTTCTCCTACTCATCCCCCCCCCCCCCCCCCCCCCCCCCCCCCCCCCCCCCCCTTCATTCCCCCACCTACCCCCAACCTCACCCACCTCACCTACCTCCACGCCCACAGCTGCCGGTGATCACGGACCTGCGGAACCCGACGCTGAAGCAGCGGCACTGGGACGTGATCGAGGAGGTGCTGGACTTCCACTTCACAGAGGAGGAGCCCCTGACCCTGGGCCAGCTGGAGAAGATCCACGCCTTCCGCCACTCTGAGCAGCTGCAGGAGATCTCCGGACAGGCGTCCTCGGAGGCCAGCTTGGAGGCCATCTTGAAGAAGGTGGGTGGCAGAGGGGGGTGGGGGTGGTGGGAGCCTTTGGAGGAGAGCGTTCAGTTGGGAGCTGGAGGAGGATGGATATTGTAGAAGTCCCCCCCCCCCCCCCACCCCCCCCCTCTTTTTTGTTATTTAACGAGTGTCATCTTCCATAAGGGGCCTGTAGTTGAACGGTTTAGCAATCAAACAGTTTAGAAGTTGAATGGTTTAGAAGTTATAGTATAGAAGTCAAATGGTTTAGAAATTGAATGGTTTAGAAGTCAAATAGTTTAGAAATTAAATGATTCAGAAGTCAAATGGTTCAGAAGTCGAATGGTATAGAAGTCAAATGGTTCAGAAGTCGAATGGTATAGAAGTCAAATGGTTCAGAGGTCAAATGGTGTAGAGGCTGAATGGTGTAGAAGTCGAATGGTGTAGAAGTTGAATGATTTAGATTAGAAGTTGAATGGTTTAGAATGTTTGCCAATGGTCATCAGTGATAATCACCCATGGGCTTGGATCCTTTATAGTTTGGACACAGTCCTATCCTTTATAGCATGGACACAGTCCTGTCTATCCTTGATAGCATGGAGACAGTCCTGTCTATCCTTGATAGCATCAGCCCTGATGTGGCCCTTTGCGGTCGGCTGGGCTATAAGCAACATTATCTTATCTTCCTTGATAGCATGGAGACACTCCTGTCTATCCTTGATAGCATGGAGACAGTCCTGTCTATCCTTGATAGCATGGAGACAGTCCTGTCTATCATTGATAGCATGGAGACAGTCCTGTCTATCCTTGATAGCATGGAGACAACCCTGTCTATCCTTGATAGCATGGAGACAGCCGTGTCTATCCTCTATAGCATGGAGACAGCCCTGTCTATCCTCTATAGCATGGAGACAGCCCTGTCTGTCCTCTATAGCATGGAGACAGCCCTGTCTGTCCTTGATAGCATGGAGACAGCCCTGTCTACCCTTTGTAGCATGGAGACAGCCCTGTCTATCCTTTGTAGCATGGAGACAGCCCTGTCTATCCTTTGTAGCATGGAGACAGCCCTGTCTATCCTTTGTGGCATGGAGACAGCCCTGTCTATCCTTTGTAGCATGGAGACAGTCCTGTCTATCCTTGATGGCATGGAGACAGTCCTGTCTATCCTTGATAGCATGGAGACAGTCCTGTCTGTCCTTGATAGCATGGAGACAGTCCTGTCTATCCTTGATAGCATGGAGACAGTCCTGTCTGTCCTTGATAGCATGGAGACAGTCCTGTCTGTCCTTGATAGCATGGAGACAGTCTGGTCTGTCCTTGATAGCATGGAGACAGTCCTGTCTATCCTTGATAGCATGGAGACAGTCCTGTCTATCCTTGATAGCATGGAGACAGTCCTGTCTATCCTTGATAGCATGGAGACAGTCCTGTCTGTCCTTGATAGCATGGCGACAGTCCTGTCTGTCCTTGATAGCATGGAGACAGTCCTGTCTATCCTTGATAGCATGGAGACAGTCCTGTCTATCCTTGATAGCATGGAGACAGTCCTGTCTATCCTTGATAGCATGGAGACAGTCCTGTCTGTCCTTGATAGCATGGAGACAGTCCTGTCTATCCTTGATAGCATGGAGACAGTCCTGTCTATCCTTGATAGCATGGAAACAGCCCTGTCTATCCTCTATAGCATGGAAACAGCCCTGTCTATCCTCTATAGCATGGAGACAGTCCTGTCTAGCCTCTATAGCATGGAGACAGTCCTGTCTAGCTTCTATAGCATGGACACAGTCCTGTCTATCCTCTATAGCATGGACACAGTCCTGTCTACTCTCTATAGCATGGACACAGTCCTGTCTATCCTCTATAGCATGGACACAGTCCTGTCTACCCTCTATAGCATGGACACAGTCCTGTCTGTCCTCTGTAGCATGGACACAGTCCTGTCTGTCCTCTATAGCATGGACACAGTCCTGCCTATCCTCTATAGCATGGACACAGTCCTGTCTACCCTCTGTAGCATGGACACAGTCCTGTCTGTCCTCTATAGCATGGACACTGTCCTGTCTACCCTCTATAGCATGGACACAGTCCTACCCTCTATAGCATGGACACAGTCCTGTCTATCCTCTATAGCATGGACACAGTCCTGTCTATCCTCTATAGCATGGACACAGTCCTGTCTATCCTCTATAGCATGGACACTGTCCTGTCTGTCCTCTGTGGCATGGACACAGTCCTGTCTATCCTCTGTAGCATGGACACAGTCCTGTCTATCCTCTGTAGCATGGACACAGTCCTGTCTATCCTCTATAGCATGGACACAGTCCTGTCTATCCTCTATAGCATGGACATAGTCTGTCTGTCCTCTGTAGCATGGACACAGTCCTGTCTATCCTCTATAGCATGGACACAGTCCTGTCTACCCTCTGTAGCATGGACACAGTCCTACCTCTGTAGCATGGACACAGTCCTGTCTGTCCTCTGTAGCATGGACACAATCCTGTCTACCCTCTGTAGCATGGACACAGTCCTGTCTACCCTCTGTAGCATGGACACAGTCCTACCCTCTGTAGCATGGACACAGTCCTACCCTCTATAGCATGGACACAGTCCTGTCTGTGGGTTAGAAATGGGTACCTGATTCAGTTCTGGACAGGTACAGGTGGCAGAAGGAGAAGGGTTGCTCTGCCCTCCGTCACGTTGTTGCGTCATGTACAGTGACCCTCCAACTGTTTGCTGCCTCAACAGCCGTTAATTAAACTGTGGTACATTAACCTTGAACCTTTTTCACTCATGACTGTAGTTTTGGATTTGATTTGATTTAAAATTTCAAGTAGGGTGAAGGTGGGGTGGGCTATATGAGGGAGAAAGACACGGGGAGGTGGAAATCACTGAAAACTGGAATACATACTCTGAATTTTGCACCTGTGAGGAAACATTGGAACACAAGTGAAAGCCATGGGACTTCATCTTCAAAGAAAGATACCCCTCCTTTAAAAGGCTTGTTTGTACTCATTTCTGGAGGTGGTGTTTTATAGTGGCCAAGGAAGGAAGAAGAAAATCTTGGGGAAAGTTGAACAGCAGAAGGTCTTCAGAGAGGAAACCTGCCTCAGACAAGTGTTTCAGCCCTGAACTCCTGACACTCTGAGGGAGCCAGGCTGCACCCAGGTCATGACTCTCAGATGCCCTTCTGCTGTTTGACAGATTGACAGCGCTTCCAGGTCATGACTCTCAGATGCCCTTCTGCTGTTTGACAGATTGACAGCGCTGAGGAGATTCAAAGCTGCACCTTCTGGATGCTTAGGCACCTGCATCATTAATGTTATTATTGGTAGTAGTATTATTAGTGTTTTGAGGTATTATCGTCAGGGGGTGGGAATAGCTCGGATGTTGGAGCGCCTGACTGGTAATCTTGGTGATCCTGGGGTTGTGGGTTCGAATCTCGCCGAGCTGTTTTGGTAAAGGGGGATTTTTCCCTGAGAATTAACATTGCTTAAGACTCCATTTCCCAAAAGATCTGTGAAAGAGACTATAAACTTAGGTTCTGTGTGTGAACGCACGCATAACATCTTGTGCACACGTAAAATTCTATCACCAACTTTTGGAAGAGAAGGCCAGTTTGGCAGTTGGTGTGGATAACACGTTACACATAGCATGCATTCTGTGTGAAAAATTAAGAGAATGAAGGAAGAAAACTGAATGAATGATACAGACTGAATGACGAGGGAAACCACTGAATGAAGCGCCAGCAGGCAGCTTTTCAGTCAGCTCTGCCAGGGTAGGCAGCCCATTGTATAAATGAGAGTGTTGATTATAAAGTGCTCAGAGCTTGGGCCAAGGATAGGTGCTATACAAGTGGTTTTAATGATAGTAATGTTCATTATTGTTATAATGAAAGAAAAACTTGTTAGCACTGTGAGCATTGTATTTATAAAAAAATAAATCTAGAAGGTCACCTGAGAACTTTTGGATTCAACTACAAACTTTCTTTCTTCATTATCAAGGTGGAGGACTCATGGAAGTCCACCGAATTCATCGTGCTGCCTCACAAGGACTCCAAGGACGTCTACATTCTGGGCGGCACCGACGACATCCAACAGCTGTTGGACGACAGCAACATCAACGTGGCGACCATCGCCTCGTCACGACACGTGGGGCCCATCGAGTCCCGCGTCAACGACTGGAGCAAGCAACTGGACCTCTTTGGCAAAACCCTGGTAAGGAATCGGGATTGGTAAGAGAGCAGCATCAGTGGAAATTGTCATGCGATATTGGGTAAAACCCTGGAAAAGATTGAGAACTAGCAGAGTTTGAGATGAGCTAAGATGTGTGTGTGTGTAATGTTTGACAAAATCTTGTAAAAGACTGTGAACTGGTAGAATCTGGGATCGGTGGAAATTTGTTTGTAATGCTGAGTGAAAATGTGGTAAGTATGAGGGACTGGTAGAATCTGGGATCAGCAGAAATTTGTTTGTAATGCTAGGTGAAAATGTGGTAAAGATGAGGGACTGGTAGAATCTGAGATGGGTGGAAATTTGTTTGTAATGCTTGGTGAAAGCGTGGTAAGGATGAGGGACTGGAAGAATCTGAGATAAGTGGAAATGTTGGTATGAACTGAAAATTAGTAGATGTTGAGATGGTGTGATGTTTGAAGTAATTTTTGAAGGGAGGAGAGGAATGAAAATGTTGACCGGTAATTCTGAGACGAATGGCTGAACTGCCAGTGGTACTGGCTGTTCCTGGAGAGCATATTCCCCTCAGGGAACAAAGAATAAATCAATATATCATGACAGTGACAAAGACACCATCATGTTCACACTGTGACCTCTGCCCTCAGGGAACAAAGAATAAATCAATATATCATGACAATGACAAAGACACCATCATGCCCACACTGTGACCTCTGCCCTCAGGGAACAAAGAATAAATCAGTATATCATGACAATGACAAAGACACCATGATGCCCACACTGTGACCTCTGCCCTCAGGAACAAAGAATAATCAACATATCATGACAGTGACTAAAGAACCCACCATGTTCACACTGTGTCCTCTGCCCTCAAGAATAAATCAATATATCATGACAGTGACAAAGACACCATCATGCCCACACTGTGACCTCTGCCCTCAGGGAACAAAGAATAAATCAACATATCATGACAGTGACTAAAGAACCCACCATGTTCACACTGTGACCTCTGCCCTCAGGAATAAAGAATAAATCAACATATCATGACAGTGACTAAAGAACCCACCATGTTCACACTGTGACCTCTGCCCTCAGGAATAAAGAATAAATCAACATATCATGACAGTGACTAAAGAACCCACCATGTTCACACTGTGACCTCTGCCCTCAGGGAACAAAGAATAAATCAACATATCAAGACAGCGACTAAAGAACCCCCCATGTTCACACTGTGACCTCTGCCCTCAGGAATAAAGAATAAATCAACATATCATGACAGGGACTAAAGAACCCACCATGTTCACACTGTGACCTCTGCCCTCAGGGAACAAAGAATAAATCAACATATCAAGACAGCGACTAAAGAATCTCTCATGTTCACACTGTGACCTCTGCCCTGCAGGACGAGTGGCTGAACTGCCAGCGGTCCTGGCTGTACCTGGAGAGCATCTTCTCAGCGCCAGACATCCAGCGCCAGCTGCCGGCGGAGGCCAAGATGTTCCTGCAGTGGACAAGTCCTACAAGGACATCATGCGCAAGGTCAACAAGGTGCCCCTCGCCATCCGCGCGGCCACCCAGCCAGGTACGTCCACACACACACGCATGGAAATTAACTGGGTGGACCCTGTGCCGCAGTCCATTTTCCCTCCACGTTCCATTCCTGCTGTCATGATGGGAGTGCTGCTGATCCCAGTCAGCAGTTCGGCCTGTGGAAGTGTTCAGCCTTGTCAGGAAGAACATTACAGATTTTCCTCCCTCCTCAGGTCAAGACGTTACAGAAGAACTGATGATTCTGAAGAGCAAAAATGACCCAAGTCATAAGGTGAAGCTTAGTGACAGTGTGCTTCAGAAATGTAAAAGAGCAACAGCATGTTGACTATGACAGTGATTCCATGAAAGCACTTGACAAAAGGAAGAAAACAAAGAGTTTAGGATGTCATGGTTTAGTTGTGGTGGCAGTAGCGGATGTATTCCTCTCAACTTTCAGAAATTCCTCTCCTTTTTCAAAGATATTGCTCTCAAGTCTCTTCAGAATCTGGCAGCTCTGCATACAGACAAACTAGGCAACCAAGAGGAGTGGATGAAAGCACAGCCCTCTAGGCTGGGGTAAGTCGATCAGCCAGTAAGCCACTGGTCATCCTGACATGAGGAAACTGATCAAACCAGTGACCAGCCAACCAGTTCATCACCCCAAAGTGGAACGTCCAACACTAACACAACCAGTTCATCACCCCACAGTGGAACATCCAACACTAACACCACCAGTTCATCACCCCCTACAGTGGAACATCCAACACTAAGACCACCAGTTCATCACCCCTACAGTGGAACATCCAGCACTAAGACCACCAGTTCATCACCCCCACAGTGGAACATCCAACACTAAGACCACCAGTTCATCACCCCCACAGTGGAATATCCAACACTAAGACAACCAGTTCATCACCCCACAGTGGAATATCCAACACTAAGACAACCAGTTCATCACCCCACAGTGGAACATCCAACACTAAGACCACCAGTTCATCACCCCCACAGTGGAACATCCAACACTAAGACCACCAGTTCATCACCCCCACAGTGGAACATCCAACACTAAGACCACCAGTTCATCACTCCCACAGTGGAATATCCAACACTAACACAACCAGTTCATCACCCCCACAGTGGAATATCCAGCACTAACACAACCAGTTCATCACCCCCACAGTGGAACATCCAGCACTCACACAACCAGTTCATCACACCCACAGTGGAACATCCAGCACTCACACAACCAGTTCATCACACCCACAGTGGAACATCCAGCACTCACACAACCAGTTCATCACACCCACAGTGGACCATCCAAGACTAACACAGTGAGATTCACACCAGTTCATCACCCCACAGTGGAACATCCAACACTAACACAACCAGTTCATCACCCCACAGTGGAACATCCAACACTAACACAACCAGTTCATCACCCCACAGTGGAACATCCAACACTAACACAACCAGTTCATCACCCCACAGTGGAACATCCAACACTAACACAACCAGTTCATCACCCCACAGTGGAACGTCTAACACTAACACAACCAGTTCATCACCCCCACAGTGGAACATTCAACACTAACACAACCAGTTCATCACCCCACAGTGGAATGTCTAACACTAACACAACCAGTTCATCACCCCACAGTGGAACATCCAACACTAACACAACCATTTCATCACCCCCACAGTGGAACATTCAACACTAACACAACCAGTTCATCACCCCACAGTGGAATATCCAACACTAAGACAACCAGTTCATCACCCCCACAGTGGAACATCCAACACTAAGACAGTGAGATTCACCAGCCCCACAGTGGAACATTTAACACTAACACAACCAGTTCATCACCCCACAGTGGAATATCCAACACTAAGACAACAAGTTCATCACCCCCACAGTGGAACATCCAACACTAACACAGTGAGATTCACCAGCCCTCTGCCAACCCACCCACATGCCCAGCCAACCCACCAAGTCGCCAACCCACTAGCCAGCCAGCCAATCCAGAGACGGGGTGTGTTTCAGGTCTGCTGGAGATGTTCCAGAACAACAACGCTCTGCTGGACCAGATCATGAAGTGCCTGGAGGCCTACCTGGAGTCCAAGAGAGTTATCTTCCCAAGGTACGCTGTCTGGCTCGTTGGCACTTGGGTGTGTGTGTGTGTGTGTGTGTGTGTGTGTGTGTGTGTGTGTGTGTGTGTGTGTGTTGATTGGATGGGGTTTTTCTGGTATGATTTGGGATCCTGATTGGCTTTTACTGGCAGATCTGCCTGTCCATATGCTTTTTTGTGTGTGTTCTATTTGCCATTTTACACAGAATGTGTGTTCTATATGCCATTTTACACAGAATGTGTGTTCTATATGCCATTTTACACAGAATGTGTGTTCTATTTGCCATTTTACACAGAATGTGTGTTCTATTTGCCATTTTACACAGAATGTGTGTTCTATTTGCCATTTTACACAGAATGTGTGTTCTATTTGCCATTTTACACAGAATATGACAATACACCTCTAAAACAAAACAAAATGCCAAGCAAGAATTCTGGCAAAGTTTCCTTTTTGTACAGTACATCAGACATTATTTGATGATAATGATATGACAAGTGAATATAACATTACTGAATGCGACTACACTGATGAAATGTTAGATTAGAGTATTTATTGAAACTAATTCAAAACAGAAATCAAATACACCAGGGTTTTTTATTTTTTAATTTTTATTTTTTAACATAATACACCTGTTTATGTGAGAAAGTACACCTCAGACAATTTTGGGGTGGGCACGTCTGTACTGGGTTTGGTGTGTGCTTTACTGGGTCAGCCATGAATGTGTGGTCGGCAGAGCTGTGAAGCTGTTGGTTTGGGTCGGGTTTTATTGTAGCAGTTGGATTTTTGTTTTGTTTTTTGGTTGCACTCGTTTTGTTGTCAAGGGTTGCATTTTACTGGATCAGGTTGGTTTCCTCCATTGGTTTGGATTTTATTGCTATAGCTTGGGCTGGATTTTATAGGGTTGCACTGGGTGTACTGTGACAGTTTGGGTGAGGTTTTATTGGGTCAGGTTTGCTTTGATTTGGGGGGTTAGGTTGTGTTGGGTGATGTTGGTTATGATTTATCAGCTTTGTTTGCATTTTGTAGAGTCTGGTTGGTTGTAATTATGTTGATTTGGGTACCATTTCATTTATTATTATCATTGTGATGATGATGGTGATGATGATGATGATGGTGATGATGATTATTATTGTCAAGAGTACGTATATACATTTCAGTGGGTGTGGTTGGCTTCATTGTGTTGTGTTGAGTTGTGTTTTATTGTATAATGATCAGGTGCATCACATTTTGTTGTGATGTAATGTAGCCTGTTATACTGTATTATGCTCTGGTGTATTATGTAGTTGTGTGTTTCATTGTGTTTGCACACACCACACACACACACACAGACACACACACACACACACACACAGACCACACACACACACACACACACACCACAACACACACACACACACACACACACAGACACACACACACACACACACACACACACACACACACACACACACACACACACACAGACCACACACACACACACACACAACACACACACACACACACACACACACACACACACACACACCACACACACATACACACACAACACACACACACGAACACACACAACACACACTCACACCACACACACACACACACACACACACACACACAGACACACACACACACACACTCACACACACACACACACACACACACAGACACACACACACACACACACACACACAGCACACACACACACACACACACACACACACAACACACACACACACACACACACACAGACACACACACACACACACAACACACACACACACACACACACACACACACACACACACACACACACACACACACACACACACACACACACACACAACACACACAGACACACACACACACACACACACACAACACACACACACACACACCCCACAACACACGACACAGACACAACACACACACACACACACACACAACACACACACACACACACAACACACACACACACACACACACACAGACCACACACACACACAACACACACACACACACACAACACACACACACACACACACACACACACACACACACACGCACACACACACACCCACCACACACACACACACAGACACACTACAACACACACCACACACACACACACACACCGCACACACAACACACACACACACACACAACAACACAACACACAGACACACACACACACACACAACAGACACACACACACACACACACACACACACCACACACACACACACACACACCACACACACACACACACACAACTCACTCTCACTCACCCCCTCTTCCACCCCTCCCCAAACACTCACCCATCACTCACTCCCCCATCCCTTCTCCACACTTTGCCCCCTCCCACTCCCCCACCCCCTCCCCCCACCCCCTAGTCACCTGCCAGCTGTATGACCCACACTCTTTGTAAGTTGACTTCAACGTGGTGACAGCCCTGATATGGCCTTTTGCGGTCGGCTGGGCTATAAGCAACATCACCTTACCTTACCTTACCTTACCTTACCTTACCTTACCTTACCTTACCTTACCTTACCTTACCTTACCTTACCTTACCTGCTGTGTCAGGTTCTACTTCCTGTCCAACGACGAACTGCTGGAGATCTTGGCCCAGACCAGGAACCCACTGGCCGTGCAGCCCCACCTGAGGAAATGCTTCGACGCCATCTCCAAACTGGAGTTTGCTGTGGCCGCTCCTGCCTCCACCGAGGGCAAGGCCACGCCTGAACAAGGTCAGCGTGTGTGTGTGTGTGTTTGTGTGTTGGAGAGTGTTGGGGGTGTTATGGGGTGTGTGTGGGGGGGGGGGGGGGGAGGGGGCGGTGTTGTGGGGAGTGTGTGTGTGTGTGTGTGTGTGTGTGTGTGTGTGTGTGTGTGTGTGTGTAAAAAACAAGATAGCTTTACAATTTCTCGCCTTTCAAAGTTTTCTCCCTTTGCGTGCTGATGACAGGCGAGCCAGAGAAGCCGGCAGAGGTGCAGTACACTAACGACATTTTGGCGATGATCTCCCTGAAAATGAGAAAGTGTCTCTGGGCAAGGTACGTGGTTCTCCTCTCTTGTGTCTGTCTGTAGCTCGTTCACGACGTTGTGTCTGGGTCTGTCTGTCTGGCTGACTGTCTCTCTGGTTCTCTGTCTTGTCTCTCTCTCTCTCTCTATCTTTGTCTGTCTCTCTCTCTGTCTGTCTCTCAGATTTTTTCTGTCAGCTTCTCTCGCTCTCGGTTTGTGTCTGTTTTGTTTCTGTGTCTGTATCTGTATCTGTGCCTCTCTTTCTCTGTCTATCTTTCTCTCTGTTTTCTCTCTCTCTTTCCCGTTCCTTCTATCTCTCTCACTCTCTCTCTCTCTCTCTCTCTCTCTCTCTCTCTCTCTCTCTCTCTCCTCTCTCTCTCTCTCTCTCTCTCTCTGACTCTGTCTGTCTGTCTGTTTCTGTCTGTCTGTCTCTCTCTCTCTCTTCTCTCTCTCTCTCTCGCTCCCCCCCCCCCTCTCTCTCACTATCTTTCCTGTCTCCTTTCACCTCACAATCTGACATGCCTGCCTTTCTTGTGAAGGATGGCTTGGACTCTTGGCCTTCACTTCTCTGTTATTTGTATACATTATTTTTGTTATTACCACATTACTTTAAAATGAGTAAGGAACACACACATACAAGAATAGATTAGGAAAGAAATGCATAAAATGGGAAAAAAAAAACCCAAAAACCCAGACAACACACTAATCACCGCACAAATCACCGCACAAATCAAGCTTCGAGTCAGTCAGTCGACCACCAGTCCCAGGGCCAGTCAGCCCAATCAGTTGTGTGAGTAAGTATTTTTTTTTTATCCTTAATTTTTTTTTTTTTTCAATGGCTGGTGAGTTGAATTCAATGCGGTGATAGCCCTGATATAGCCTTTGGAAGTCGGCTGGGCTATAAGCAACATGACCTTACCATACTAATCAGTCCATGCATCGGGCAGCGAGTCAACCAGCCCTGTGTGTGTGTGTGTGTGTGTGTGTGTGTTCAGGGCCTGAAGGCCAGAAGCAACGTGGAGGACTGGCTGGGCAAAGTGGAGGAGGCCATGTTCGCCAACCTGCGCCGCCTCACCAAGATCGCCATCACCGACTACGAGCGCCGCCCCCGCGAAGAGTGGGTCCTGAATCATTGTTCACAGGTAGGCCCTACCCTGCGCGCTGCCACCTCCAGGGATGTGCAGGGTGTTGTTATGGGGCTGGGGGAGGCATACTTCTGTGTGTTTATGTGTGTGTGTGTGTCGGACTGTGTGTGTGTGTGTGTGTGTGTGTGTGTGTGTGTGTGTGTGTGTGTGTGTGTGTGAAAGAGAGAGTGTATGTGTGTGTGTGAAAGAGAGAGTGTATGTGTGTGTGTGTGTGTGTGTGTGTCTGTGTGTGTGTGTGTGTGTGTGTGTGTGTGTGTGTGTGTTTTGCCTGCGTGTCTTAAGTCAGCAAGGAAAAAGCATAACAGAAAGGCAAGTGTGTATGCGACGTTACATTGATTGCGTTGGAAAGGAGAGAAATTGTTAACGCATTTATGATCCAAACAAAAAAACAGAACCAAACCATTTTGTTTGTAGGTTTCAAAGTGAGGTAACTGCAGGTGTCATCTCTGACGCTGACAGTGACGTGTGTCATGGCAGGTGGTGCTGACAGTGTCACAGTTGATGTGTCATCATTGATGCTGACTGTGACTGACAGTGTCACAGTTGATGTGTCACCATTGATGCTGACAGTGACATGTGTCATGGCAGGTGGTGCTGACAGTGTCACAGTTGATGTGTCATCATCGATGCTGACAGTGACGTGTGTCATGACAGGTGGTGCTGACAGTGTCACAGTTGATGTGTCATCATCGATGCTGACAGTGACGTGTGTCATGACAGGTGGTGCTGACAGTGTCACAGTTAATATGTCATCATCGATGCTGACAGTGACGTGTGTCATGACAGGTGGTGCTGACAGTGTCACAGTTAATGTGTCATCATCGATGCTGACAGTGACGTGTGTCATGACAGGTGGTGCTGACAGTGTCACAGTTGATATGTCATCATTGATGCTGACAGTGGCGTGTGTCATGACAGGTGGTGCTGACAGTGTCACAGTTGATATGTCATCATTGATGCTGACAGCGTCACAGTTGATGTGTCATCATTGATGCTGACAGTGGCGTGTGTCATGACAGGTGGTGCTGACAGTGTCACAGTTGATGTGGTGTCGTGACATCACAGAAATCCTGGAAGGGGAGTTCGACCGACAGGAGGCCATGAAAGAGTTTGAGACCAAGAGTTACCAGGTGGGGGACTGTTGTGTGGTGTATGAATGGGCTGTGTACACCCTTGTGTATAATGTTGTTGTGTTGTGTGTCATGCTGTGTAAGTTATGTACAATGCTGTGGTGCGTATTGTGTCATGTAAGTTGCGCTATGCTTGGTATTGTGTTGTGTGTAATGCTGTGTTGTGTTGTGTCGTTTTGTTTTGTAAAATGTGTGTTTTGTGCGAAGTACTGTGTTACAAAAATAAAAAATTAACTGTATATTGAAAATTCTCTCCAGAGGTGAACAGTCTTACAAATAAGATATCAAAGCAAAAGAAAATATTGCAGATTCTCTCTGGAGATAAACAATGTAACAAATACTATAACAAAGCACAAGAAGTGCAATCAAAAGACATAGGCTCCAACGTCCCACATTCACACCAAATTGCATACGACAAAACATCAGACTTACAACATGACAAAACATCTGACTTACAACATGTGATAGAAGATGAGTCTACACACAGGACCTGTACAAAAACCTACTGTTGGCTATGCATACAGCATCCATGCAGAGATCTGTCCGATAACTGGCTTACGTGCACAACTGTGGTCACTCCCAGGACCTGAACAAGCTGGCCGCCATTGTGCGCGGAGAGCTGCCGAAACTGGCGCGTGCTGTGCTGTGTGCACTCATCACCATTGACGTCCACGCCAGAGACATGGTCACCGGAATGGTCAAACGGGAGGTCAGTGCTGATCTACATGTTGTCTCTCTTTTTGTTTGTTTGTTTTATTTTCTGAATTATCAGCTTTTTGTTTTTCCAGAGAAATCACTTTGTTTACATGTTGGGCTGAACTGACCGTTGTACACGTGTAAATTTAGAATAATACGAAGGATTATGAACTTGCAAGGATATTGAATGTGAAGGAAAACTGCATGCGTCAGGTTTTTGTTGTTGTTGTTGTTGTTTTGCATGTGTCTGAGTTTGTTGTTTTAAAATGGCAAACATTCTTTAACATAAAGATAAAATCAGAAAAGAATATCTGGACACAAAAAAAAAAGAAACCCCAAACAAAGAATACAAGACAAAGGAAAGAAATATAAATACAAACACAAAAGCGAGTTATAAGAATCCATCTCAAGCCTTGAAAATGATACGTTGTTTTAGTAAAGTGAAGATGAGAGCCATAGCAAAAGAGGCTGGTTACAAACTTAAATTTTTTTTTTTTTTTTAAAATTACTATGTTTTATTTTTGGGTGGGTTCTGTGTTGTGGTGTCAAATACGCAGTATAGATTTGAAATGAAGGCAGTGTAATGAAAGTGATAGTGTTAAGCATCATCAACATCACAGTCACTGCCATCATTATCTCACCATCACCATCACCATCATCATCATCATCATCATCATCACAATCACTATCATCGTCATCTCACCATCATCTTCATCAACATCAAGAAAGATTGAAAGCCAAGTCGTCACAGGCATGGGCTGAAGGGAGAGAATGAAGAGAGTGGGAGTTTCTGGGGTTTGTCGACAGCGAATAGATGGAAGACAGGAAGACACCATGGCGTTATTTGTTTGTTCTGGTCCTCGGCAGTCTGATAACATTACTCTGATTCTCTGGCTTCATCATCATGATCGTTATCTACATCGGCCATCCTTATTTAAACCTCTTCCTCCCTGCGTTATGATCCTGATTATTTGTATCATTGTCATGATTATCATCATGATGGTTATCTACATCGGCTGTCCTTATTTAACCTCTTCCTCCCTGAATTATGATCATGATTATTTGTATCATTGTCATGATTATAATCATGATGGTTATCTACATCAGCCGTCCTTATTTAACCTCTTCCTCCCTGAATTATGATCATGATTATTTGTATCATTGTCATGATTATCATCATGATGGTTATCTACATCGGCCGTCCTTATTTAACCTCTTCCTCCCTGAATTATGATCATGATTATTTGTATCATTGTCATGATTATCATCATGATGGTTATCTACATCGGCCGGCCTTATTTAACCTCTTCCTCCCTGAATTATGATCATGATTATTTGTATCATTGTCATGATTATCATCATGATGGTTATCTACATCGGCCGTCCTTATTTAACCTCTTCCTCCCTGAATTATGATCATGATTATTTGTATCATTGTCATGATTATCATCATGATGGTTATCTACATCGGCCGGCCTTATTTAACCTCTTCCTCCCTGAATTATGATCATGATTATTTGTATCATTGTCATGATTATCATCATGATGGTTATCTACATCGGCCGGCCTTATTTAACCTCTTCCTCCCTGAATTATGATCATGATTATTTGTATCATTGTCATGATTATCATCATGATGGTTATCTACATCGGCCGTCCTTATCTAATCTCTTCCTCCCTGCATTATCATCATGATTATGTGTATCATTATCATGATTATTGTTACTATCATTATGGCTCATGATCATGACAGATAAGAATTCGCAGCAAAGGTTATGGAGTAGGCATACTGAGTAATTTAACATGCTATCATCTGATTGTGGCTACTTACATGTGTCGTTAACAGAAATACGGATGCTGATGTGTATCTTCAGAGTATCTGTGAAATTACCTCTGACAGAGATGCTCTTTTTAACAAGAGCATGAATAACTACATATTTAAGTAAACTAACTGTAATAGTGTGGAGACTTACGCATGTGACAGATTATACGCACAGCATCTGTGCTATGCAGAATTGTTACTGTTGGCTGTACAAACAGCATCCTTGCAGTAATCTGTATTGAGAAGCTTAGCTGAAATATGATACAAAGTACAAGAAATTACCCCCCCCCCCTTCTCCCCACCCCCTCCCCTCCAACATGTCTACGGACACAGGTGGACAAGGTCACGGACTTTGAGTGGCAGAAACAGCTGCGCTATTACTGGGACCCTGACCTGGACGACTGCGTGGTGCGCATGTCCATCTCTTTCTATCACTATGGTTACGAGTACCTGGGCGCTTCCCCCCGCCTGGTCATCACTCCCCTCACGGTGAGTCGTCCTCATGGGCTGCCTGGGTTGTTCCGCTTGGGTGCTGGGTGTGGCAGTGTTGTTCCCTGTTTGTCTGAATCTTGGCTCTCTCTTATCCCTCCTCTCTCTCCTCTCTCTCTCTCTCCTCTCTCTCTCTCTCTCTCAGTCTATCTGTCTAGCTCGCTAACTAGCTGTCTGTCTGTCTATATCTATATCTATCTATCTGTCTATCTATCTGTCTATCTATCTATCTATCTATCATCTATCTATCTATCTATCTATCTATCTATCTATCTATCTATCTATCTATGTATGTAAGTCACCTGCTGTCTGTCGTGGGGCGACAGGATCGGTGCTACCTGTGCCTGATGGAGCCCTGCAGCTGGACCTGGTGGGGCGCCGGCAGGTCCCGCAGTACCGCAAGACGGAGACCACCAAGGACCTGGCCAAGTCCCTGGCCAAGCAGTGCGTGGTCTTCAACTGCTCCGACGGCCTGGACTACAAGGTCAGCGGGGTGGGTGGGGCGGTGGGGTTGGGGGGTGGGGTGGGGTGGAGAGAGTGGAAGGACGAGGAGGGGATGCAAGAGGGAGCGTGAAGGGGACAGGGAGTGGAGGGGAAGGGGGAGAAAAGCAGGGTGGGAGGGAAATGGGGGGGGGGGGGGGGGGGGGGGGGGACATGACGGGTATGAGGAAGGTGGGAGTGGGAGGGGGGGGGGGGGGAGAAGGGGAGGTTTGAGGGAATGTGAAGGAGATAGGGAGTGGAGGGGAAGGGGGAGAAAAAGGGGGGTAGGTGGGTGGGCGGGAGGAAAACTGGGAAAACAGGATGGAGTCGGGGAAGGGGGCCAGGATGGGGGGGGGGGGGTTGGCTGGGGGAGGGGTAGAGACGGAGGAAAGGGGGGGGGGAGGGAGAGGGGGAGGCGAGAGGTAAAGAGGGAAACAAGATGGAGTGTGGGGAAGGTGGGGAGGAGCTGAGGACAGGGTAGGGTGATTGTGGTGGGTCCAGTGGAACCTCTTTGTGTGTTGAACTGCTCTGTGACAGGGTACAGTGATTGTGGTGGGTCCAGTGGAACCTCTTTGTGTGTTGAACTGCTCTGTGACAGGGTACAGTGATTGTGGTGGGTCCAGTGGAACCTCTTTGTGTGTTGAACTGCTCTGTGACAGGGTACAGTGATTGTGGTGGGTCCAGTGGAACCTCTTTGTGTGTTGAACTGCTCTGTGACAGGGTACAGTGATTGTGGTGGGTCCAATGGAACCTCTTTGTGTGTTGAACTGCTCTGTGACAGGGTACAGTGATTGTGGTGGGTCCAGTGGAACCTCTTTGTGTGTTGAACTGCTCTGTGACAGGGTACAGTGATTGTGGTGGGTCCAGTGGAACCTCTTTGTGTGTTGAACTGCTCTGTGACAGGGTACAGTGATTGTGGTGGGTCCAGTGGAACCTCTTTGTGTGTTGAACTGCTCTGTGACAGGGTACAGTGATTGTGGTGGGTCCAATGGAACCTCTTTGTGTGTTGAACTGCTCTGTGACAGGGTACAGTGATTGTGGTGGGTCCAGTGGAACCTCTTTGTGTGTTGAACTGCTCTGTGACAGGGTACAGTGATTGTGGTGGGTCCAGTGGAACCTCTTTGTGTGTTGAACTGCTCTGTGACAGGGTACAGTGATTGTGGTGGGTCCAGTGGAACCTCTTTGTGTGTTGAACTGCTCTGTGACAGGGTACAGTGATTGTGGTGGGTCCAGTGGAACCTCTTTGTGTGTTGAACTGCTCTGTGACAGGGTACAGTGATTGTGGTGGGTCCAATGGAACCTCTTTGTGTGTTGAACTGCTCTGTGACAGGGTACAGTGATTGTGGTGGGTCCAGTGGAACCTCTTTGTGTGTTGAACTGCTCTGTGACAGGGTACAGTGATTGTGGTGGGTCCAGTGGAACCTCTTTGTGTGTTGAACTGCTCTGTGACAGGGTACAGTGATTGTGGTGGGTCCAGTGGAACCTCTTTGTGTGTTGAACTGCTCTGTGACAGGGTACAGTGATTGTGGTGGGTCCAGTGGAACCTCTTTGTGTGTTGAACTGCTCTGTGACAGGGTACAGTGATTGTGGTGGGTCCAATGGAACCTCTTTGTGTGTTGAACTGCTCTGTGACAGGGTACAGTGATTGTGGTGGGTCCAGTGGAACCTCTTTGTGTGTTGAACTGCTCTGTGACAGGGTACAGTGATTGTGGTGGGTCCAGTGGAACCTCTTTGTGTGTTGAACTGCTCTGTGACAGGGTACAGTGATTGTGGTGGGTCCAATGGAACCTCTTTGTGTGTTGAACTGCTCTGTGACAGGGTACAGTGATTGTGGTGGGTCCAGTGGAACCTCTTTGTGTGTTAAACTGCTCTGTGACAGGGTAGGGTGATTGTGGTGGGTCCAGTGGAACCTCTTTGTGTGTTGAACTGCTCTGTGACAGGGTACAGTGATTGTGGTGGGTCCAATGGAACCTCTTTGTGTGTTAAACTGCTCTGTGTGTGTGTGTCAGTGAGTGAACTGCTGATTTAAGGATATCATTCTCATTGAGTGTCGGTTAAGTAAATTGCTGATTTATTAATGTCATTCTCAATGTGTGTCAGTAAGTTGCTGATTTATAGATGTCATTCTCGATGTGTGTCCGTGAGTAAATTCCTGATTTCAGAATGTCACACGAAGTGTCAGTGTAAAGAATATCTGATTGATTGATGTCGTTCTCAATGTGTGTCAGTATGTTGCTGATTTATTAATATCATTCTCAAAG
>CM031624.1:60064021-60076521 GCA_018398815.1 Conus ventricosus | reverse complement strand
AAAAAAAAAAAAAAAAGAGAAAAAAAAGAAAAAGGCATATTGCAGTATTGGTGGTAACCTCTGACCTCGTGTGGTCTGGGTGCGCTGCAGGTGGATATCAGCAAAGTGGTGACGTTGTGCAAACTGCTGGAGGCGCTGCTGTTCCCTGCCCGAGGCGGGCCGGACATGCACGCTGACCCCGTGAAGCTTCACGTGCTGGTCTGCACCACGTTCGTCTTTTGCTACATTTGGTCCGTGGGCGGCAACATCCTGGAGAAGTACTGGGATGCCTTCGACACCTTTATCCGCAACCAGTTTGAGGACAACGGCGAGGCTAAGGTAATGTGGGTTTGAGGACAATGGCGAGGCTAAGGTAATGTGGGTGGTTTGAGGACAACGGCGAGGCTAAGGTAATGTGAGTTTGAGGACAATGGCCAGGCTAAGGTAATGTGGGTGTGAGGACAGCTGCCAGGCTAAGGTAATGTGGGTGTGAGGACAATGGCGAGGCTAAGGTAATGTGGGTGTGAGGACAATGGCGAGGCTAAGGTAATGTGGGTGTGAGGACAATGGCCAGGCTAAGGTAATGTGGGTGTGAGGACAGCGGCCAGGCTAAGGTAATGTGGGTGTGAGGACAGCGGCCAGGCTAAGGTAATGTGGGTGTGAGGACAGCGGCCAGGCTAAGGTAATGTGGGTTTGAGGACAGCGGCCAGGCTAAGGTAATGTGGGTTTGAGGACAGCGACCAGGCTAAGGTAATGTGGGTTTGAGGACAGCGGCCAGGCTAAGGTAATGTGGGTGTGAAGACAGCGGCCAGGCTAAGGTAATGTGGGTGTGAGGACAGCGGCCAGGCTAAGGTAATGTTGGTGTGAGGACAGCGGCCAGGCTAAGGTAATGTGGGTTTGAGGACAGCGGCCAGGCTAAGGTAATGTGGGTTTGAGGACAGCGGCCAGGCTAAGGTAATGTGGGTGGTTTGAGGACAACGGCGAGGCAAAGGTAATGTTGGTGTGAGGACAGCGGCCAGGCTAAGGTAATGTGGGTTTGAGGACAATGGCGAGGCTAAGGTAATGTGGGTTTGGAGCCTATGTTTGTTGGGTTTGGTGGATGGGGGGTGGGAGTAGGGGTTAAGGTGATGGGTTTTGGCCCTTTGTTTAGTAGCTAAGCTACGGTTGATGGGTTTTGACCTTCTGTTCATTGGGGAGAGGTTAAGGTAATGGGTTTTAACCCTTTGTTCATTGGGGAGAGGTTAAGGTGATGGGTTTTAACCCATTTTTCGTGCACCACCGTCTTGACAGCTCAGCCGATATGGACGAATTAAACTGACGCCCCTAACTCCATACAAAAGCTGCTTACGACACTCAATTGCCTAGCAGAAATGACAAGAGAGAGAGCACAGAAAGGACAAGTAGGGTAACTCTTGCCCCCTTGATGAAACAAATAGATGCCCGTCACTCCAAACAAATGCTCCTTGTGACATCCAATCGCCTCGCAGAAACGACGACACAGAGCACACAGAACAAGAAGGGTAACTCTTGCCCCCTTGATGAAATATACAGACACCCCAAACTTCAAGTGAATGCTGCTTCTGGCACTCAAATTGTCAGCTTTACTTGCGTTCAGTGAGAACTGGGTGAGTTTTCTGTCCGCAACATCTCTGGCTAATATTATTATTATTGTTGTTGTTATTATTATTATTGGAGAGAGAGAGAGAGAGAGAGAGAGAGAGAGAGAGAGAGAGAGAGAGAGAGAGAGAGAGAGAGAGAGAGCCCACATGCTGCTAAGGTACGATAAACAGGGAGTGAGCATTACTGTTAGCTTATGGTCAGCTGTTAGCATAAGGGACCTGCAGACGCCCATAACTCCAAACGAATGTTGTTTATCGTACTTGACCGGCATGCAGGCCGTCTCTCTCTCTGTCTCTCTCTCTCTCTATGTCTCTCTCTCTTCTCCTCTCTTCTCTCTCTCTTCTCTCTCTTTTCCTCTCTCTCCTCTCTCTCTCTCTCTCTCTCTCTCTGTCTCTCATGGTGACCAGAGACTTTGCGGACAGAGACACTGACCCTGTTCTCATTGAACGTGTGTAAAGCAGACAATACTATGGTCCATGTTCATTCATCAGGTGGGGGGAGGGTGTAAAGCAGACAATACTATGGTCCATGTTCATCCATCAGGTGGGGGGAGGGTGTAAAGCAGACAATACTATGGTCCATGTTCATCCATCAGGTGGGGGGAGGGTGTAAAGCAGACAATACTATGGTCCATGTTCATTCATCAGGTGGGGGGAGGGTGTAAAGCAGACAATACTATGGTCCATGTTCATTCATCAGGTGGGGGGAGGGTGTAAAGCAGACAATACTATGGTCCATGTTCATCCATCAGGTGGGGGGAGGGTGCAGGGTGTAAAGCAGACAATACTATGGTCCATGTTCATCCATCAGGTGGGGGGAGGGTGTAAAGCAGACAATACTATGGTCCATGCTCATCCATCAGGTGGGGGGAGGGTGTAAAGCAGACAATACTATGGTCCATGTTCATCCATCAGGTGGGGGGAGGGTGTAAAGCAGACAATACTATGGTCCATGTTCATCCATCAGGTGGGGGGAGGGTGTAAAGCAGACAATACTATGGTCCATGTTCATCCATCAGGTGGGGGGAGGGTGTAAAGCAGACAATACTCTGGTCCATGTTCATCCATCAGGTGGGGGGAGGGTGTAAAGCAGACAATACTATGGTCCATGTTCATTCATCAGGTGGGGGAGGGTGTAAAGCAGACAATACTATGGTCCATGTTCATCCATCAGGTGGGGGGAGGGTGTAAAGCAGACAATACTATGGTCCATGTTCATCCATCAGGTGGGGGGAGGGTGTAAAGCAGACAATACTATGGTCCATGTTCATCCATCAGGTGGGGGGAGGGTGTAAAGCAGACAATACTATGGTCTGTATTCATGCATCAGGTGGGGGGAGGGTGCAGTGTTGTGTTTCACTACAGAAATTGTATTTTCTTTTTAAACATCCTTTCTTTGCGGTGGATTCCCAGCTCAGTGCGTTACAATTCACGTATTTGCCATTCATGAACAAAAGTGCTGAATATAGGCCCCTAATGCTCTGCTGGGGACCGTTGTAAGGACACTGTGCTACTGTTAATGTATGGGGCCCACAGGCGTCTCTTTGTTTAATTGTCATCAAGGGAGCAAGAGTTACCGTACATTGTTCTTTCATTTGTCAGTGAAATACAAGAGTTACTTGTTCTTTCATTTGGTAATGAAACGCAGGAGTTACAGTACTTTGTTCTTTCATTTGTCAGTGAAACGCAAGAGTTACCCTACTTGTTCTTTCATTTGCCAGTGAAACGCAAGAGTTACCCTACTTGTTCTTTCATTTGTCAGTGAAATACAAGAGTTACTTGTTCTTTCATTTGGTAATGAAACGCAGGAGTTACAGTACTTTGTTCTTTCATTTGTCAGTGAAACGCAAGAGTTACCCTACTTGTTCTTTCATTTGCCAATGAAACGCAAGAGTTACCCTACTTGTTCTTTCATTTGCCAGTGAAATTCAAGAGTTACCCTTCTTGTTTATTCATTTGCCAATGAAACGCAAGAGTTACCCTACTTGTTCTTTCATTTGGTAATGAAACTTAAGAGTTACCCTACTTGTTCTTTCGTTTGTCAATGAAACGCAAGAATGACCCTACTTGTTCTTTCGTACGTCAATGAAACGAGTCATGTCAGACTCACGTGTGTGCCTCCTCAGTTGCCATCTGGTGGTGACCTGTGGAGCTACTACGTGGACTTTGAACTACGGCGCATGGACACATGGGAGAAGATCGTGCCCTCCTTCCGCTACGACAAGGAGGTGCCCTTCTTCGACATGCTGGTGCCCACTGTGGACACCGTGCGCTTCGGCTACATCCTGGACAAGCTGCTGTCTGTACGACGCTCTGTGCTCTACACCGGGGGCACTGGTGTTGGCAAGGTCAGTCTGTGTGTGTGTGTGTGTGTGTGTGTGTGTGTGTGTGTGTGTGTGTGATGTGTGTGTGTGTGTGTGTGTGTGTGTGTGTGTGTGTGTGTGTGTGTGTGTGTGTTTGGGTGTGTGTGTGTGTGTGTGTGTGTGTGTGTGTGTGTGTGTGTGTGTGTGGTGTGTGTGTATGTGTGTGTGTGTGTGTGTGTGTGTGTGTGTGTGTGTGTGTGTGTGTGTGTGTGAGAGAGAAAGAGAGAGAGTGTGTGTGAGAGAAAGAGAAAGAGAGAGAGAATGTGTGAGTGTGTGTATGTGTAATAGAGAGAGAGAGAATAAGAGAGAGAGTGAAAGAGAGAGAGATAGTGTGTGTGTGTGTGTGTGTGTGTGTGTGTGTGTGTGTGTGTGTGTATGTGTGTGTGTGCCCATGCAAACACAAGAATAATGCATAATGCCGAAGAACGAGTGGTTTGCTCAAGCATGTGAAAGTATTTGCGAATATGTATTTTTGAATTTATGCGTGGCTACTAATATAGATGTAGCAAACCATAACATAGTACTTGTGCTTATGTTTATCCACTTCATTCTCTAGTGTCTGGTATGATACAGTGCACTGGTTGTTGCAGTCAGCGTCAGGTCTAAGACAGTACACTGGTTATGGCAGTCGGTGATTGCATGTCTAACACAGTACACTGGTTATGGCAGTCGGTGATTGCATGTCTAAGACAGTACACTGGTTGTGGCAGACGGTGATTGCATGTCTAAGACAGTACACTGGTTGTGGCAGTCGGTGATTGCGTGTCTAAGACAGTACACTGATTGTGGCAGTCGGTGATTGCATGTCTAAGACAGTACACTGGTTGTGGCAGTCGGTGATTGCATGTCTAAGACAGTATACTGGTTGTGGCAGACGGTGATTGCGTGTCTAAGACAGTACACTGGTTGTGGCAGTCGGTGATTGCGTGTCTAAGACAGTACACTGGTTGTGGCAGTCGGTGATTGCATGTCTAAGACAGTACACTGGTTGTGGCAGTCGGTGATTGCATGTCTGAGACAGTACACTGGTTGTGGCAGACGGTGATTGCATGTCTAAGACAGTACACTGGTTGTGGCAGTCGGTGATTGCGTGTCTAAGACAGTACACTGGTTATGGCCGTCGGTGATTGCATGACTGGTTTGGCAGTCGGTGATTGCATGTCTGAGACAGTACACTGGTTGTGGCAGTCGGTGATTGCATGTCTGAGACAGTACACTGGTTGTGGCAGTCGGTGATTGCATGTCTGAGACAGTACACTGGTTGTGGCAGACGGTGATTGCATGTCTGAGACAGTACACTGGTTGTGGCAGTCGGTGATTGCATGTCTAAGACAGTGCACTGGATGTTGCAGTCGGTGATTGCATGTCTGAGACAGTGCACTGGATGTTGCAGTTGATGATTGCATGTCTGAGACAGTCTATGGTTGTTGCAATCGGTGATTGCATGTCTGAGACAGTCTACTGGTTGTGGCAGTCGGTGATTGCATGTCTAAGACAGTCTACTGGTTGTTGCAGTCAGTGATTGCATGTCTGAGACAGTGCACTGGTTGTTGCAGTCGGTGATTGCATGTCTGAGACTGTGCACTGGTTGTTGCAGTCGGTGATTGCGCGAGGCACGCTGATGAACATCTCGGAGCGTCAACATTACGTGCCTGTCTTCATCAACTTCTCTGCCCAGACCAGCAGCATGCGCACCCAGGAGATGATTGAATCCAAGCTGGAGAAACGACGCAAAAACGTCATTGGTCAGTCTGGCAACTGGCAGGAGAGGAGGGAAGAGGGGGGGGGGGGGGGGGGGGAGGTGAGGAAGGGGGGATAGGGGTGGGGTGATTGGGTTGGGGTTGACAGAAGGTTGGGATGGGGTTGAGGGAAAAGGGGTGGGGGGGGGGAGGGGGGGGGGTGGGGGGAGAAGGAGTGGCAGTAGGTGGGATGAAGGTAGGTGAATGTGATTGTCTGTGTGCATTATGTTGTAAGCTGTACTAATATATTGCCTAGTAAGAAGGTTGGGATGGGTTGAGGGAAAGGGGTGTGTGTGAGAAGGAGTGGCAGTAGGGGATGAAGGTAGGTGAATGTGATTTGTCTGTGTGCATTATGTTGTAAGCTGTACTAATATATTGCCTAGTAAGAAGGTTGGGATGGGGTTGAGGGAAAGGTGTGTGTGTGAGAAGGAGTGGCAGTAGGGGATGAAGGTAGGTGAATGTGATTTGTCTGTGTGCATTATGTTGTAAGCTGTACTAATATATTGCCTAGTAAGAAGGTTGGGATGGGGTTGAGGGAAAGGGGTGTGTGTGAGAAGGAGTGGCAGTAGGGGATGAAGGTAGGTGAATACGATTCATCTGTGCACGTTCTTGTTGTAAGCTGTAGTGATAGTTTGCCGAGTGAGAGAAAGTAATTCTTTTGATGGAAAGATTTCTACGTTATTCGTTGAAATACTGGACGTGGAGGGTGAGGGTGGTGGTGGACATGGAGGGTGGTGGGTGTGTGTATGTGTGTGTGTGTGTGTGTGTGTGTGTGTGTGTGTGTGAGTGTGTGAGTGTGTGTGTGTGTGTGTGTGTGTGTGTGTGTGTGTGTGTGTATGTGTGTGTGTGTGTGTGTGGTGTGCACTCGCAAGTGTGCGTGCATGCGCGTTTGTGCACGCATGTGTGTGCATAATTAATTTCAAATCTGATCTATTCCTATACCAGTTCCTGCAGTTGCTATTGAAGTATCTGGACGAACAAAAAAAAGAAAAGAAAATCAGCTGAAAATTAAATTCAGCAAACAATGGGCTCTGTGAAAAATGCCTGAATATCGCTAAGGTTAAAAGGTTAAAGTTGAAATGGCTAAAGTCCCATAGCCTGATGGCCATGAAGGTCGTGAACTGTTAGGGAGCTGAACATCTCTGGGGTACGGCATGATGCAAGACGTCGGCCATCCCTCTCCTTCTGCTACCTCAGTCTTCCCTGCATTTCATCAGGTACCCATTTACCCGTTTGCTGCTAGATGGCCAGAGAAGGGTCTCCAAGCCCTCCCCACCTCCCCCCTCCCCCCGCCCCAATCCAACCCCATGAGTTGGTTGACCTTATGACCGTCATCTCCAGTGACCTCACAATGGTCATGTCCAGTGATGTCACAATGGTCATGTCCAGTGACCTCACAATGGTCATGTCTAGTGATGTCACAATGGTCATCTCCAGTGACCTCACAATGGTCATGTCCAGTGATGTCACAATGGTCATCTCCAGTGATGTCACAATGGTCATGTCCAGTGACCTCACAATGGTCATCTCCAGTGACCTCACAATGGTCATGTCCAGTGATGTCACAATGGTCATGTCCAGTGATGTCACAATGGTCATCTCCAGTGACCTCACAATGGTCATGTCCAGTGATGTCACAATGGTCATGTCCAGTGACCTCACAATGGTCAATGTCCAGTGACCTCACAATGGTCATGTCCAGTGATGTCACAATGGTCAGTTCCAGTGATGTCACAATGGTCATCTCCAGTGACCTCACAATGGTCATGTCCAGTGATGTCACAGTGGTCATCTCCAGTGATGTCATAATGGTCTTGTCCAGTGACCTCACAATGGTCATCTCCAGTGACCTCACAATGGTCATGTCCAGTGATGTCACAATGGTCATCTCCAGTGATGTCACAATGGTCATGTCCAGTGACCTCACAATGGTCATGTCCAGTGACCTCACAATGGTCATGTCCAGTGATGTCACAATGTTCATGTCCAGTGACCTCACAATGGTCATGTCCAGTGTCTGTGATGTCACAATGGTCATCTCCAGTGACCTCACAATGGTCATGTCCAGTGACCTCACAATGGTCATCTCCAGTGACCTCACAATGGTCATGTCCAGTGACCTCACAATGGTCATGTCCAGTGATGTCACAATGGTCATGTCCAGTGACCTCACAATGGTCATCTCCAGTGACCTCACAATGGTCATGTCCAGTGATGTCACAATGGTCATGTCCAGTGACCTCACAATGGTCATGTCCAGTGACCTCACAATGGTCATCTCCAGTGACCTCACAATGGTCATGTCCAGTGATGTCACAATGGTCATGTCCAGTGACGTCACAATGGTCATGTCCAGTGATGTCACAATGGTCATGTCCAGTGACCTCACAATGGTCATGTCCAGTGACCTCACAATGGTCATGTCCAGTGACCTCACAATGGTCATCTCCAGTGACCTCACAATGGTCACGTCCAGTGACCTCACAATGGTCACGTCCAGTGACCACACAATGGTCATGTCCAGTGACCTCACAATGGTCATGTCCAGTGACCTCACAATGGTCATGTCCAGTGACCTCACAATGATCATGTCCAGTGACCTTACAATGGTCATCTCCAGTGATGTCACAATGGTCATGTCCAGTGACCTCACAATGGTCATGTCCAGTGACCTCACAATGGTCATGTCCAGTGATGTCACAATGGTCATGTCCAGTGACCTCACAATGGTCATGTCCAGTGACCTCACAATGGTCATCTCCAGTGATGATGATAATAATAGATCGAGCTTCTATAGCGCTGTTCGATGAGAGAAGAAGACTCATCCTCAGAGCGCTTTACAATACAGGAAAAATAAAAGTTTCCATAAACATTCCACAATATTGGGAAAAAGGCATCAAAACAATAGGTCACAAAGCAAGCACTAAAACAGATGCACAAGCCACATCCCCCACTCTATCCCCCCCCCCCCCCCTCCACACACACACACACACACACACACACCGCCACCCCACACACACGACATTATATGAACAATGCTCGACAAGAATTTGGGAATTAGAAGAAAAGAACCAACCCCCATCCCCACCCCCACACCCACCCGCCTCCAATTTCGTGAACACTGCACGGGATACAATATAAAACATGCAGAAGGGAGCACCCACACGCACACACACACACACAAAGGGCAAACTCAACACGAAGCAACAAAAACCCACGCGCGTAAACGCACACACACGAACACACACAGCAAAAGCACACAAGCATTCAGGCACGGAAGCGCGCGTGCACATACAAGAGGCGAAAGGATGGAGAATGCATGGGAAACACGCATTAACTCGTACGCTATGAAGAAAGACAAAAAGACTTCTGAAAGAGATGCGTTTTGAGACCAGATTTGAACACAGAGAGAGTCTGTGAAGAGCGGAGCTGGGAGGGGAGGGAGTTCCAGACAAGGGGGGCTTGATAACTGAAAGAACGTTGGCCAAAGGATTTCAGTTTCATGCGGGGTCGCTTGAGAAGTTTGTCACTGCTAGAGCGGAGAGTGCGATAGGGTTGATAAGTGACAAGTGTGTTGGAAAGATAAGCAGGCAATGTTTCATCAAAGTGTCGGAAGGCAAGTGTTGCAAGTTTATACTGAATGCGCACATGAATGGGAAGCCAATGTAGTCTAACTAACAGAGGTGTAGTGTGGGTTCTTTTGGACATTTGGAAAACAAGTCTGGCTGCATTGATGTCACAATGGTCATCTCCAGTGACCTCACAATGGTCATCTCCAGTGACCTCACAATGGTCATCTCCAGTGACCTCACAATGGTCATGTCCAGTGATGTCACAATGGTCATCTCCAGTGATGTCACAATGGTCATGTCCAGTGACCTCACAATGGTCATCTCCAGTGACCTCACAATGGTCATGTCCAGTGATGTCACAATGGTCATCTCCAGTGATGTCACATTGGTCATGTCCAGTGACCTCACAATGGTCATCTCCAGTGACCTCACAATGGTCATGCCCAGTGATGTCACAATGGTCATGTCCAGTGATGTCACAATGTTCATGTCCAGTGATGTCATAATGGTCATCTCCACTGATGTCATGTCCAGTGATGTCATAATGTTCATGTCCAGTGATGTCACGATGGTCATCTCCATTGTTTGTCACAACGCTCATCTTATTGATGTGACAATGGTCATGTCCCTGATGTCACGATGGTCATCTCCATTGATGTCATGACGGTCAACCGTCATCTCCATTGATGTCACAGTGGTCATGTCCAGTGATGTCACGATGGTCATTTCCAGTGATGTCATGATGGTCATCTCCAGTGATGTCACAGTGGTCATGTCCATTGATGTCACAGTGGTCATGTCATTGATGTCACAATGGTCATCCCCAGTGCAGTGATGTGACGATGTTGCTGACGTTGCAGGAGCCCCGGTGGGGAAGCGCGTTATCATCATGATCGACGACCTCAACATGCCCAAGCTGGATACCTACGGCTCCAGCCGCCCATCGAGCTGCTCCGCCAGTACCTGGACTTCGGCGGACTCTACGACCGTGAGAAAACTCAACTGGAAGGAGATCCAGGTGGGTGGGTGGGTGGGTAGGGGGTGGGGTAAGGGGAGAGTGGGGATTGGAGGGGAAGAAGAGAGTGATAGTGAGTGAGGAGGAGGTCATGAAGGGGGGGGGGGGGGGGGTCAGGGGAGGGTGTAGGATGGGGGTGGGGAGAAGGTGTGGGATTGGAGGGGAAGAAGAGAGTGATAGTGAGTGAGGAGGTCATGAAGGGGGGGGGGGGGGGGGGGTCAGGGGGAGGTGTAGGATGGGGGTGGGGAGAGGTGGGGATTGGAGGGGAAGAAGAGAGTGTGATAGTGAGTGAGGAGGAGGTCATGAAGGGGGGGGGGGGGTCAGGGGGAGGGTGTAGGATGGGGGTGGGGAGAGGTGGGGATTGGAGGGAAGAAGAGAGTGATAGTGAGTGAGGAGGAGGTCATGAAGGGGGGGGGGGGGGTCAGGGGGGGGGGGGTGTAGGATGGGGGTGGGGAGAGGTGGGGATTGGAGGGGGAAGAAGAGAGTGATAGTGAGTGAGGAGGAGGTCATGAAGGGGGGGGGGGGGGGTCAGGGGGGGGGGTGTAGGATGGGGGTGGGGAGAGGTGGGGATTGGAGGGGAAGAAGAGAGTGATAGTGAGTGAGGAGGAGGTCATAAGGGGGGGGGGGGGGGGGGTCAGGGGGGGGTGTAGGATGGGGGGTGGGGAGAGGTGGGGATTGGAGGGGAAGAGAGAGTGATAGTGAGTGAGGAGGAGGGTCATGAAGGGGGGGGGGGGGGTCAGGGGGGGGTGTAGGATGGGGGTAAGGGGAGAGTGTGGGGATTGGAGGGGAAGAAGAGAGTGGTAGTGAGTGAGGAGGAGGTCATGAAGGGGGGGGGGGGTCAGGGGGAGGTGGTGTAGGTGGGGGTGGGGAGAGGTGGGGATTGGAGGGAAGAAGAGAGTGATAGTGAGTGAGGAGGAGGTCATGGAGGGGGGGGGGGGGGGGTCAGGGGGGGGGTGTAGGATGGGGGTGGGGAGAGGTGGGGATTGGAGGGGAAGAAGAGAGTGATTAGTGAGTGAGGAGGAGGTCATGAAGGGGGGGGGGGGTCAGGGGGGGGGGTGTAGGATGGGGGTGGGGAGAGGTGGGGATTGGAGGGGAAGAGAGAGTGATAGTGAGTGAGGAGGAGGTCATGAAGGGGGGGGGGGGGGGGGTCAGGGGGGGGGGTCAGGGGGGGGGTGTAGGATGGGGGTGGGGAGAGGTGGGGATTGGAGGGGAGAAGAGAGTGATAGTGAGTGAGGAGGTCATGAAGGGGGGGGGGGGGGGGGTCAGGGGGGGGTGTAGGATGGGGGTGGGGAGAGGTGGGGATTGGAGGGGAAGAAGAGAGTGATAGTGAGTGAGGAGGAGGTCATGAAGGGGGGGGGGGGGGTCAGGGGGGGGGTGTAGGATGGGGGTGGGGAGAGGTGGGGATTGGAGGGGAAGAAGAGAGTGATAGTGAGTGAGGAGGTCATGAAGGGGGGGGGGGGGGGGGGGGGGGGGGGGTCAGGGGGGGGTGTAGGATGGGGGGTGGGGAGAGGTGGGGATTGGAGGGGAAGAAGAGAGTGATAGTGAGTGAGGAGGAGGTCTGAAGGGGGGGGGGGGGGGGGGGTCAGGGGGGGTGTAGGATGGGGGTGGGGAGAGGTGGGGATGGAGGGGAAGAAGAGAGAGTGTAGTGAGTGAGGAGGAGGTCATGAAGGGGGGGGGTCAGGGGGGGGGGGGGGTGTAGGATGGTGGGGGTGGGGAGAGGTGGGGATTGGAGGGGAAGAAGAGAGTGATAGTGAGTGAGGAGGTCATGAAGGGGGGGGGGGGGGGGGGTCAGGGGGGGGTGTAGGATGGGGGTGAGGAGAGGTGGGGATTGGAGGGGAAGAAGAGAGTGATAGTGAGTGAGGAGGAGGTCATGAAGGGGGGGGTCAGGGGGGGGGGTGTAGGATGGGGGTGGGGAGAGGTGGGGATTGGAGGGGAAGAAGAGAACGAACGACCGAACGAACGAACGAAATTTGTTTAATGAGGGAAAAGATAAGCACATAGCAGGCTTGTTTGCATCTTGCCCTCAAAAATGAAAAAGAACATTTCAAACACAAAAGCCACCCTCCCACCCAACCATTAACCAAACATCCACCTGTCGAACAATCCTTTCAAAGCAATAATAATAGCAATAACAATAGCAATGAATGATAATGATTAAAAATGAAAACATTACAATTCAAATATAACACCATGCGCACATATATACATTTTTA
>CM031624.1:60027048-60062801 GCA_018398815.1 Conus ventricosus | reverse complement strand
GACCCTCAGGAGCAGGTGAGGAGGGAGGGGGTCGGGGAGATTGAGTGAGGATTAGTGGGGTGAGGAGAGAGGGATGGGAGTGTGGAGGGATGGATGGAAGGGGGGGGGGGGGGAGGGAAGATGTGGGTTATTGCCTTTGCATTGCTATGTTTTTAACTGATGTGTGTGAGAGAGAGATTTTGTGTGTGTGTGTGTGTGTGTGTGTGTGTGTGTGTGTGTGTGTGTGTGTGTGTGTGTGGAGAGAGAGAGAGAGAGAGAGAGAGAGAGAGGGGAGAGAGAGAGGAGAGAGAGAGAGAGAGAGAATCTCTGTTCCTGTGAAATAGCACATAAGCGAAATCCTACATAACCTCCATTCTGACATACCGATAACATCTTACATCAGCCAAACCTCCATTTTTAACTGTCACGACCGACCCTGGAGGTCTGCCCTGACAGGATCGGTCTAGATGGGAGTGAAGGGAGTGACTGAACTCACACGCCCCACAAGAGACCACACAAGAAAGATTACGATACAACACCCATTTATTCACACCAACACACACATAGTCACAAATAAGCATTCCAACACACACAACATGCACAATCACAATCAAGCATTTCAACACTCACGACATACACACAATTAAGCATTTCAACGCACACAACATAACATAATCATAAACAAGCTTTCAGCACACATTCTTTGGCTTCATGTGGTTCCCCACACCCCTGCCTCTCCAAAGTCCCCTGTGAGCACGAGTGCATCAGGTAAAAAAAAACCCACCCTTAAAAAAAAAGGGGTTTTTTTCCGGCCTTTGGGGAAAAAAGGGGGGGGAAAAAAGGGCAAAAAAAACCCCCCCCAAACCTTAAAATTTTTCCCACCCCCCCCCGGGGGCCAAAAAAAAAAAAAACCCGGGCCCCCGGTTAACCCCCCCCCCCCCAAAACCACCCCCCCCCAAAAAAAAAATTTGGGAGAAAAAAGGGGGGGGGGGAAAAAAAAAAAGGGGGGGGGGTTTTTTGGGGGGGGGGAAAAAAAGGGGTTAACCCCCCTTTTTTTTTTTTAAAAAGGGGAAATTTTTTGGGGTTTTGGTGGGGGGGGGGGGGGGTTTTTTGTTTTGGGGGCCCCCCCCCAAAAGAGGGGGGGAAAAAATTTTTTCCCCCCCAAAAAAAAACCCCCCAAAAATTCCAAAAAAAAAAAAAAAAAGGGGGAAAAAAAAAAACCCCCCCCCGGGGGCCCCCCAAAAGGACCAAAAGGGGTGGGGGGGGGGGGAAAAAAAAAAACCCCCCCACAAAAACAGTAAAAAAAAAATTTTTAAAAAAACCCCCCCCCAAAATTTTTAAAAAAAAAAAATTTAAAAAAAAAAAAACCCAAAAAAAAACCCCAAAAAAAAAAAGGAAAACCAAAAAATTTAAAACCCAAAAAACCTTAAAAAAAAACCCCCCCCTTTTTTTCCCCCCCCCCCGGGGTTCCCAAAACCCCCTTTGGGGGGGGGCCCCCCCGGGGGGGGGGAAAATTTTTAAAAGGGGTTTTTGAAAAACCCCCCAAAAAAAAAAAACCCCCCCCAAATTGGGGGGGAAAATTGGGGGGGAAAAGGCCCCGGGCCGGGGTTGGGGGGGGGGGGGTTTTCCCCCCGGGGGGGGGGAACCCCCAAAAACCCCGGGGCCCCCAAAAACCCCCCCCAAAACCCCCGGGGGGGAAAAGGGGGGGAAAGGGAAAAAAAGGAAGGAAAAAAAAAGGGGGCCCAGGGGGGGTCCCCCTTTTCCCCGGGGGGGCCCCCGGGGGGCCCCAAAAAAAGGGGGGGGGCCCCCCTTAAAAACCCCCAATTTCCCCAAAAATTTTTTGGGGGGGGCCCCCCCCGGGGGGGCCCCCCTTTTTAAAAAAAACCCCCCCCCGGGGCCAACCCCCCCTTTTTTAAAAAACCCAAAAAAAATTTCCCCGGGGGGAAACCGGGCCAAAGGGGGGGGGAAAAAAAGGGTTGGGCCCCGGGGGTTTAAAGGGGGGGGAAAAAAAAAGGGGGAAAAAAAAAAAAAAAGGGAAAAAAACCCAAAAAAAAAAAGGGGGGAAACAAAAAAAACAACAAAAAAAAAAAAAACCCCCCCTAGAGGGGCCCCCCGGAAAAACCCCCAAAAACCCCCCCAAAAAAAATTTTTTTTTTTTTTGAACCTTGGGGGGGAAACCCAAAAAGGGGAAATTCCCCCCCCTTTTCCAAAAAAAAAAAAAACCCCAAAAAAAAAAAAAAAAAATTTTAAAAAAAAAAAAACCCTTCCAAAATAAAAAACCCGGGGGGCCCCCCCAAACCACTAAAACCGGCCCAAAAAAAAAAAGGGGAAAAAACCCGGCTGAGGGGAATTGTCCCTCTGAGGATTTCCCCCAAAGGGTTTTGGGTGACTACGGAGCTCGGTGAGATTGTCAGCATCCGTATTGCCGGAAACCCCTTTAAAAGGGGGGAAAAAGACTCTGCGTTTTCCCCTGCCCAACTCAGACGAAGCGGGCTGGGGGATCCGGTCCAGGGGACTGGAGAGGATTATTTCGCTCTCCCGTAAAAACTTCCCGGGGTTCTTCTTTTTTGGGGACGGCCCCGGAAGTGAGGCGAGGGTACTGTTTTTACTTTTAATTGGGGTCTCGGGGGTCAATTTCCAGGTAAATCCCAAGGGTACTGGGGCCCGGGGGGATCTTTGAGAAAGTTCCTGGAACTCCTGGCCCCAAAATGCCCCAGTTACCCTTCCCGGGGTTTAGGGAGGTTTGTACCAAAGCAAAATCTGCCCCGACTCCTCCTCGAGAGAGGAACGTGGGGATTCCGGGGCCAACCCACCGGGTGGGTCATTTTGCCCCTCTCCACAATGACAGGGGGGAAAACCCGCCTTGGGAAGAGTTTTGTTTGAAAGGTTTTTGGCCTTTAAAAGGGTTTTGGGATGATACAGGCGTTTCCCTTTCCCCGCACGCGAATTTCCCATATCCAGTCACCCCCCCGACTGAACCACGAAAAGGGCCCCGCCAAGCAAACTGCAACTTGTTTTTTTTGTGGAAGGAGAAGCAAATCCCCCACACCTTTGGGTCAAAAACCCCCGTTTCCCCAAAACCCGCGCCCGGGTTTAAAAGAGCCTTTTTAATTTTGGGGGTTTTGGGCCAAATTTCAAATGTTTTCTGACAAGCCCGGCAAATTTTCCCGCGATGCGGTTTTCGAAATCGCCAATTTTCACTTCCTCCTTGACGCAGGGTTTCCCTTTCGTCGTTTAGGGCCCATCGGGTTCAAGACGTTTTGGGGGGTCCCGTACTGTTCTGGCCAAAAAGGGTTTGAAGGGGAAAAGCGAGCTTTTTCCCGTGGAACCCCCTGTTGGCGAACAAACACGGGAGGGAAAGAACCCATCCCAATCAAAGGGTTTCTCTGCACACAGGCGACGCAAAAATTGCTTCAAAATTTCCCCTTAAAGCCCTCGGGGCAAGGGCCCTTTGGGCCGGCAAGATAGGGGGAAGTTGTCTCCTTGTAACATTGGCAGAGTGTTCACTTTCCCCCATGGGGTTTGGGACAGAAAAATGGGTTCCCCCGGTCCGAAAGGATCTTCTTGGGCACCAGTTTCGCCCTCCAAATCTGCCCGAGAACTTCACCCAAAAGTAGGGGGATCAATGTCCTAAGCGGGACAGCCTTTTTTGGGGATCGAGTGCATGGGCCCCCCATACCAAAAAGTTGCGGTGGGCCGCGTTTGGGGTGGGGGGATTTTAAAGGGGCCCCCCAAGGGCGGGCCCCCCAAACCCTTTTCTGAATTTGGGTCCCCCAAACCCTGGCATGATCCCCCGGGGAAAAAACCCCCCAAGGGGCCCCTTGGGGTTTCCGGGCAGACATCCCCCAAAAAACGGCATTCTGCCCAACCTGTGAGTTTTATCCCCGGCCCGGGAAAAAGTCCGTCTAAAATCCTGAGAAAAGGGCCGCTTTTTAGCCCCTTGGAATGCCCCTGGGGGGGAATCCGGGGGCCCCGGGCCGGGAAAAAATTTTTCCCCAAGCTTTGGGGGAAAGACTAGTTGCTTTGGTACCCCATCTGCCTGGGGGGAAAACCCAAAAAAGGATTCCCCCTTTTGGAGCTTGAAGTCACCTTGCGTTTCCCCGGGCCCAATTTGGGGGACGACCCCCCAGTTGTCGAGGCGTTGGAATCCAAATTTCCCCGGCCTGGGAAGGGCGAACCATGGTAGAAAGGGTTTGGCCCCTTGCAAAAAACCTTTTTTTCAGAATCGGCTGGGAAAAACAGGGCAATTTTCCGGGTTTCCGCTTCTTTGGGGTTTTTGGGCGCGTGGTAACCCCCCACACACCCCCTGTACGGGCAGATCCTTTGACACAGACTGCTGCGGCCCTTGCAAAGGGGATTTGGGATTTCCCATGAGGGAAAGGGGGAAAACAGAGGTTCCCCCCACCCCGATGGCCCTTTCTTCGCCCCCAAAGTTTTTGGGGGGGAGATAGGAATGAGACGGGACGGGGGGGGAAGGGAAAACCACCCCCCAAACCCCACACATCGAACTGGGCCCCCCCTGACCTGGGGGAAAACCAAAAACCTTATCCAAAAGAGGTTGATGGTCCCGAATCCCTGAGGAGTGAAAGGCCAAAAAAACCCAAAAACGAAAAAAAAAAAATGGGCACTCCGAAACCCCCGAAGCTGGGGTGGGCCCCCCGTTTGCCCAGGGAAAAGAGGCCCCTGGGGAAAAGGACTAGCCCCAAAGCTACGGCGGCTTTTAAAGGGGGAAACTTTCCCAAAGTGGGGGGACGAACCCCAAAGAAAAAACAGTCGGGGTGCTGAGGTCCCCGCGAAAAGGCCCGCTTGCTCGACCCCCTAACGTCGTCGGCGCCCTTAAAGGCCCCTTTAAAACCTGTGGGGTCTTCCTGGGCCCTTTTGGGGGGGTGCCCCTAAACTCTACGGGCTTCGGGAAAAAACCTCCCCCCGGTATGAATCGCGCCGCGAAAACCTGTGGTGCTGGCCCCCTATTTTTGGGTCCTCAAAAATCTGGGACACGGGGTTTTTAAGCTGTTCGATGGGGAAAACAGATCTCCAGCCCGCTTAGCCCCAACGACGCCAAAAACCTAGCGTTTTGGGGCAGCCCATCCCAAACTGCAGAAGGTTCGTCGTTATTCTTTTTCATGGGCCCCGAATTTCCTCCGTTTTGTCTCTGGGGTAAGGGGGAAAAATTTTTGCAGGCCAACTGCATTTTTCTGCATAAGGGGCGCCTTTATTTAGAGTAAGCAACCCCCACTCCTTTTCGCACCGAAAAACCAAAAAAAGGTGAAAGGCCTTTTGTTCCTCGACAAATTGGGATGAATAGCAACCTTGTCAAAAAGCTCAAGAACATATCAATGTCCCCCAAATGGTTGAACCCCTAAGCTTTTTAAATTTTTTTCCTCAAAATTATCACCCTTTCCTGGGGGATTAACCCCCGATTTACAGATGGGGAGACCGCGAACGAAGTTGTTCCCCTTTTTCCCTACGCAGGGCCCCCTTTCCCATTTTAGTTCTTTCCCCCCCGGAGGGCTTTTCCCGTCTGGCAGCCTCCTCCCTACCCGATCTTCCTGTCTGGCGCCTCCCCCCCTTCGGATCTTTTCCCGTCTGGGGGAGGGCCCCCTCCCTTCGCCGATTTCCTGTCGGCAGCCTCCTCCCCACGCCATTTTCCTTTCCCCCCTTGCAGGGGTAGCCCCTTCCCCACGCAGCGAAACCTCTTCCCCCGAGCGTTCCTGTTTTGGCAGTTTCCCCCTCAAGCGAAGCCCCCATCCCATCTTGCTTTTCCCTACGCAGGGGTTCCTGGCCGGAAGCCTTTCCTTACGCAGGGGGTTCATGCCTGGCAGCCTCTTCCCGCGGTAGGGCCTTTACCTTTTTCGCGCTGCCCCTCCAAAACAACAGGACCGAGGCGTTAAACCTGGGGAAAGGTTTTTTCCCCTCCCGACACGGGAGGTTACCCGTTGGCCCCCCCCCTTGGGTCTCGCTTTCCCCTGAGGGAAAATCCCCCGGGGGGATGCTCCCTTACAGGGGGGAAACATGGAGAAGAGAGGGTTTTTTGGGTTTTGCGACTTTAATTTGAAGCCCACAGTTGCTTCAATATAAATTCTGAAAAATTCCGGCGGGGAAATGCCCGTCCCGGGGGCTAGCAGGGAAAATCCCCTACGTAGAAGGGAGTGAAATTTCTTTTTGGGCCATCGGGGTACGCAACCCGGGAAAAAGGGAGAAATTTACTGTAGTCGAAGTGCTGGGGAAATAGTAGGGAAAATTTTTTTTTTTTTTTTTTTTTCATTTTTTTAAAACCCTTTTTTCTTCGAGGCACGGTCGCCAAAACCACCACACCCGGGCGTTGCCAAAGACAACTATAAACCTACGGTTTTCAAATACAGGGGAAAGGGCAATTCCCCCTCGAAAGAAAAAAAAAGCTTTGGTTTTGCCAATCCCCTTGGGGGAATGACTGAGAAACAGCCCCAAAAAAAAACGTCAAAACCCAAAGTCCAGGCCCGCTCCCACTTGGCAAACCAACCCCGCGAACCCCGGGCCCAGCAAAATTTCGGTGGGGCTCACCCACAAAAATAAAATTTAAAAAAAAAATGTCCCCGGCTGTCCCCCTCTGGCAAAAACCCGCTCCCCCGCACGGCAAAAAAGTGCGGTGGGGCCCCACCGGGCAAAAAAAAAAATGGCAGACGGAATCCCCGGGAGAGGAAAAAGTGCACTAACGTCCGATTCAACCCCCCGTACTCAAAAAACCACCCGGTAAAAAAAAAAATGGGTTAAATTCAAAAAAAGGAATGACAAGGGCTGGGGAAAAAGGGAAAGGGAAAATCTTTCGGCCCCTATCTGCGTGAGGCACCCCGGGGAAGGGGGGTCCTTGGGGCGCGGGGAAACCCCCCGGGCTCACCCCCCCTTTCCCCAGCCACCCCCAGATGTTCCTTTAAAGGCCCCCAAGAAATCCCCACCCGCTAGAGTCACCCCCAACCCCCAAACAAACATGACAAAAATAAATAAAAAGGGATAAAAACAGACAGAATGGGGCAGGTCTCCCCGAAACGAGGGGGCAGTCGAAACCCCCCACATCCCGGACGGCCCCCACAAAAGTCCCCCCGCGCCCCCGGAGGTCTGCCCAGCAGGAATTGGTTTGAAAAAGGAAATGAAGGGAGTGACCCGAACTCACCCCGCCCCCCAAGGGGACCCCACAAAAGATTTTTTATACCCCAAAACCCCCTTTATTAAAACACCAACCCCCACATTTGTCACAAATAAGCATTCCAAAAACACAAAACATGCACAATCACTTCAAGCAATTTTAAAACTCCGACATACAACAATTAAACCTTTCAACCCCACACAACATAACCATAATTTTTAAAAAAGGCCCTTTTCCCGCCCACCTTCCGTGCTTCATGTGGCCCCCAACCCCTGCCCCCTCCAAATTCCCCTTTTGACACCGAGTCGGAAACAGGGCCCAAACCCGGGGCGGTTCTTTAACAAGTGTTTTCAAGCCGACCCCATTGACAAACACACACCCAAAAAGCACAAAACAAGCGAACCAAACTGGTGTCAGGGGTGGAGGAACCCCATGGTCCCTGGAGAGGTCCCGTGGGACGAGGCGTTGTCGTGAAGGTCCCGGACAGGGGTCGGGGTCCCCAGCAAAGTCCCGTGCTCCCCAACCCGTGCGCGGGGGGCCCCAACAGCGCAAGCTTGGGTGAATCCCCCGGGGGGGAGAGGAAACGGAAGGAACTGGAAGGAAAAAGGAAGGGTACAGCTTTCCCGTGGGGGGACCCAGAAGTGGCGGGTCAAAAAAAAATCTCTGCCCTCTGTGGTTTGAGAGGACCAGCAGAGAGTTCGGAAAAAAGATGATGCCCCCCCCTACAGGTGATTTTAGGGAAAGAAGGTACCGACCGTACCCTTTAAGAAGTGGGTTTTGGGAACCGAACGGAGCAGGCGGGCCCCCCGGGGGCATCTTCCGTCGGGGCAAGAGCTAACCCCCCTAAACTGGGAGGGCCCCAAAAGCACCCCTACTTTACAGTGAAAAATACCCAAGCCTAAGAGGAATGAAGCACGTGGGCAGGTAAAAAGGAGGAGGGCCCATGAGAAACCAGTTCAAGCAAAGGTACCAGGCCACCCTGGAAATTGCAGTTTAAATTTTTCGGGCAGTGGAAAATTTGAGAGAGGGAGAGAGAAAAAAAACCCAAACCCGAGCTTTAACGACATTAGGGGGCAAACCGGCCACCAAAGGGGCCCCCTTAAGGGGATACACGAAAAACAACAACGACAATAAATAAATGAATAATTCCACCACCCTAGATGGGTCAATCATCATTGGCCTCGTGACAAACTCGTGACATTAACATACTGATCACACCATAGAACGGCCAAACCAACCAGTCAAATCACACCATTCAACGGCCAAACCAACCAATCAAATCACATCATTCAATGGCCAAACCAACCAGATCACACCTTACCATGGCCAAGCCAACCAATCAAATCCACACTATACAACGGCCAAACCAGGCAATCAATTCACACCATTTAACAGCCAAACCAAGCAATCAAATCACACTATTCAACGGCCAAACCAACCAATCAAATCACACCATACAGTGGTCAAACCAACTAATCAAATCACACTATACAAACAGCCAAACTGACCAATCAAATCACACTATACAAACAGCCAAACCAACTAATCAAAGGACATTATACAAACGGCCAAACCAACCAATCAAATCACACTATACAAACAGCCAAACCAACCGATCAAATCACACTATACAAACAGCCAAACCAACCAATCAAATCACCACTACCCTCAGTAGTAACAAACAGTGCTGGTGTTGTTGATGCCTGCCTAACAGGCCAACCGCTGGATCCGGAACCGAGAGGCAAAGAACGGGCTGAAGATCGTCAAGCTCACCGACGGGAAGTTCCTGAGGACGTTGGAGAACTGCATCCGCATCGGCATGCCGGTACTGCTGGAGGACGTCGGGGAGTTCCTGGACCCTGCTCTGGAACCAGTGCTGCTGAAACAGACCTTCATGTCGGTCAGTCTGTGTGTGTGTGTGTGTGTGTGTGTGTGTGGTGTGTGTGTGTGTGGACCCCGTCCTCGAATCAGTGCTTCTGAAACAGACCTTCATGTCGGTCAGTCTGTGTGTGTGTGTGTGTGTGTGTGTGTGTGTGTGTGTGTGTGTGTGTGTGGACCCCATCCTCGAATCAGTGCTTCTGAAACAGACCTTCATGTCGGTCAGTGTGTGTGTGTGTGTGTGTGTGTGTGTGTGTGTGTGTGTGTGTGTGTAGATCCCGCCCTAGAACCAGTGCTTCTGAAACAGACCTTTAAGTCAGTCAGTCCGTGTGTGTGTGTGTGTGTGATGTGTGTGTGTGTGTGTGTGTGTGTGTGTGTGTGTGTGTGTATATATATGTGTGGTCACATGCACCCTTGGTATTTTTCAAAAAAAGAAACAAAGAAAAGAAAACCCACCTGTCTTGCGCAGGGTGGTCGTCTCCTGATCCGGCTGGGCGACAGCGACATCGACTACGATCGCAACTTCCGCTTCTACATGACGACGAAGATGGCCAACCCTCACTATCTGCCCGAGGTGTGCATCAAGGTGACCATCATCAACTTCACCGTCACCAAGTCTGGCCTGGAGGACCAGCTGCTTAGGTCAGTCCATTGTTGTGCACCCCTCTGCTTCTGTCTGGTCAGTCCATTATTGTACACCCCTCTGCTTCTGTCTGGTCAGTCCATTATTGTACACCCCTCTGCTTCTGTCTGGTCAGTCCATTATTGTACACCCCTCTGCTTCTGTCTGGTCAGTCCATTATTGTACACCCCTCTGCTTCTGTCAGGTCAGTCCATTATTGTACACCCCTCTGCTTCTGTCAGGTCAGTCCATTATTGTACACCCCTCTGCTTCTCTCTGGTCAGTCCATTATTGTACACCCCTCTGTTTGTGTCAGGTCAGTCCAATATTATACACCCCTCTGTTTGTGTCAGGTCAGTTCATTATTGTACACCCCTCTGTTTGTGTCAGGTCAGTTCAGTATTGTGCACCCCTCTGTTTGTGTCAAGTCAGTTCAGTATTGCATACCCCTCTGTGTCAGGTCAGTCCATTATTGTACACCCCTCTGTTTGTGTCAGGTCAGTCCATTGTTGTACACCCCTCTGTTTGTGTCAGGTCAGTTCAGTATTGCACACCCCTGCCCTTAACCTGTAGTATGCACAGTCTCGGCATAATTTCATGTTTCAAGTTAAGATGCAATAACCAGTGTCTAGCTGCTGAGACAGGGTGAGCCATGCTATCCCATGTGACTATTTCTGCAGAGCCATGCTATCCCATGTGACTATTTCTGCAGAGCCATGCTATCCCATGTGACTATTTCTGCAGAGCCATGCTATCCCATGTGACTATTTCTGCAGAGCCATGCTATCCCATGTGACTATTTCTGCAGAGCCATGCTATCCCATGTGACTATTTCTGCAGAGCCATGCTATCCCATGTGACTATTTCTGCAGAGCCATGCTATCCCATGTGACTATTTCTGCAGAGCCATGCTATCCCATGTGACTATTTCTGCAGAGCCATGCTATCCCATGTGACTATTTCTGCAGAGCCATGCTATCCCATGTGACTATTTCTGCAGAGCCATGCTATCCCATGTGACTATTTCTGCAAACAAATGTGACACAAATTCTACTGTAAATGAGCTATGTTTCAGTACAGAGTGTCTCAAACATTCTCATTTCCTTTTAGTTCATAAAGATGTGTGTCCATCCAAAGTATGTGTGCTGGTAATTTTGTGAAAGCAAAAACATGCTGCCAGAATAAAGTGAGTTTCTCAAATGTGCCAATGATGTTGAATATGCTTTCACATGGTAACAGCATTGCTACATTCATGATACGTTATGTTCTGTTGGATCTGGTTGTTTCCTGCTGTTGTCTTCAATTGTCCCTGCTGTGACAGAGGTCCTCAAAAAGAGTTAGAAGCTCCCGCATCATTTGACACATGAGGTGGTCATCACTATCCTGTGTGATTGGTCAGCAGTCAGAATTGAGACGTCACTGTCCTGTGTGATTGGTCAGCAGTCAGAATTGAGACGTCACTGTCCTGTGTGAAAGGTCAGCAGTCAGAATTGGGACATCACTGTCCTGTGTGATTGGTCAGCAGTCAGAATTGAGATGTCACTGTCCTGTGTGATTGGTCAGCAGTCAGAATTGAGACGATGCTTCTGTACACAATTTGGAGGTCATGCTGTGTGGTCTCTGTTGGACATATTCTGTATCTCCTTTGTACGGGTATCCACCTAAGTGCTTGGTTTTTCAGCTGTGGATATAATTATTCTGTATCTCCTTTGTACGGGTATCTACCAAAGTGCTTGGTTTTTCAGCTGTGGATATAATTATTCTGTATCTCCTTTGTACGGGTATCCACCTAAGTGCTTGGTTTTTCAGCTGTGGATATAATTATTCTGTATCTCCTTTGTACGGGTATCCACCTAAGTGCTTGGTTTTTCAGCTGTGGATATAATTATTCTGTATCTCCTTTGTACGGGTATCTACCAAAGTGCTTGGTTTTTCAGCTGTGGATATAATTATTCTGTATCTCCTTTGTACGGGTATCCACCTAAGTGCTTGGTTTTTCAGCTGTGGATATAATTATTCTGTATCTCCTTTGTACGGGTATCCACCTAAGTGCTTGGTTTTTCAGCTGTGGATATAATTATTCTGTATCTCCTTTGTACGGGTATCCACCAAAGTGCTTGGTTTTTCAGCTGTGGATATAATTATTCTGTATCTCCTTTGTACGGGTATCCACCAAAGTGCTTGGTTTTTCAGCTGTGGATATAATTATTCTGTATCTCCTTTGTACGGGTATCCACCAAAGCGCTTGGTTTTTCAGCTGTGGATATAATTATTCTGTATCTCCTTTGTACGGGTATCCACCAAAGTGCTTGGTTTGCCAGACCTGAGGGGGAAGAGGAGCTTAATGGCCCAGGCAGTCAAGGCATCTTTTGCACAGGAGGAAGGATACTGGAGCCTGTCTTGAGTGTTTTCTGACTTCCTCACTGGTGATGAAGTTGTTCCACTCCATGCCTGGGACATCTCTAAGGCAGCTTAATTCAAAGGCATCGGTCTCCTTCTCTTGGGCGGCGTTCAGGTGCCAGGGGTCACGTGGTGATTGAGTGTTGATGTGCTGTGTGCAGCGACGTGGTGCGGCTGGAGCGGCCCGACCTGGAGGAGCAGCGGAACCAGCTGATCGTGAGGATCAACGCCGACCGCAACCAGCTGAAGGCTATCGAGGACCGCATCCTTAAGATGCTGTTCGAGTCGGAGGGCAACATCTTGGACAACGAGGAGCTCATCAACACCCTCAACGAGTCCAAGGTAAACTGGGTGGGGAGGCTGTGCTGTCATGGGGGTCTTGGCTGGTCTGGGGTTGGGGAAAGTCGGGGAGGTGAGGAGTGAGGAGGGTTTGCTGTCTGTGACGGGGCTGTGGGTGTGTTGTGGATGAGGTGGGTTCTGTTGTGCTCTCGCTCTTCCCTTCTGTCTGTGTCCGTCTCTCTCTGTCTCTGTCTGTCTGTCTGTCTCTCCCTCTCTGTCTCTCTCTCTCTACCTGTTTCTAGTTTCTTTCATTCTTCAAATAATTCCTCCTACAAAACATACACATGGAGTTTTGTCAGCCATTGTCATGTAACAGTTATGCATCTGTGTGTGTGTGTACATGTGTGCGTGTGTGTGTGTGTGTTTGTGTGTGTGTGTGTGTGTGTGGTGTGTGTTCGTGCATGTGTGTGTATGTATGTATGTGCGTGTGGTGTGTGCGCATACATGCGCATGTGTGCGTGCGTGCGTGCGTGCATGTCTGTTTCTGCGTATTGCATGGGCGCGTGCATGTGGGCACACATGCTCATGTAAGTGCATGTCTACCACTGACGTTATTTTGCCCAATGCATTGACAGAACCTTTAGCGTGAAATGACCTCTGCCACTGTCCCTGTTGTCCTTCATGTCCCCCAGGGCAGAGGGACTGTGTACCATTCACCCATTCACATTATCCGTCCGAGACAATACTGATGCATTTGAATGCTACGTGAGTGTATATATGTGTTTGTGCTCATTCTTTTTAATTGAAACAAATTTCAAAGAGAAATCATAATTATTCCGCTGGATGAAAGGGACAAATTACAAGACAAGACACAATGTGTTTGGACCTGTTTGGCCTTCCTCAGACAACAAACAACATTGAGGACAATGAAATCACGGTCAATGACTTGAAGCGAAATACGAACCAACGAAGGGTGGCAGTCGGTGTGACTCCAAGTCTGTGTCAAAGGGAGATGACTGCAGGCGGAAATTAAAATGACTTTTAAGGATTTGTTTGCTATCTTGCTTGAAGAAGACCAAAGAGGTCGAAACGCGTCGTGTTTTGTCTTGTGATTTGTTTGGCCCTTTCGTCCAGCGGAATGATTTTTATTCCTCTTTAAAATTTGAAACTTCAAAGAAAAAAACACACCACCTTTTTAAAGATTTTACTGATGTATAATTTTGGATGACGGATGATGCGCCCCTGTCTTAATGCTGCCCTCTGTGTCCCAGGTGACCTCAGGGGTGATCACTCAGCGTCTAACAGAGGCAGAGACCACAGAGGAGAAGATCTCATTAGCTCGCGAGAAGTACCGCTCGGTCGCAGAGCGCGGGTCGGTCATGTACTTCGTGGTGGCCAGCATGGGAGAGGTCGACCCCATGTACCAGTTCTCCCTCAAATACTTCAAACAGGTCAGTACTATATGTACCAAATACTTCAAACAGGTCAGTACTATATGTACCAAATTCTTCAAACAGGTCAGTACTGTGTGTACCAGTTCTCCCTCAAATACTTCAAACAGGTCGGTACTGTGTGTACCACCAGTTCTCCCTCAAATACTCAGGTCGGTACTGTGTGCCACCTCTCCCTCAAATACTTCACACAGGTCAGTACTGTACCAGTTCTCCCTCAAATACTTCAACAGGTCAGTACTATATGTACCAGTTCTCCCTCAAATACTTCAAACAGGTCAGTACTATATGTACCACCTCTCCCTCAAATACTTCAAACAGGTCAGTACTGTGTGTACCAGTTCTCCCAAAAATACTTCAAACAGGTCAGTACTGTGTGTACCAGTTCTCCCTCAAATACTTCAAACAGGTCAGTACTATATGTACCAGTTCTCCCTCAAATACTTCAAACAGGTCAGTACTATAATATGTACCAGTTCTCCCTCAAATACTTCAAACAGGTCACTTCAAACAGGTCAGTACTATATATACCAGTTCTCCCTCAAATACTTCAAACAGGTCAGTACTGTGTGTACCAGTTCTCCCTCAAATACTTCAAACAGGTCAGTACTGTATGTACCAGTTCTCCCTCAAATACTTCAAACAGGTCAGTACTATATGTACCAGTTCTCCCACAAATACTTCAAACAGGTCAGTACTATATGTACCAGTTCTCCCTCAAATACTTCAAACAGGTCAGTACTATATGTACCAGTTCTCCCACAAATACTTCAAACAGGTCAGTACTGTGTGCGGTTTCTCTCTGAAATATTTCATAGCAGACCAGCACCATCTACAAGTTCTCCTTCAAATTTTCAAACTGGCTGTTGCCATGTATAAATCTCCCTAAAATCATAACAACTTCATAAATATATAGTCCAGAACAAAGCTGTTTTCGGCTGGCTAAAATTAATGTAAGTAGATTTATGATTCACAGACAAGTGAGTCAGTTTGTACCTTTTTGATAAAATCACAGAACATCACCACGTGGGCAAGAGATTAAAAGGAATTGACGACATTTTGTTTACCCATGTGACGAGGGTTCTTTTCTGGAACAACCAAAGTTTGCCATTGGAAATGTATGCAGCGAACTGACCACAGCAGAAATGAGCAAAAGAGGAATGATCATGTGACCACAGCAAAAAGACACACAAGAGGAATGACAATCGGCAAAAATTCCATTCCCTTCTCAAGGCTTAACAAGCAGATGAACAGGCAGAATGCCACAGCTGTCTAATCCTCCAATTATTCCAGATTTACTTTGTTCAGAAATGTAAACCATCATGAGTTTTGCACTAACAGTAATACATTGCTGTGTCATTCATCAACACATATGAACAAAATGGATGTAGAATCATGGATTACTGTAGAGGGACTGCACTTCGAAAGTGTTTGTAATGAGATTTTTGAAAAAAATCAACATATGAAAAATTTCGATTTTTGATTATGTGTATCCTCTTCCTCCTCATCCTTTCCATGTTCCCTCCCCCACCTCCTTCCTTGGACTGTCTACTCCCCATCTCTTTCCCTCCCCTCTTCTGGTTGTTAGGTGTGTACTGCTTTCTCCATCAGATAATTGCTGTGCATGGGATAGACAAACAGTTCAAGCCGCTGGGTAGGTAAGTTCACTTACAATTGCTGTGCATGGGATAGACAAACACTTCAAGCCGCTGGGTAGGTTAGTTCACTTACAATTGCTGTGCATGGGATAGACAAACAGTTCAAGCCGCTGGGTAGGTTAGTTCACTTACAATTGCTGTGCATGGGATAGACAAACAGTTCAAGCCGCTGGGTAGGTTAGTTCACTTACAATTGCTGTGCATGGGATAGACAAACAGTTCAAGCCGCTGGGTAGGTTAGTTCACTTACAATTGCTGTGCATGGGATAGACAAACAGTTCAAGCCGCTGGGTAGGTAAGTTCACTTACAATTGCTGTGCATGGGATAGACAAACAGTTCAAGCCGCTGGGTAGGTTAGTTCACTTACAATTGCTGTGCATGGGATAGACAAACAGTTCAAGCCGCTGGGTAGGTTAGTTCACTTACAATTGCTGTGCATGGGATAGACAAACAGTTCAAGCCGCTGGGTAGGTTAGTTCACTTACAATTGCTGTGCATGGGATAGACAAACAGTTCAAGCCGCTGGGTAGGTTAGTTCACTTACAATTGCTGTGCATGGGATAGACAAACAGTTCAAGCCGCTGGGTAGGTAAGTTCACTTACAATTGCTGTGCATGGGATAGACAAACAGTTCAAGCCGCTGGGTAGGCTAGTTCACTTACAATTGCTGTGCATGGGATAGACAAACAGTTCAAGCCGCTGGGTAGGTTAGTTCACTTACAATTGCTGTGCATGGGATAGACAAACAGTTCAAGCCGCTGGGTAGGTTAGTTCACTTACAATTGCTGTGCATGGGATAGACAAACAGTTCAAGCCGCTGGGTAGGTTAGTTCACTTACAATTGCTGTGCATGGGATAGACAAACAGTTCAAGCCGCTGGGTAGGTTAGTTCACTTACAATTGCTGTGCATGGGATAGACAAACAGTTCAAGCCGCTGGGTAGGTTAGTTCACTTACAATTGCTGTGCATGGGATAGACAAACAGTTCAAGCCGCTGGGTAGGTTAGTTCACTTACAATTGCTGTGCATGGGATAGACAAACAGTTCAAGCCGCTGGGTAGGTTAGTTCACTTACAATTGCTGTGCATGGATAGACAAACAGTTCAGCCGCTGGGTAGGTTAGTTCACTTACAATTGCTGTGCATGGGATAGACAAACACTTCAAGCCGCTGGGTAGGTTAGTTCACTTACAATTGCTGTGCATGGGATAGACAAACAGTTCAAGCCGCTGGGTAGGTTAGTTCACTTACAATTGCTGTGCATGGGATAGACAAACAGTTCAAGGCGCTGGGTAGGTAAGTTCACTTACAATTGCTGTGCATGGGATAGACAAACAGTTCAAGCCGCTGGGTAGGTAAGTTCACTTACAATTGCTGTGCATGGGATAGACAAACAGTTCAAGCCGCTGGGTAGGTTAGTTCACTTACAATTGCTGTGCATGGGATAGACAAACAGTTCAAGCCGCTGGGTAGGTTAGTTCACTTACAATTGCTGTGCATGGGATAGACAAACAGTTTCAAGCCGCTGGGTAGGTTAGTTCACTTACAATTGCTGTGCATGGGATAGACAAACAGTTCAAGCCGCTGGGTAGGTTAGTTCACTTACAATTGCATGCTGTGCATGGGATAGACAAACAGTTCAAGCCGCTGGTAGGTTAGTTCACTTACAATTGCTGTGCATGGGATAGACAAACAGTTCAAGCCGCTGGGTAGGATAGTTCACTTACAATTGCTGTGCATGGGATAGACAAACACTTCAAGCCGCTGGGTAGGTTAGTTCACTTACAATTGCATGCTGTGCATGGGATAGACAAACAGTTCAAGCCGCTGGGTAGGTTAGTTCACTTACAATTGCTGTGCATGGGATAGACAAACAGTTCAAGCCGCTGGGTAGGTTAGTTCACTTACAATTGCTGTGCATGGGATAGACAAACACTTCAAGCCGCTGGGTAGGTTAGTTCACTTACAATTGCTGTGCATGGGATAGACAAACACTTCAAGCCGCTGGGCAGGTTAGTTCACTTACAATTGCTGTGCATGGGATAGACAAACAGTTCAAGCCGCTGGGTAGGTTAGTTCACTTACAATTGCTGTGCATGGGATAGACAAACAGTTCAAGCCGCTGGGTAGGTTAGTTCACTTACAATTGCTGTGCATGGGATAGACAAACAGTTCAAGCCGCTGGGTAGGTTAGTTCACTTACAATTGCTGTGCATGGGATAGACAAACAGTTCAAGCCGCTGGGTAGGTTAGTTCACTTACAATTGCTGTGCATGGGATAGACAAACAGTTCAAGCCGCTGGGTAGGTTAGTTCACTTACAATTGCTGTGCATGGGATAGACAAACAGTTCAAGCCGCTGGGTAGGTAAGTTCACTTACAATTGCTGTGCATGGGATAGACAAACAGTTCAAGCCGCTGGGTATGTTAGTTCACTTACAATTGCTGTGCATGGGATAGACAAACAGTTCAAGCCGCTGGGTAGGTTAGTTCACTTACAATTGCTGTGCATGGGATAGACAAACAGTTCAAGCCGCTGGGTAGGTTAGTTCACTTACAATTGCTGTGCATGGGATAGACAAACAGTTCAAGCCGCTGGGTAGGTTAGTTCACTTACAATTGCTGTGCATGGGATAGACAAACAGTTCAAGCCGCTGGGTAGGTTAGTTCACTTACAATTGCTGTGCATGGGATAGACAAACAGTTCAAGCTGCTGGGTAGGTTTGTTCACTTACAATTGCTGTGCATGGGATAGACAAACAGTTCAAGCCGCTGGGTAGGTTAGTTCACTTACAATTGCTGTGCATGGGATAGACAAACAGTTCAAGCCGCTGGGTAGGTTAGTTCACTTACAATTGCTGTGCATGGGATAGACAAACAGTTCAAGCCGCTTGGTAGGTAAGTTCACTTACAATATCTGTGCATGGGATAGACAAACAGTTCAAGCCGCTGGGTAGGTTAGTTCACTTACAATTGCTGTGCATGGGATAGACAAACAGTTCAAGCCGCTGGGTAGGTTAGTTCACTTACAATTGCTGTGCATGGGATAGACAAACAGTTCAAGCCGCTGGGTAGGTTAGTTCACTTACAATTGCTGTGCATGGGATAGACAAACACTTCAAGCCGCTGGGTGGGTTAGTTCACTTACAATTGCTGTGCATGGGATAGACAAACAGTTCAAGCCGCTGGGTAGGTTAGTTCACTTACAATTGCTGTGCATGGGATAGACAAACAGTTCAAGCCGCTGGGTAGGTTAGTTCACTTACAATTGCTGTGCATGGGATAGACAAACAGTTCAAGCCGCTGGGTAGGTTAGTTCACTTACAATTGCTGTGCATGGGATAGACAAACAGTTCAAGCCGCTGGGTAGGTTAGTTCACTTACAATTGCTGTGCATGGGATAGACAAACAGTTCAAGCCGCTGGTAGGTTAGTTCACTTACAATTGCTGTGCATGGGATAGACAAACAGTTCAAGCCGCTGGGTAGGTTAGTTCACTTACAATTGCTGTGCATGGGATAGACAAACAGTTCAAGCCGCTGGGTAGGTTAGTTCACTTACAATTGCTGTGCATGGGATAGACAAACAGTTCAAGCCACTGGGTAGGTTAGTTCACTTACAATTGCTGTGCATGGGATAGACAAACAGTTCAAGCCGCTGGGTAGGTTAGTTCACTTACAATTGCTGTGCATGGGATAGACAAACAGTTCAAGCCGCTGGGTAGGTTAGTTCACTTACAATTGCTGTGCATGGGATAGACAAACACTTCAAGCCGCTGGGTAGGTTAGTTCACTTACAATTGCTGTGCATGGGATAGACAAACACTTCAAGCCGCTGGGTAGGTTAGTTCACTTACAATTGCTGTGCATGGGATAGACAAACAGTTCAAGCCGCTGGGTAGGTTAGTTCACTTACAATTGCTGTGCATGGGATAGACAAACAGTTCAAGCCGCTGGGTAGGTTAGTTCACTTACAATTGCTGTGCATGGGATAGACAAACAGTTCAAGCCGCTGGGTAGGTTAGTTCACTTACAATTGCTGTGCATGGGATAGACAAACAGTTCAAGCCGCTGGGTAGGTTAGTTCACTTACAATTGCTGTGCATGGGATAGACAAACAGTTCAAGCCGCTGGGTAGGTTAGTTCACTTACAATTGCTGTGCATGGGATAGACAAACAGTTCAAGCCGCGGGGTAGGTTAGTTCACTTACAATTGCTGTGCATGGGATAGACAAACAGTTCAAGCCGCTGGGTAGGTTAGTTCACTTACAATTGCTGTGCATGGGATAGACAAACAGTTCAAGCCGCTGGGTAGGTTAGTTCACTTACAATTGCTGTGCATGGGATAGACAAACAGTTCAAGCCGCTGGGTAGGTTAGTTCACTTACAATTGCTGTGCATGGGATAGACAAACAGTTCAAGCCGCTGGGTAGGTTAGTTCACTTACAATTGCTGTGCATGGTATAGACAAACAGTTCAAGCCGCTGGGTAGGTTAGTTCACTTACAATTGCTGTGCATGGGATAGACAAACACTTCAAGCCGCTGGGTAGGTTAGTTCACTTACAATTGCTGTGCATGGGATAGACAAACAGTTCAAGCCGCTGGGTAGGTTAGTTCACTTACAATTGCTGTGCATGGGATAGACAAACAGTTCAAGCCGCTGGGTAGGTTAGTTCACTTACAATTGCTGTGCATGGGATAGACAAACACTTCAAGCCGCTGGTAGGTTAGTTCACTTACAATTGCTGTGCATGGGATAGACAAACACTTCAAGCCGCTGGGTAGGTTAGTTCACTTACAATTGCTGTGCATGGGATAGACAAACAGTTCAAGCCGCTGGGTAGGTTAGTTCACTTACAATTGCTGTGCATGGGATAGACAAACAGTTCAAGCCGCTGGGTAGGTTAGTTCACTTACAATTGCTGTGCATGGTATAGACAAACACTTCAAGCCGCTGGGTAGGTTAGTTCACTTACAATTGCTGTGCATGGGATAGACAAACACTTCAAGCCGCTGGGTAGGTTAGTTCACTTACAATTGCTGTGCATGGGATAGACAAACAGTTCAAGCCGCTGGTAGGTTAGTTCACTTACAATTGCTGTGCATGGGATAGACAAACAGTTCAAGCCGCTGGGTAGGTTAGTTCACTTACAATTGCTGTGCATGGGATAGACAAACAGTTCAAGCCGCTGGGTAGGTTAGTTCACTTACAATTGCTGTGCATGGGATAGACAAACAGTTCAAGCCGCTGGGTAGGTTAGTTCACTTACAATTGCTGTGCATGGGATAGACAAACAGTTCAAGCCGCTGGGTAGGTTAGTTCAGTTACAATTGCTGTGCATGGGATAGACAAACACTTCAAGCTGCTGGGTAGGTTAGTTCACTTACAATTGCTGTGCATGGGATAGACAAACACTTCAAGCCGCTGGGTAGGTTAGTTCACTTACAATTGCTGTGCATGGGATAGACAAACAGTTCAAGCCGCTGGGTAGGTTAGTTCACTTACAATTGCTGTGCATGGGATAGACAAACAGTTCAAGCCGCTGGGTAGGTTAGTTCACTTACAATTGCTGTGCATGGGATAGACAAACAGTTCAAGCCGCTGGGTAGGTTAGTTCACTTACAATTGCTGTGCATGGGATAGACAAACAGTTCAAGCCGCTGGGTAGGTTAGTTCACTTACAATTGCTGTGCATGGGATAGACAAACACTTCAAGCCGCTGGGTAGGTTAGTTCACTTACAAATTCTGTGCATGGGATAGACAAACAGTTCAAGCCGCTGGGTAGGTTAGTTCACTTACAATTGCTGTGCATGGGATAGACAAACAGTTCAAGGCGCTGGGTAGGTAAGTTCACTTACAATTGCTGTGCATGGGATAGACAAACAGTTCAAGCCGCTGGGTAGGTAAGTTCACTTACAATTGCTGTGCATGGGATAGACAAACAGTTCAAGCCGCTGGGTAGGTTAGTTCACTTACAATTGCTGTGCATGGGATAGACAAACAGTTCAAGCCGCTGGGTAGGTTAGTTCACTTACAATTGCTGTGCATGGGATAGACAAACAGTTCAAGCCGCTGGGTAGGTTAGTTCACTTACAATTGCTGTGCATGGGATAGACAAACAGTTCAAGCCGCTGGGTAGGTTAGTTCACTTACAATTGCATGCTGTGCATGGGATAGACAAACAGTTGAAGCCGCTGGGTAGGTTAGTTCACTTACAATTGCTGTGCATGGGATAGACAAACAGTTCAAGCCGCTGGGTAGGTTAGTTCACTTACAATTGCTGTGCATGGGATAGACAAACACTTCAAGCCGCTGGGTAGGTTAGTTCACTTACAATTGCATGCTGTGCATGGGATAGACAAACAGTTCAAGCCGCTGGGTAGGTTAGTTCACTTACAATTGCTGTGCATGGGATAGACAAACAGTTCAAGCCGCTGGGTAGGTTATTTCACTTACAATTGCTGTGCATGGGATAGACAAACACTTCAAGCCGCTGGGTAGGTTAGTTCACTTACAATTGCTGTGCATGGGATAGACAAACACTTCAAGCCGCTGGGCAGGTTAGTTCACTTACAATTGCTGTGCATGGGATAGACAAACAGTTCAAGCCGCTGGGTAGGTTAGTTCACTTACAATTGCTGTGCATGGGATAGACAAACAGTTCAAGCCGCTGGGTAGGTTAGTTCACTTACAATTGCTGTGCATGGGATAGACAAACAGTTCAAGCCGCTGGGTAGGTTAGTTCACTTACAATTGCTGTGGATGGGATAGACAAACAGTTCAAGCCGCTGGGTAGGTTAGTTCACTTACAATTGCTGTGCATGGGATAGACAAACAGTTCAAGCCGCTGGGTAGGTTAGTTCACTTACAATTGCTGTGCATGGGATAGACAAACAGTTCAAGCCGCTGGGTAGGTAAGTTCACTTACAATTGCTGTGCATGGGATAGACAAACAGTTCAAGCCGCTGGGTAGGTTAGTTCACTTACAATTGCTGTGCATGGGATAGACAAACAGTTCAAGCCGCTGGGTAGGTTAGTTCACTTACAATTGCTGTGCATGGGATAGACAAACAGTTCAAGCCGCTGGGTAGGTTAGTTCACTTACAATTGCTGTGCATGGGATAGACAAACACTTCAAGCCGCTGGGTAGGTTAGTTCACTTACAATTGCTGTGCATGGGATAGACAAACACTTCAAGCCGCTGGGTAGGTTAGTTCACTTACAATTGCTGTGCATGGGATAGACAAACACTTCAAGCCGCTGGGTAGGTTAGTTCACTTACAATTGCTGTGCATGGAATAGACAAACAGTTCAAGCCGCTGGGTAGGTTAGTTCACTTACAATTGCTGTGCATGGGATAGACAAACAGTTCAAGCCGCTGGGTAGGTTAGTTCACTTACAATTGCTGTGCATGGGATAGACAAACAGTTCAAGCCGCTGGGTAGGTTAGTTCACTTACAATTGCTGTGCATGGGATAGACAAACAGTTCAAGCCGCTGGGTAGGTTAGTTCACTTACAATTGCTGTGCATGGGATAGACAAACAGTTCAAGCCGCTGGGTAGGTTAGTTCACTTACAATTGCTGTGCATGGGATAGACAAACAGTTCAAGCCGCTGGGTAGGTTAGTTCACTTACAATTGCTGTGCATGGGATAGACAAACAGTTCAAGCCGCTGGGTAGGTTAGTTCACTTACAATTGCTGTGCATGGGATAGACAAACAGTTCAAGCCGCTGGGTAGGTTAGTTCACTTACAATTGCTGTGCATGGGATAGACAAACAGTTCAAGCCGCTGGGTAGGTTAGTTCACTTACAATTGCTGTGCATGGGATAGACAAACAGTTCAAGCCACTGGGTAGGTTAGTTCACTTACAATTGCTGTGCATGGGATAGACAAACAGTTCAAGCCGCTGGGTAGGTTAGTTCACTTACAATTGCTGTGCATGGGATAGACAAACAGTTCAAGCCGCTGGGTAGGTTAGTTCACTTACAATTGCTGTGCATGGGATAGACAAACACTTCAAGCCGCTGGGTAGGTTAGTTCACTTACAATTGCTGTGCATGGGATAGACAAACAGTTCAAGCCGCTGGGTAGGTTAGTTCACTTACAATTGCTGTGCATGGGATAGACAAACAGTTCAAGCCGCTGGGTAGGTTAGTTCACTTACAATTGCTGTGCATGGGATAGACAAACAGTTCAAGCCGCTGGGTAGGTTAGTTCACTTACAATTGCTGTGCATGGGATAGACAAACAGTTCAAGCCGCTGGGTAGTTAGTTCACTTACAATTGCTGTGCATGGGATAGACAAACAGTTCAAGCCGCTGGGTAGGTTAGTTCACTTACAATTGCTGTGCATGGGATAGACAAACACTTCAAGCCGCTGGGTAGGTTAGTTCACTTACAATTGCTGTGCATGGGATAGACAAACAGTTCAAGCCGCTGGGTAGGTTAGTTCACTTACAATTGCTGTGCATGGGATAGACAAACAGTTCAAGCCGCTGGGTAGGTTAGTTCACTTACAATTGCTGTGCATGGGATAGACAAACAGTTCAAGCCGCTGGGTAGGTTAGTTCACTTACAATTGCTGTGCATGGGATAGACAAACAGTTCAAGCCGCTGGGTAGGTAGTTCACTTAAACAAAAAACAAACACAAAACAAAACAAACAAAAAAAATGTTGTCAGTCAGGAATTCAAGTCCCAGGCATTTGATCTTACCAGTAACTAAACAGTTGTTTGCGAGGATGTTTGAAAAAAATGTCTGGACAACATGGACATTTTTGGAAGAGCTTAGAACGTTGTTTTCTCAAGGGGGGAGCACTGTACAGCAGTGTTCGATAGACACTGACCAAGGTCAGCACTCGGACCACAATGTTGACATGCATGTTGCTGGACTTGTAACCTTTTTCTCTGTGCCTGCAGTTGTTCAACACAACGATCGAGACCAGCGAGAAGGACCCGGACCTGCCCACCCGTCTGCAGATCTGCCTGAGGGAGACAACTATGTGCATCTACAAGAACGTGGCCAGGTAAGGGAGACAACTATGTGCATCTACAAGAACGTGGCCAGGTAAGGGAGACAACTATGTGCATCTACAAGAACGTGGCCAGGTAAGGGAGACAACTATGTGCATCTACAAGAACGTAAGTTTAGTAGGGGAGGAAAGGGAGATAAAGGTGAGAGAAGGAATGAATTGACAAAGTAAGAAATGGCTGTGATGAGAATCGAACCCATGACCTCCCAACCATCAGAGCCATTTCTTGTGGATTTTTTTTTCTGCCCTAACTTGCTCTAAATCCAAATTTAGTTCGCTATGGGCTCAATCCACTTAATGGATGCGTCTCTGAGAATGGTGCTGAAATTTCCTGACCAACACGGCAAGTGACCGTATCTCACGGGCCTGGTTGATGCGGGGATATATCATGAAATTCAGCAGAAAGTACAGCCCTGTCTTGCAGTCTTCAACAAGAATGATATTCCATAGCAGCATCTTCATTACCATTACAACAGACATGCTTGCCAACATTCTCTACCCCTCTCTCTCAAATTGACCCGTGGGTTTAAGAGCCCTCTGGTTTGATGCCAGAAGAATTGTGTCTGGAAGCAGTGCTGACTGTCACTGGCGTTGTCCCCGGAGGTCTGTTTGAGCTTGATGCCAGGGGAAATATGTCCAGAAGTGGTGCTACCCTCTCTGGGTCTGCCCCCAGGGCTCTGTTTGAGAAAGACAAGCTGGTGTTCAGCTTCATGCTGTGTGGGGAGATCGTGAAATGGGTCTGGAAGCCGTGTTAACTCTGTGTGCCTTTGTCCCCAGGGCTCTGTTTGAGAAAGACAAGCTGGTGTTCAGCTTCATGCTGTGTGGGGAGATCGTGAAATGGGTCTGGAAGCCGTGTTAACTCTGTGTGCCTTTGTCCCCAGGGCTCTGTTTGAGAAAGACAAGCTGGTGTTCAGCTTCATGCTGTGTGGGGAGATCGTGAAATGGGTTTGGAAGCCGTGTTAACTCTGTGTGCCTTTGTCCCCAGGGCTCTGTTTGAGAAAGACAAGCTGGTGTTCAGCTTCATGCTGTGTGGGGAGATCGTGAAATGGGTCTGGAAGCCGTGTTAACTCTGTGTGCCTTTGTCCCCAGGGCTCTGTTTGAGAAAGACAAGCTGGTGTTCAGCTTCATGCTGTGTGGGGAGATCATGAAGACGGCGGCCAAGATCAGTGACCTGGAGTGGAACTTCTTCCTGCGTGGAGCCGCCGGAGCCATGGACAAGGTGAGGAAGGCTGCACAGGGCGGCGTTCGTCTGTTGGTCTGTTTGCTCTGTTTGTGTCTTTCTGCCCTGTCACTGTCTGTGTCTGTTGGTCTGTTTGCTCTGTTTGTGTCTGTCTGCCCTGTCACTGTCTGTGTCTGTTTGCTCTGTTTGTGTCTGTCTGCCCTGTCACTGTCTGTGTCTGTTTGTGTCTGTCTGCCCTGTCACTGTCTGTGTCTGTTGGTCTGTTTGTGTCTGTCTGCCCTGTCACTGTCTGTGTCTGTTGGTCTGTTTGTGTCTGTCTGCCCTGTCACTGTCTGTGACTGTTTGTGTCTGTCAGTCTGTACACATGTGTCTTTTTGTTAGTTTGTCCTGTCCGTCTGTATGGTCCGTCTGTATGTCTCCGTCTCTGTTGTTTGTTCTGTCTGTCACTCTCTCTCTGTTTGCCTTGTCCATCTGTTTTTGTCTGTCTACCCTCTCTGTCTTTCTATCTGTCTCTGACCGTCTGTATGTCTGTCTGTCAATTTGTTTTGTCTGTCTCTGTCTCACTGTTTGCCTTGTCCTTCTGTGTCTGTCTGTCTGCCTTGTTTGTCTCTCTTTCTACCAGTCTCTGTCTGTCTCTGTGCCTCTCTCTGTCCCTACCAGTTTAATCTTTCTGTTTTTTCCCTCTGCCTGTCCCAACCAGTGTAATATTTCTGTTTTTTCCCCTCTGCCTGTCCCTACCAGTTTAATCTTTCTGTTTTTTTCCCTCTGCCTGTCCCTACCAGTGTAATCTTTCTGTTTTTTTCCCTCTGCCTGTCCCTACCAGTGTAATCTTTCTGTTTTTTCCCTATGCCTGTCCCTACCAGTGTAATCTTTCTGTTTTTTCCCTGCGCCTGTCCCTACCATGTAATCTTTCTGTTTTTTCCCTGCGCCTGTCCTACCAGTGTAATCTTTCTGTTTTTTCCCTCTGCCTGTCCCTACCAGTGTAATCTTTCTGTTTTTTCCCTCTGCCTGTCCCTACCAGTCTAATCTTTCTGTTTTGTTGTTGTTGTTGATCTTTGTGAGGCACCGTGGTGTGTTGTTGCATGTTGATGCCCAATCATGGGAGAATGAAAAAGGACCTAGCAGAAATGACGGAAGCAGTGGACAGTGGTGTGATCACAGCTGTGTGTGTGTGTGTGTGTGTGTGTGTGTGTGTGTGTGTGTGTGTGTGTGTGTGTGTGTGTGTCTGTGTGCGTGTATGTATGCCTGTGTATGTGTGTGTGTGTGCGTATGTGTGCGCATGTGTGTGTGTGTGTGTGTGTGTGTGTGTGTGTGTGTGTGTGTGTGTGGTGTGTGTGCGAATGTGTGTGTGTGTGTGTGTGTGTGTGTGTGTGTGTGTGTGTGTGTGTGTGTGTGTGTGGTGCGTGCGTGTATTTATGCCTGTGTATGTGTGTGTGTGTGTGTGTGTGCGTATGTGTGCGCATGTGTGGGGGTGTGTGTGTGTGTGTGTGGGTGTGTGTGTTTTTTGGTGCGTGCGCGTGTGCGTGCATGTTGTATGCCTGGGGATTTTGTGTGTGTGTGTGGGTGTGCATGATGCATGCTGGTGCCTGGGTTGTGTGTGTGTTTAAAAACGGGCGCCCTAAAAAGCCGGCGGTGGGGCTGGATAAAGCTGCAGCCCTGGATGGGCCTGCGACCTTTTCCGCACCTGGACGTCTTAAAGGCATCATGTGAGTCACCAAGACCCCCGCCACGTAAGGGGGGTCGTCGAGGTCAGCAGCGTCAAAGCTTGCTCAGCTGAGAGCGGGGGTTTAAATTTCAGCCGTGAAAAGCAATGCTTTTTTGCATTTCAGGAGAAAGGTTTTTGGGGGGGGGGGGGGGGGGGGGGGGGGGGGGGGGGGGGGGAGGGGTGAGGGGGATGTTGGCCATTTTTAGTTTTTGGAGAGAAATATGAGGTGTCTTGCATTAAAGGTTGAATGGTTTTGGGGGGATATGGAGAGTGGGGGGGGGGTGTTTTTGTGTTTAGCTTTTCTCTTTAAGGGGAAAATTTATTTTTTGTGTTTGCAATGGACTGTCATTTCAGATTGGGAAAAACCGTTTTAAAACAGTTGATGAGGTGTGTTTGTGTGTGTGTGTGTGTGTGTGTGTGTGTGTGGGGGGGGATGCTTGGGGAAAAAAGGGGGAGGGGGGGTGGGTTTTTGTTGCGGTGTGGGTGTTGTGGGGGGGGGGGGGGGGGGGGGGGGTGGGGGGGGGGGGGGGGGGGGGGGGGGGGGGGAGGGGTGGGTGTTTGTATGGGTGTGTTTTGTGTGGGGGGGGGGGGGGGGGGGGGGGGTGGGTGTTTGTATGACGGTTTTTGTGTGTGGGGGGGGGGGGGGGGGGGGGGAAGGGTGGGGTTTTTTTGTAGGGGTGTGGGTGTGTGTGGGGGGGGGGGGGGGGGGGGGGAGGGGGGGGGTGTTTGTATGCGGTGTGGGTGTGTGTGGGGGGGGGGGGGGGGGGAGGGGGGGGTGTTTTGTTGACGGGTTGTGGGTGTGTGTGTGGGGGGGGGGGGGGAGCGGGTGGGTGTTTGTATGACGGTTGTGGGTGTGTGGGGGGGGGGGGGAGCGGGTGGGTGTTTGAGCCGGTGTGGGGTGTTGTGTGGGGGGGGGGGGGAGCGGGTGGGTGTTTGTATGCGGTGTGGGTGTGGGTGGGGGGGGGGGGGGGAGGGGGTGGGTGTTGTATGACGGTGTGGGGTGTGTGGGGGGGGGGGTGGGGAGCGGGTGGTGTTTGTATGACGGTGTGGGTGTGTGTGGGGGGGGGGGGGGGGATGGGGGGGGGGGTGGGTGTTTGGTATGACGGTGTGGGTTGTGTGGGGGGGGGGGGGGTGGGGGGGGTTTGTATGGGGGTGTGGGTGTGGGGGGGGGGGGAGGGGGGGCGGGTGGGTGTTTGTATGACGGTGTGGGTGTGTGTGGGGGGGGGGGGGGGGAGCGGGTGGGTGTTTGTATGACGGTTGGGTGTGGGGGGGGGGGGGGGGGGGGGGGGGGGGGGGGGGGGGGGGGGGACGCGGGTGGGTGTTTGTTATGACGGTGTGGTGTGTGTGTGGGGGGGGGGGGGGGGGGAGGGGGGTGGGGGTTTGTGGGTGGGGGGGGGGGGGGGGGGAGCGGAGGTGGTGTGTTTGGCGGTGTGGGGGTGGGGGGGGGGGGGGGGGGGGGGGAGCGGGTGGGTGTTTGTTATGACGGTGTGTGTGGGGGGGGGGGGGGGGGGGGGGGGGCGGGGGGGGTGGGGGTGTTGTTTTTGACGGTGTGTGTGGGGGGGGGGGGGGGGGGAGCGGGTGGGGGGGTTTTGTATGACGGTTGGGTGTGTGTGTGGGGGGGGGGGGGGGGAGCGGGTGGGTGTTTTTGGGACGGTTGTGTGTGGGGGGGGGGGGGGGGGGGAGCGGGTGGGGTGTTTGTATGACGGTGTGGGGTGTGTGTGGGGGGGGGGGGGGGAGCGGGTGGGTGTTTGTATGACGGTGTGGGTGTGGTGTGGGGGGGGGGGGGGGGGGAGCGGGTGGGTGTTTGTATGACAGGTGTGGGGTGTGTGGGGGGGGGGGGGGGGAGCGGGTGGGGGGGGTTTTGTAGGGACGGTGGGGGGGGGGGGGGGGGGGAGGGGTGGGTGTTGTTTGTCGGTTTGTGGGTGTGGGGGGGGGGGGAGCGGGGTGGGTGTTTTGTTGACGGTGTGGGTGGGGGGGGGGGGGAGCGGGGGGGTGTTTTGTATGACGGTGTGTGTGTGGGGGGGGGGGGGGGAGCGGGGGGGTGTTTGTATGCGGTGTGGGTGTGTGTGTTTTGGGGGGGGGGGGGGGGGAGGGGAGGGGTGTTTGTATGACGGTTGTGTGTGGGGGGGGGGGGGGGGGGGAAGCGGGTGGGTGTTTGTATGACGGTTGTGTGTGGGGGGGGGGGGGGGGAGCGGGTGGTGTGTTTTGTATGCGGTGGGGTGGATGGTGGGGAGGAAAATGGTGTTTTTTTTTTTTTTTCCTTTCTGATTATCTTTTTCTTTACTGTGTGAAACATTGAAAAAGGGTTTTGTAACAATAAAAAAAATTTAAAGGGTTATTTTTTACCAACACATATCGCTAAATCAACGATTCCAGCATCATCAGTATGAGTATAAGATGTGTAAGGGTTAGGCGAAACACTACAGACTAAAAATGTCTGGAGTCTTTTCTGCAGGGTGAACGCAAACCCACCGAACTGGGAGGGGTTTCGGGCCTTTGCCAGCGGAGCCAGTGGGGAAGGGGAGTACCAAGAGGGGTGGCCAGAGGTCACTGGGACAAGCGACTGACCTCCTTCCAGAAGTTTCTTTCTTCATCAAGAACTTCAAGGGGAGAAGGTGAGAGGGCTTGTCTGCATGGGGTGGTTCTCCATGGGGAGGTTAGTTCGTGGAGAACTGACATCGCCAGGATCAAGTCTGACCTTTCAAACTTCAGTTTTGATACGTTGTGTGACTTAGTCTTTGTCCTGTCTGTAGGTGTGCAACACAAGTGGGACCTCCAAGAATACACATGCATGCGCACACTCTCTCTCTCTCTCTCTCTCTCTCTCTCTCTCTCTCTCTCCTCTCTCTCCTCTTTCTCCTCTCTCTCTCTCTCTCTCTCTCTCTCTCACTCTCTCTCTCTCTCTTCTCTCTCTCTCTCTCTCTCTCTCTCTCTCTCTCTCTCTCTCTCTCTCTCTTCTCCAGAAACATAATCAGCGCCCTTTGTCTTTGGTCCGCCAGACGGTGTTTGCAGTGTCGGAGTTTGTGCGGGAGAACCTGGGTCAGGCGTTTGTGGAGAGTCCGGCAGTGCACCTGCAGGAGCTGTATGAGGACATGAACAAGGTGGCGCCCCTGGTCTTCGTGCTGTCCACGGGATCCGATCCCATGGGCGCCTTCCTCCGCTTTGCTAAAGACACTGGCAACCAGGACAAGTAGGTGTTCTCTCTCTCTGTCTCTGTCTCTCTCGGTCTCACTCTCTCTGTGTGTCTCTCACTGTGTCTCTTTCTCTGTCTCTGTCTGTCTGTCTCTCTCTGTCTGTGTGTCTCTCTCTGTGTCTCTCACTGTCTCTCTCTCTGTCTCTCCCTCTATCTGTCTCTCTGTCTCTGTCTGTCTGTCTGTTTGTCTCTGTGTCTCTCTCTGTCTCTCTCTGTCTGTCTCTCTCTCTGTCTCTCTCTGTCTGTCTCTCTCTCTCTCTGTCTCTCTCACTGTGTCTGTCTCTCTCTCTCTCTGTCTCTCTCACTGTCTCTGTCTGTCTGTCTGTCTGTCTCTATGTCTTTCTCTCTCTCTGTCTCCGTCTCTCTCTGTCGCTCTCTGTCTGTCTCTCTCTCTGTCCCTCTCTCTCTTTCTATTTGTCTCTCTCTCTGTCTCTCTCTGTCTCTGGTCTCTCTCTTTTTTTTCTGTCTCTCTCTCTCTCTCTCTCTCTCTCTCTCTCTCTCTCTCTCTCTCTCTCTCTCTCTCTGTCACTGTGTGTGTGTGTGTGTGTGTGTGTGTGTGTGTGTGTGTGTGTGTGCAATTGTGTGAGTGTGAGTGCATGCGCAATGTGTGTGTGTGTGTGTGTGTGTGTGTATTTTCAATGTGTGTGTGTGTGTGTGTGTGTGTGTGTGTGTGTGTGTGTGTGTGTGTGTGTGTGTTGTGCAGAATCCAGTCCATCTTCTGGGTCAGGGTCAGGGTCCAGTGGCAGAGAGAATGATCAGCGCCTCTTGTGAAGAACGGGGGACTGGGTCTTCTTACAGGTCGGTGCCTTGCCCCCCCCCCCCTTCCCCTCCCCTTCCCCCATATCACCTCCATGTCCCTTTCCTCACTCTGTAAAGATTAGTAAATACTTATGTGTGACACACAAACAGAAATAGAAACACTTTATATCAGTCGACCCCAGTAATTATTTTCCTTGAGCAATTTTCTATGAACAGGTCCGGTGACAATGGTAATCAAAAATGAGTTCAGCGCGCTACTTTGACCGAGTACAAAATGCTGAGTGTTTTGAGCAAACCCAGCAAACATAACATGGTAACAACGCAATCAAAAATGAGTTCAGCGCGCTACTTTGGACCGAGTACAAAATGCTGAGTGTTTTGAGCAAACCAGCAAACATAACATGGTGTCAGAATGACGACGAAACCAAGCCTACCAAGAATGGATCAACAACGAACGATTGACGATGACATGGATCAACAATGAACAATTGACGACAACATGGATCAACAGCGAATGATTGACGACGACTGTCTTTCAACAACAGCGAGAAAACTGCACTGTTATCTTGGTGTAGCTTCGTACGTGTCATAGAGAATAACGGCGTTGCCTCATTACAAATTAAAAAAAAAAAAGTCTTTACCTCACACACCGTGTAAATCAACGCCACAAGAACAATGATATTGTGGAATTCTTTCATTCTAAGCAACAGGAACAGAACTGTGTAAAACCAAAGAAAAGCAATAGAGACTTGGAGCACGTACCAGCTGACATGGCTCTATCACAAAACAATCCAACAATAAACTGGGATGCGGAAAAAAAAAACACTAAAGAGGAATGGCAACATTTTAGCCAGCATGCAGCACTAATGCTCCAAGGACCACTGAAACAAACAGGAGCTGAAGCTATAGCAGCGTTTCTTCATGTTTGGGTCAGCCAGAGAGCCAGGCGTATTCAATTCATTTAGACTTTCTGACGCTGACGCAAAAAAAAAAGTTGACATGCTAATCCAGAAGTTCAAGGAGCAAACATAACACTCCTTTCCCTTTGTCTCTCTCTCTCTCTCTCTCTCTCTCTCTCTTTTCTCTCTCTCTCTCTCTCTTCTCTCTGTCTCTCTCTCTCTCTCTCTCTCCCTCTCTCTGTCTCTCTCTCTCTCTCTCTCTCTCTCTCTCTCTTTCTCTCTCTCTCTCTCTCTCTCTCTCTCTCTCTCTCTCTCTCTCTCTCCTCCCACTACTTGATAGCGGGTTCCAGAAGCTAAGTGGTGGACACATGCACTTTTAGCCTGAGGGTGGCTGATGGGAACGCTTGCCATATATGGTGGGTTCAGAGGTATGGGAGTTGTGATGGTCCAGATGATACTGCTATCTTAACATAAAAAAAAAAAAATTGCTGGTCGTTACTGTCGACAGAATTCTTACAAAAATGAAGAGCAAGTCCATTGTTTCGGGTGGGTTTTTTGTTGTTGTTATTCTCCTTGTTTCATTTTCATACCTGTGTCAGTTGGAATGGTTTGTTGAGTTGAACAGTGTTTCTGATATCTGCATTAGATATGCAGAAAATAAATGGCGTGTACTTTAGGAGTGGACTTTGTTGTAGTACCAAGTGAAATCATTTAACATTACTTCATAATTATCATGATTGCTGCCACGGTATTGGCTGTTTTTACTGAGTGGAATCATATTGACGTTATTTTGGTATTTCGTAATTGTTTCTGCGGTGTTATGTGCGATGTTGTATTTTCCTAAACGCTTTGCAAAGCTTTGTTATTTGTGTGACATATCCCATGGCATCCCGCCTAATCTCATAACATTCTGTCAAATCTCATCAAAATCATCCTATAACATTTGATCCCATTCTATGCTCCCCCATTCCATCCCATACCATTACATCCTGTCCTATTGCACAGTGGCCAGTCCTCCTGAATGTTTCTGGAATTTTCCTGTTTTAGAAATAGTTCCCCAAATTTGACTTTAATGGAAAAAACCAGCATGTCAAAATTGTTAAAAATGAGGGGGGGGGGGGGGGGGGGGGTTAGGGGTCAGGGGGTTAGGGGTCATTTTTGATTGCAGAAGAAAAACCAAATGATGTTAAGCAAATGTCATGTGGATATCGCATGAATCGGGGAAAACGCATTCTCTTTTTAAACCCTGTATACAACAGCTGAATCAGTAGAGAGAAAAAAATGGTTTCAGTCAAAAGTTTAAATGCCCCTGCTTCATTCCATCCCACCCCAGCCTGCATGCCCTGACTCCTGACTTTGGACTCCAGAAGGTTGGCAGCCAAACTACTGCGTTTTGGACCATTTCATTGTGTCCCATCCTGCCCCTCCCCATCTGTCTTTGCCTGACACTGTGTTCTGGACCATTTCATTGTGTCCCATCCTGCCCCTCCCCATCCTGTCTTTGCTGACACTGTGTTCTGGACCATTTCACTGTGTCCCATCCTGCCCTCCCCATCCTGTCTTTGCCTGACACTGTGTTCTGGACCATTTCACTGTGTCCCATCCTGCCCTCCCCATCCTGTCTTTGCCTGACACTGTGTTCTGGACCATTTCACTGTGTCCCATCCTGCCCTCCCCATCCTGTCTTTGCCTCACACTCCGCTGCATGATGGGCGACAGAACTGCCACCTGGCGGCGTCCTGGATGATCTCCATGGAGAACGTGGTGAAGGACATGCAGGAGAAGCCGGACGACATCCACGAGGAGTTCCGCCTCTTCTTGTCCTCCATGCCGCCAAGCACTTCCCCGTGGCCGTCCTGCAGAACTCGGTCAAGGTCACCAACGAGCCCCCAAGGGACTGCGCGCCAAACCTGCGTCGCGCCTTCGCTGAGATCACCCGGCTTTCTTTGAAGACAACGGTCAGTGATGAGGGGAATCGGGGGGAGCAGTCTGTGTGTGTGGTAGTAGTAGGATTTTTTTTCTTTTTGATTTAGTAAAGTTGTTTAATTTTGTGTGTGTTTTCCCCCTTAGCATCTGGAAAATCAGCTCTAATGCCTTCCTAAAAAAAATAAAACAAATTGCTGTCAGTTTCAAAAGAGATAAGACTCTACAAGTTACTGATTATATCCCACCAATTTCTGTTGGCTTCTTAGTAAATCTAAAAATTGACAGTTCTCATATGTTGTTCTTTTTCTCGCTGTTGGCTTCCATGTAAAAATAAGATCCTCCTCCATCAAATTTCTAGTCACATGTGAACATTGGAGATATTCCTCTGTTCTTTGTTGCTTCCCAGTAAAGACATAAGTCTCCACAGGTCACTTACTTTTGCTGTCAGTTTTCTGGTGAAGATAAGACTGTTCTTCTTCATCATGTTGTGGGTGAGTGAGTTGCTGTGCTGTGGTGGGTTGAGTGAGGTTCTGTGGTGTGGGTGAGTGAGGTGCTGTGGTGTGGGTGAGTGAGGTGCTGTGGTGGGTGAGTGAAGTGCTGTGGTGTGGGTGAGTGAGGTTCTGTGGTGTGGTGGGTGAGTGAGGTGCTGTGGTGTGGGTGAGTGAGGTGCTGTGGTGTGGTGGGTTAGTGAGGTGCTGTGGTGGGTGAGTGAGGTGCTGTGGTGTGGTGGGTGAGTGAGGTGCTGTGGTGGGTGAGTGAGGTGCTGTGGTGTGGTGGGTGAGTGAGGTGCTGTGGTGGGTGAGTGAGGTGCTGTGGTGTGGGTGAGTGAGGTGCTGTGGTGTGGTGGGTGGAGTGAGGTGCTGTGGTGTGGTGGGTGAGTGAGGTGCTGTGGTGTGGTGGGTGAGTGAGGTGCTGTGTTGTGGGTGAGTGAGGTGCTGTGGTGTGGTGGGTGAGTGAGGTGCTGTGTTGTGGGGTGAGTGAGGTGCTGTGGTGTGGGTGAGTGAGGTGCTGTGGTGTGGGTGAGTGAGGTGCTGTGTTGTGGTGGGTGAGTGAGGTGCTGTGGTGGGTGAGTGAGGTTCTGTGGTGGGTGAGTGACGTGCTGTGGTGTGGGTGAGTGAGGTGCTGTGTTGTGGTGGGTGAGTGAGGTGCTGTGGTGGGTGAGTGAGGTTCTGTGGTGGGTGATTGAGGTGATGTGGTGTGGGTGAGTGAGGTTCTGTGGTGTGGTGGGTGAGTGAGGTGCTGTGGTGGGTGAGTGAGGTGCTGTGGTGTGGGTGAGTGAGGTTCTGTGGTGTGGTGGGTGAGTGAGGTGCTGTGATGGGTGAGTGAGGTGCTGTGGTGGGTGGGTGAGTGAGGTGCTGTGGTGTGGTGAGTGAGGTGCTGTGGTGGGTGAGTGAGGTTCTGTTGTGTGGTGGGTGAGTGAGGTTCTGTGGTGGGTGAGTGAGGTGCTGTGGTGTGGTGGGTGAGTGAGGTGCTGTGGTGTGGTGAGTGAGGTGCTGTGGTGGGTGAGTGAGGTTCTGTTGTGTGTGGTGGGTGAGTGAGGTTCTGTGGTGGGTGAGTGAGGTGCTGTGGTGGGTGAGTGAGGTGCTGTGGTGTGGGTGAGTGAGGTGCTGTGGTGTGGGTGAGTGAGGTGCTGTGGTGTGGGTGAGTGAGGTGCTGTGGTGTTGTGGGTGA
>CM031624.1:59952048-60022048 GCA_018398815.1 Conus ventricosus | reverse complement strand
AAAGTCTTCCTCTAGGACATGTACATTGCCATGACATGTTAGGGTCTGTGGGTTAGGCAGGCAATGCAGACTTTCAGTGTCCAGCGTATCCCCAAGCGCTGTTCAGTGCCATACAGAATAGTGATGGGGGACGGCAGGGTCAGTGTATCTGTAAGGAACAGAAGCTGTTGTTTCATTTGCCAGTGAGGGCGATGTGTGTCCATGTTGGTGACAAAAGAGGCGAGACTGTGGGAGGAATAGCATGAGCATACTGTGTCGCAGCAATATGAGAAGGCAAGGAATAATTGGACAGTAAGAGTGAAAAAAAGCACGTATGTAGTGTGTCACAGTATGTGTGCGACACTCATGTATGTACAATGTGTGTGTGTGTGACGTGGAGAGATCATGTTTGTACAGTTTGTATGTGTGACGTGGAGAGATCATGTATGTACACTCTGTGTGTGTGTGTATGTGTGTGTGTGTGTATGTGTGTGTGTGTGTATGTGTGTGTGTGTGTGTGTGTGTGTGTGTGTGTGTGTGTGTGTGTGTGTGTGTGTGTGACGTGGAGAGATCATGTACGTACAATGTGTGTGTGTGACGTGGAGAGATCATGTATGTACAATGTGTGTGTGTGACGTGGAGAGATCATGTATGTACAATGTGTGTGTGTGTGTGACGTGGACAGATCACGTACGGTGGGCGTGTGACGGACTTCCTGGACCAGCGATGTCTCAGAACCGTCCTGAAGACCTTCTTCGAGCCCAAGACTCTGGAATCCAGCTACAAGTACTCTCCTTCAGGTACCCTCCATTGTCATCAGTGTCGTCATCCTCATCCTCATGGTTTTCTTCATCTTTGATACTATGGAGTGAAGACTCGTTTTGGGGCATATCAGGTTATGTGTGTGTGCACTAGAATCGATACTGAGTAAGTGCACGCACGCACAAATGCACACTCAGGCACGCACGCACAAAAGCTTAAATGCACGCACCTTCGCGCACACACACAACACCGCACGCACGCACGCACGCACGCACGCACGCATGCACGCACGCACCACGCACGCACGCACGCACGCACGCACGCACGCACGCACGCACGCACGCTAACAGACTGATACTTTTTCCAATACAAACACATGCAGTGAGAGAACAAAGCCTCAATCCCCCACTGTTGATCTGTCTCCCGCAGGGATTTACTACGCCCCCATGTACGAGACCCTCAACGAGTTCCGGCAGTACATCGAGGAGCTGCCCCAGAACGACGAGCCGAGATCTTCGGCATGCACGAGAACGCCAACATCGCCTTCCAGACCCAGGAGACCAACGCCCTCATCTTCACCATCCTGGAGGTGCAGCCGCGACAGTCGTCGGGCGGCGCCGGCAAGTCCAACGACGAGATCGCCACCGAGCTGTGCGACAACATCTCCAGCAAACTGATCGACAAACTGGACATTGAGCTGGCCAGTCAGGAGATGTTCCAGGTGGGCTGGGATGGAGGGGGAGGGGGAGGGTGGGCCTGGGGACAAACTGGACATGGAGCTGGCCGTCAGGAGATGTTCCAGGTGGGCTGGGATGGAGGGGGAGGGGGAGGGGGAGGGTGGGCCTGGGGACAAACTGGACATGGAGCTGGCCAGTCAGGAGATGTTCCAGGTGGGCTGGGATGGAGGGGGAGGGGGGGGTGGGCCTGGGGACAAACTGGACATGGAGCTGGCCAGTCAGGAGAATGTTCCAGGTGGGCTGGGATGGAGGGGGAGGGGGAGGGTGGGCCTGGGGACAAACTGGACATGGAGCTGGCCAGTCAGGAGATGTTCCAGGTGGGCTGGGATGGAGGGGGGAGGGGGAGGGTGGGCCTGGGGACAAACTGGACATGGAGCTGGCCAGTCAGGAGATGTTCCAGGTGGGCTGGGATGGAGGGGGGAGGGGGAGGGTGGGCCTGGGGACAAACTGGACATGGAGCTGGCCAGTCAGGAGATGTTCCAGGTGGGCTGGGATGGAGGGGGAGGGGAGGGTGGGCCTGGGGACAAACTGGACATGGAGCTGGCCAGTCAGGAGATGTTCCAGGTGGGCTGGGATGGAGGGGGAAGGGGAGGGGGAGGGTGGGCCTGGGGACAAACTGGACATGGAGCTGGCCAGTCAGGAGATGTTCCAGGTGGGCTGGGATGGAGGGGGAGGGGGAGGGTGGGCCTGGGGACAAACTGGACATGGAGCTGGCCAGTCAGGAGATGTTCCAGGTGGGCTGGGATGGAGGGGGAGGGGGAGGGGGAGGGTGGGCCTGGGGACAAACTGGACATGGAGCTGGCCAGTCAGGAGATGTTCCAGGTGGGCTGGGATGGAGGGGGAGGGGGAGGGTGGGCCTGGGGACAAACTGGACATGGAGCTGGCCAGTCAGGAGATGTTCCAGGTGGGCTGGGATGGAGGGGGAGGGGGAGGGGGAGGGTGGGCCTGGGGACAAACTGGACATGGAGCTGGCCAGTCAGGAGATGTTCCAGGTGGGCTGGGATGGAGGGGGAGGGGGAGGGTGGGCCTGGGGACAAACTGGACATGGAGCTGGCCAGTCAGGAGATGTTCCAGGTGGGCTGGGATGGAGGGGGAGGGGGAGGGTGGGCCTGGGGACAAACTGGACATGGAGCTGGCCAGTCAGGAGATGTTCCAGGTGGGCTGGGATGGAGGGGGAGGGGGAGGGTGGGCCTGGGGACAAACTGGACATGGAGCTGGCAGTCAGGAGATGTTCCAGGTGGGCTGGGATGGAGGGGGAGGGGGAGGGTGGGCCTGGGGACAAAACTGGACATGGAGCTGGCCAGTCAGGAGATGTTCCAGGTGGGCTGGGATGGAGGGGGAGGGGGAGGGTGGGCCTGGGGACAAACTGGACATGGAGCTGGCCAGTCAGGAGATGTTCCAGGTGGGCTGGGATGGAGGGGGAGGGGGAGGGGGAGGGTGGGCCTGGGGACAAACTGGACATGGAGCTGGCCAGTCAGGAGATGTTCCAGGTGGGCTGGGATGGAGGGGGAGGGGGAGGGTGGGCCTGGGGACAAACTGGACATGGAGCTGGCCAGTCAGGAGATGTTCCAGGTGGGCTGGGATGGAGGGGGAGGGGGAGGGTGGGCCTGGGGACAAACTGGACATGGAGCTGGCCAGTCAGGAGATGTTCCAGGTGGGTGGGATGGAGGGGGAGGGGGAGGGTGGGCCTGGGGACAAACTGGACATGGAGCTGGCAGTCAGGAGATGTTCCAGGTGGGCTGGGATGGAGGGGGAGGGGGGAGGGTGGGCCTGGGGACAAACTGGACATGGAGCTGGCCAGTCAGGAGATGTTCCAGGTGGGCTGGGATGGAGGGGGAGGGGGAGGGTGGGCCTGGGGACAAACTGGACATGGAGCTGGCCAGTCAGGAGATGTTCCAGGTGGGCTGGGATGGAGGGGGAGGGGGAGGGTGGGCCTGGGGACAAACTGGACATGGAGCTGGCCAGTCAGGAGATGTTCCAGGTGGGCTGGGATGGAGGGGGAGGGGGAGGGTGGGCCTGGGGACAAACTGGACATGGAGCTGGCCAGTCAGGAGATGTTCCAGGTGGGCTGGGATGGAGGGGGAGGGGGAGGGTGGGCCTGGGGAAGGGTGGCAGAAGGGGAAGCCAAAGGCAGGCACTTACCCTGGGTGTGTCTGCGCCTCACATCCCTGGTCTTCCACCCACCCACCCCACACCGTTCCACATCTCAGTCTTCCCTGTCGCAGTTCATTCTGCTGGTACTCTATCGGGTGAAGTGTTTCAGTTGAGAGATGATATTGCTCATAGCCCAGCCGACCACAAAGGGCCAGATCAGGGCTGACGTGTTTCATGGCAATACTGAATATCTCTGTCTGGTGAAAGGAAACTGTGTTTTGATCGTAAGGAGAGCAAACCATGAAGTGGCCTGAAAGAAAAGACATGAAGTGGCCAGCTTGAGGAGAAGCCATGGCATAGTAACAGTCGTGAGAATGATCATGGTCAGAGTGGCCATAGAAAGATGAAAACGTTGATAAATCTATGGATGATGATGATAACACTATTGCTTTGTTGTATGTGTGTGTGTGTGTGTGTGTGTGTGTGTGTGTGTGTGTCTGTGTGTGTGTGTGTTGTCTGTGTGTGCTTACAGCCTGACGCCAAGGGACGTCTGAATTCCTTGACAACGGTGCTGGAACAAGAGGTGGACCGCTTCAACAAACTGCTCGCTGTGATCAAGGTGTGTGTCTGTATGTGTGTGTGTGTGGAGGGGGGTGGGTGGAGGGGGCTTCCATCCCCCTTTCTCAGTTTCTGTCCTTGTCATCGTTCTTGTTTTCACTCTGTCTCTCTCTCTCTCATTCCCTTTACTTTTTTGTTATTTCTTTTACTCTTTCCTTTTTTTTCTTTTCAGTCTTCTTTCTGTCTTTCCTTTTTTCTTTTTTTTTCCCGATCTTTCTATGTGTATGATGATGATTAATGATGATGTATGACGGGTGTGCAGAACTCACTGGAGCAGTTGAAGAAAGCCATCAAAGGATTTGTGGTGATGAGCGAAGAGCTGGACAAAGTCTTCTCCGCCTTCCTCAATAATCAGGTACACGCACGCACACACACACACACACACACACACACACACACACACACACACACACACACACACACACACACACACATGCACACGCACATGCACATACACACACATACACGCACACATACACACACATACACGCACACATACACACACCACACACACACACACACACACACACACACACACACACAACACACACAACACACACACAACACACACACACACACACACACACACACACACACACACACACACCCCACACACACACACACCACACACACACACACACACACACACACACACACACACCACACACACACACACACACACAACACACACACACACACAAAAACTGACCGCCCCTAATACACCCCTTCCACTCCCTATCCCCATCATCATTCCTCCTCTTCTGCTGTCCCAGTGGTGGTTGTATATGTCCCTGATGGTGATGTTGCAGGTGCCGGGCATGTGGTCCAATGCTGCCTACCCCTCCCTGAAGCCCCTGGGCAGCTGGGTCAGCGACCTGGTGCTGCGCTGCGCCTTCATCGACAACTGGATCCGCCACGACGCCCCCAAATCCTACTGGCTCTCTGGCTTCTTCTACACTCAGGGTGGGTGCACGTGCTGAAATTCATAATAACAATAATGATAATGATAGTAACAAAGCATGTTTAAAGCTCCTTGCCAAAGGTTCTAGGTGCTGACAGTCCCCACTGTTGTGTACACAACAGGCTACCTACCTGGGTAGTGCCGACTGAAGAGCTGCCTGCCGGTACTTCATTCAGTTGTTTCTCGTGTCATCTAGTGAATATCGTTCACTCTGTTTCCTTATTTCATTCATTCTTTCAATTCCTCACTCAGGTGCATGCTATGTGTAACATGTTATCCATACCAACGGCCAAACTGGCCTTCTCTTCCGAAAGTTGGTGGTGGGATTTTACGTGTGTGCAAGCATTATGCATGCGTTTACACACGGAACCTCGGTTTGTAATCTCATTCGAGGGACTGTATGGGAAATGGAGTCAGAACCAATGTTAACTCTGAGGGGAAAAAAAAAAGTACCAAAACGGGCTGGCGGAGATTCAAACCCACAAGCCCAGGATCACCAAGAGTACGAGTCCTGAACTTTACCACTGAGCTGTTACGGCTCCCGGTTTCTTCTACACACAGGGTGGGGTGGATGTGTACACAGGGTGGGGTGGATGTGCTTTCTCTGGTGTGTCTGTTGACACACAGGGTGGGGTGGATGTGCTTTCTCTGGTGTGTCTGTTGGGAGATTGGACAAGGGAAGCAGGGAAAACGGACGATGAAAGCATACCTTCAGAAGACATGGGGAACTGGGGCATATGCAAATCGGGAAAATGGGAAGAAATGGAAATTGGGGAGAAATTGGGGAACTGGGGGTGGGGGGGGGGGGGGGGGGGGGGGGGGGGAGGGAGGGAATAGGAGAAAGAGATGGAGGTATCATGAAGAAACAGAGGAATCGTAGAGAAACTGGGGAATTGTGGGGAGATGGGCTAAAGAGATGGGGGTATTGTGAAGGAATGGAGGAATCAGAGAGAAATAGGGGAATAAGGGAGACATTGTAGAATTGAAATGGGGGAAGGTTTTCATATTACGGTGTATAGAAGAAAGGGAAGCTGTGGTAGGAGATGTGGGGACGGGGGGGGGGGGGGGGGGGTGAGGGGGTCAGAGAAGTGGGGAGGTCAGGGGAAACGGAACTTTGGCAAAACAAAGAGGGGAGTATGGGAAGGATGAGGATAGTAGAGATGAATTACTGACAAAGAGAAAGAGAGAAGATGGGAATTCAGGATTGGGGAACACGCGGGGAGATCAGGGATAAACAGCGAGATCAGGGATAAACAGGGAGACTAGGGAGAAGAGATCAGGGATAAACACAGAGACTAGGGAGAAGCATGTAAGTCTAGCAACTGGAGGGTAACTTGGGACGGAAATTGCCATGGAAGAAAACAGAAGTGTATGTGTGTGCACTGGACATCATTGTCTGCATTCACTTTTGTCCGGGACACAACCTTGGACCTCGCAGTTCAGCAGGTGAGGCACCGCACACACACCATGCAAAACGAATGATAATCTTGTGAGATGCCATGTGTGTCATAAAGCGTAATCACAACCCAGCTGTGACGTTTTGCTTCCTGAATGAGAACTCATATGTGACATTTCTGTCCAGATGTAGCTTCAGAAAGCACCAACATTTTATTTGCCTCTTCAAACGTACACCGAACTGATGTACATGTGTGTATGTGTGTGTGCGTGTGTGTGTGCTTGTGCGCACATTTTGTGTGTGTGTGTGTGTGTTGTGTGTGCATTTGTGTGTGTGTGTTTATCGCACTATTAAATCCAAAGCCCCTGTTGTCTCATTTCCAGGTTTCCTGACTGGAGCCCTACAGAACTATGTGGTCTCATTTCCAGGTTTCCTGACTGGCCCCTACAGAACTATGTGGTCTCATTTCCAGGTTTCCTGACTGGCCCCCTACAGAACTATGTTGTCTCGTTTCCTGTCTGGCCCCTACAGAACTATGTTGACTTGTTTCCAGGTTTCCTGACTGGTCCCCTGCATAACTATGTTGGCTCATTTCCAGGTTTCCTGACTGGCCCCCTACAGAACTATGTTGACTTGTTTCCAGGTTTCCTGACTGGCCCCTGCATAACTATGTTGGCTCATTTCCAGGTTTCCTGTCTGGCCCCCTACAGAACTATGTTGACTTGTTTCCAGGTTTCCTGACTGGCCCCCTACAGAACTATGTTGGCTCATTTCCAGGTTTCCTGACTGGCCCCTGCATAACTATGTTGTCTTGTTTCCAGGTTTTCCTGACTGGACCCCTACAGAACTATGTTTGTTTTGTTTCCAGGTTTCCTGACTGGCCCCCTGCATAACTATGTTGTCTTGTTTCCAGGTTTCCTGACTGGACCCCTACAGAACTATGTTGTTTTTGTTTCCAGGTTTCCTGACTGGCCCCCTGCAGAACTATGTTGTCTTGTTTCCAGGTTTCCTGATTGGCCCCCTGCAGAACTATGTTGTCTTGTTTCCAGGTTTCCTGACTGGCATCCTACAGAACTACGCGCGAAGCTACGAGCTGCCCATCGACCACCTGCGCTTCAAGTTCACCATCATGACGCAGTACCGCGAGCAGAAGGATGTCACCGAGCAGATGAAGAACCTCAAGTTCGGCGAGGAGATTGACCTGGATAAGGAGTCTGTTGGACATCCCACTGGCACCTGAGTGTTTCCCTCCACACCCGTCTCCCTCTCCCCCCCCCCCCCCCCCCCCCCCCCCCCAGCTTTTCTTTCATTAACCATCTTCCATGACATATTGGTTTCCATGACCAGTTGGTAGCTGTACCTTCGCAGGGCTCATGTTTGAATCCTCAATGAATGTTTAGCCTCACCCGGGCTCATTTCCTTTGTAAGTGATTTGGATTTGGGGGAAGAGTCTGACCAGGCTGGGTTTTTTTTAATTGTTGGTTGTTTTTTTTGTTGTTGTTTTTTTTTCTCCTTGATTCTTCTTTCTTTTTTTCTGTTTTCTTTTTTCTTCGCATGCTTGTAAAGGATTTGGGAAGGGGAAGGGGTGTATGCTTGTGTTGGAAGGTTAAATGTAGACAGTGAACATGGATCTAGCATGAATATGGATCCAGGACCATTCTACAGGGTACAGTGGAGGGTGGACATGTATCTCCCCATGACTCCCTGTCCAAGACCATTCTACAGGGTACAGTGGAGGGTGAACATGTATCTCACCATGACTCCCTGTCCAAGACCATTCTACAGGGTACAGTGGAGGGTGACATGTATCTCCCCATGACTCCCTGTCCAAGACCATTCTACAGGGTACAGTGGAGGGTGGACATGTATCTCCCCATGACTCCCTGTCCAAGACCATTCTACAGGGTACAGTGGAGGGTGGACATGTATCTCACCAAGACTCCCTGTCCAAGACCATTCTACAGGGTACAGTGGAGGGTGAACATGTATCTCACCAAGACTCCATATTACATGGTATAATGGAGAGTGATACAGTAGGTACAGACTGAAGATGTCCGGTATAATGGAGAGTGATATGGTAGGTACAGACTGAAGATGTCCGGTATAATGGAGAGTGATACGGTAGATACAGACTGAAGATGTCCGGTATAATGGAGAGTGATACGGTAGATACAGACTGAAGATGTCCGGTATAATGGAGAGTGATACGGTAGATACAGACTGAAGATGTCCGGTATAATGGAGAGTGATACGGTAGATACAGACTGAAGATGTCCGGTATAATGGAGAGTGATATGGTAGGTACAGACTGAAGATGTCCGGTATAATAGAGAGTGATATGGTAGGTACAGACTGAAGATGTCCGGTATAATAGAGAGTGATATGGTAGGTACAGACTGAAGATGTCCGGTATAATGGAGAGTGGTATGGTAGATACAGAATGAAGATGTCCGGTATAATGGAGAGTGATATGGTAGATACAGACTGAAGATGTCCGGTATAATGGAGAGTGATACGGTAGATACAGACTGAAGATGTCCGGTATAATGGAGAGTGATACGGTAGATACAGACGGAAGATGTCCGGTACAGACAACATGAAGGACGGAACACAGCCCCTCTGGCATGTGGAGCATGAGTGAAGTCTCTGATACTGCACTTCAAGGATGGAACTCGGCATAAACACCCAGAAAATGAGCCAGCTTGTCGGTAGCCATATTGTCTGTTCGGGCAAAGGAGGAGGATGGCTACATACAGCTCTTCCACCGTCCATGGCACAGTGGCTTCTATCACCGTTATCTCCCTTGTCTCTCTCTCCCTCTCTCTCTCTCTCTTTTTTATTTGTGTTTTTTTGACAAGATCGAACAGCTCTTCTGGCACAAGGAAATTCCTTTTCCCATACCCATCCATTGATCAATACAAAATAAGACTTATTTACTCTGGACCACGTATCTGGAACTCACTTTCACCGAGTATGAACAAATACCAATATGTTAAAACTTTTTTTTAAAGAAACATCTACATAAACATTTTATGTCTTAATAATTTGATGATTTGATTAAAATCAATGACGTCCATTTGCAAAGTCTTCTGTAAACAATACAGTGAATCTAAGTAATCTCCTCCATTAAATCGCTCATACCCACTCCCAGTCTGTCTACCATTCCTCTTCTCCTCCCCACACCTACCATTCTTCTCCCTCTCCCCCCCCCCTCTCCCCCCCCCCCCCCCCCCCCCCCCCACCTCTCTCTCTGTGCTTTTGTTTGTTTGTTTCCTTCAATTTGACGACTCATCATTGTTATGATTATGAATAGTCTGCTTGTCATTGTGGAATTACATTACAATGTTGCTATGCTGAATTGTCAGTATTGATGATACGTGTTGAAAGAATGTCTGCATGACAAGGACAGATTGTAAGACTAGGCTTTGGCCTTAAATCTTCATCCGTGCGTATTAAAGATCAATCAGTCAATCAATCAGTCAGCCAGTCAATCAACCAATCAATCAGTCAGTCAATCAGTCAGTCAGTCAATCAGTCAATCAATCAATCAATCAATCTGTCGCCAGGTGGAGTCCCCTGAAGACGGCGTGCTGGTTCATGGGCTGTTCTGCGACGGCCTGCGCTGGGACGACGAGGAGATGAAGATCACAGACGCCATCAAAGGGGTCATGAACTCACCGCTGCCCATGTTGCACATGCTGCCCCAGATGGACTTCGATCCGGACGAGGCGGACTATTCCTGTCCGCTGTACAAAACGTCGGCCCGCGCCGGTGTGCTGTCCACCACAGGTAGGTGTCTGCATGTCTGACGATGATTGGTCAGTTGATCAGCTTTGCCTCCCATGAAAGCTTGCAAAGAGGAAGAATAACAGAATGCATAGTGCTTTAGAAACTGTTGTCAGATCATAAACAAACAGTTCCTTGCGAAAATCCAAAAGAAGCATAGAAGTTTAGAAACAGTTGTCAAAGCATAACCAGTTACTTCACGTTGTTATGTTCAGTGACATGATGCTCAGGTATACACTGGCTTAATACATACACACACATGTATGTCCACACACACTCGCATGTGCGTACATGCAGGAGCTTCCTCATGCAGGCCCACAGGTCACACACGCATACACATGCACATACGATCCACACACATAGGCGTGCACGCACACACACACACAAACATACACATACTCATGCACACACATGGGCCCACCCACTCACACATGTACGCCACATACACACAAGTGCACATGCATACATACACGTACACACTCAAGCAAACACACACACACGAAACACACACACACACACACACACATACACATACGCATGCATGCACACACATGGGCCCACCCACTCACACATGTACGCCACATACACACAAGTGCACATGCATACATACACGTACACACTCAAGCAAACACACACGCACACGCACACACACACACACACACACCACACACAATTACCAACGTAGCGCAGGCAACGTTACTTAGGCGTCCAAGGTTGAGCAGGGTCTGGCACTAATGTGTGTGTCAGCCATCAGCTTCTTGGTCTCCTAAGTCTGTTCATGGTAGCCATGGAGTCACGTCTCCATCTTCCCGCTGTGTGTGTCGTGCAGGTCACTCCACCAACTACGTGGTGGCCGTCCATCTGCCCCCAACCAGCCGCAGGACTACTGGATAGCCAAAGGAGCCGCTCTCTTATGCCAGCTCAGCAATAGACAGAAAACAAGGACAGTCCCATCTCCTGTGTCAGTCCGCCCAGCAGGTGGCCAAAGGAAAAGACCGACCAAACCCCCTGGCACAGAATTAGCCAGTCAACTAGGGGACACAATAGCAGTCTGATCTCTCAGCAAAGTTAGGCAGTCAACTAGGGGACACAATAGCAGTCTGATCTGTCAAGCAAAGTTAGGCAGTCAACTAGGGGACACAACAGCAGTCTGATCTCTCAAGCAAAGTTAGGCAGTCACGTGGGGACACAATAGCAGTCTGATCTGTCAAGCAAAGTTAGGCAGTCAACGTGGGGACAAAACAGCAGTCTGATCTCTCAAGCAAAGTTAGGCAGTCAACTTGGGGACACAACAGCAGTCTGATCTCTCAAGCAAAGTTAGGCAGTCAACTAGGGGACACAATAGCAGTCTGATCTGTCAAGCAAAGTTAGGCAGTCAACTTGGGGACACAACAGCAGTCTGATCTCTCAAGCAAAGTTAGGCAGTCAACTAGGGGACACAATAGCAGTCTGATCCCTCAGGTAAAGTTAGGCAGTCAACTAGGGGACAAAATAGCAGTCTGATCTCTCAAGCAAAGTTAGGCAGTCAACTAGGGGACACAATAGCAGTCTGATCTTTCAAGCAAAGTAGGCAGTCAACTAGGGGACAAAATAGCAGTCTGATCTTCAAGCAAAGTTAGGCAGTCAACTAGGGGACACAATAGCAGTCTGATCTGTCAAGCAAAGTTAGGCAGTCAACTAGGGGACACAATAGCAGTCTGATCTCTCAAGCAAAGTTAGGCAGTCAACTATGGGGACACAATAGCAGTCTGATCTCTCAAGCAAAGTTAGGCAGTCAACTAGGGGACACAATACCAGTCTGATCTCTCAAGCAAAGTTAGGCAGTCAGCTAGGGGACACAATAGCAGTCTGATCTCTCAAGCAAAGTTAGGCAGTCAACTAGGGGACACAATAGCAGTCTGATCCCTCAAGCAAAGTTAGGCAGCAGACAGTTGAGTAGAGCAATCTGATGTTTGTTGTCAGCCTTACCAGTACACAATTTTGCTGTACTTATACCCAGCTAGTTAGCTTACCAAGAGGTACGTGGGTAGATGGGCTGTTGTCTGTCTGTCAGTCCTTCTCAATTATAAAAGCAGTCAGCATGTTCAGAAAGGCATTTTTGTTCTCGACTATTCTGACATGTATGATTAGCTCAGTGTGGTAACTAATCGTGTAAACTTTGAAATAAAAACAAAAGAATGAAACAACTCCCTCTTAGGGAATGACCTTGTGAAGATAACAACACACCACCATTTTCTAACCATACGGCTTTAGAGAAAACCTCCACAATTTCAAAGATAAACGTGTAGAAAAATGTACCACTCTTTCAACCCAAATATTAGAAAAATGTAGTCTTAAGGCTGAGAAACATGATTGCAAAAAGGTACCACCACAACTTCTTAGCTAATATAAATGTTTAGGGAAAAAAGTAACCTTTTATGGCAAAACCCTGTTGAGAGAAAATACCACCCTATTCACCCTTTGCCCCCTTTTCCCAATCACATTCACCAACCTATGACAAAACTCAAGACCCACATTTGTTCCCCCTCCCTCCCTCTCCCACCTGCATCCCCGTTTTCTTTTCCCCCCTCCTTTCTTAACTCCAAATCCACACCATTGTAATCGTCCAACCCGTGAAAACTAGAATCATCCACCACGACTGTTTTGCTGTCTTCACAATAAAGTCATGAAGCATTGCCTGCTGTGACACTGAATTAAAACTCTTGGGATTGTTTTACATCCAGATTTGAACCATGTAAACATTACATGTAGTTTGGTGAAAGAAACAAAAATTGTTCCACTGATAAGCATCAAAATGGCGGAGGTTTACTGTGAATCGTGTTTCTGATGAATCAGTCCCGGATTTTTAAAAGGGGGTTTATTTGTGGAATGTGTTGGCTGCCATTTAAGAGGGGGTTTATTGTGGAATGTGTTGGCTGCCATTCAAGAGGGGTTTTATTGTGGAATGTGTTGGCTGCCTTGATTTGGGTGGAGTGCCCCAGGTGTGTGGACTTTGTCATGACTACATTGCTGTCTGCTGAGTTACAACTGAGTTAGTGTATTTTGCACCTTGTGTCAAAGACAGTGCTCCATTGATCATCCAGACTGCGTTTTGAACAACCTGAACTCTTTGGCTCCATGGTGGAGTCAGTGCACAAGTTTGTGCTTGTACAATAAAATGCCTTTGTACATACAACACTTTTTGCTTTGTATTTTTAAACCGATGTGCATTAAGAAGTTTTGAGTGTGTGGGGTGCTTGAATGTGTTTAAAAATCTTTTTGGTCACTTCTCTTCTTTCTGTTTCTTTCTGTATGTTGAGTGTCACAAATGAACAGATAACTTTGACCTCATTACTTCCCCTTTGTTGGTGTGTCAGCACTGGTTTGGTCTCCATGGAACCAGTTTCATGTTTGTAGTGCCTTGACTGATTTGTGTATGTGTGATAATGATGTCCACCCCTTCATGTTGCATTTTACGTCTTTTGGGTTTCATTTTTGGACAATTTTGGGGTACAGGGTAGCTTTGACGCCCCTATTTCACCCCATTCCTCTCCCTAATCCCCATCATCATTCTCCCTCTTCTGCTGTCCCAGTGGTGGTTGTATATTATGTCCCTGATGTGATGTTGCAGGTGCCGAGGCTTAAGATGGTCCTCCAATGCTGCCACCCCTCTGAATGACCCTGGGGGCGCTGGGTCAGCGACCGGGTGCTGCGCTGCGCCCTCATGACTACTGGATCCGCCACGACGCCCCCAAATCCTACTGGCTCTCTGGTTTTTTACACTCAGGTGGCGTGCACGTGCTGAAATGCATAATAACAATATGATAATGTAATGATAGTAACAAAGCATATGTTTTAAAGCTCCTTGCCAAAAGGTTCTAGGTGCTGACAGTCCCCATGTTGTGTTACACAACAGGCTACTAACTGGTATAGTGCCGAAAACTTTGAAAAAGAGCTGCATGCGGTTACTTCATCAGGATGTTTCTCGTGTCTTCATCTTAGTGTATATCGTTTCAACTCTGTTTCCTTATTTCATTCATTCTTTCAATTCTACCAGGTGCATGCTATGGTGTAAAACTTGTTATCCATACCAACGGACAAACTGGCCTTCTATTCCGAAAGTTTGGGGTGGTTGGGATGATTTTATTTTACGGTGTGTGCAAGCATTTATGCATGAGTTTTTACACACGGAACCTCGGTTTGTAATCTCATTCGAGGGACTGTTATGGGAAATGGAAGTCAGAACCAATGTTAACTCTGAGGGGAAGGAAAAAAAAAGTACCAAATACGGAGTGCTGGCGAGAGATTCAAACCCACAGCCCCAGGATCACCAAGAGTAGAGTCCTGAAACTTTTACCACTGAAGCTTGTTACGGCTCCGAGTTTCTTCTTCACACTAGGGGGGGGTGGATGTGTACACAGGGTGGGGTGGTTGTGCTTTCTCTGGGGTGTCTGTTGACACAACAGGGTGGGGTGGAGTGCTTTCTCTGGTCTGTGTTCTTTGGGAGGAATTGGACAAGGGAAGCAGGGGGGGGAAGAATAGAGGAGAAGGAAAACGGACGATGAAAGCATACCTTCAGAAGACATGGGGGAACTGGGCGGCATATGCCAATCGGGGAAGGGAAAAGGGGGGAAAAATGGGAAGAAATGGAAATTGGGGAGAAATTGGGGAAACTGGGGGTGGGGGGGGGGGGGGGGGGGAAGGGAGGGAAGGGGGGGAGGGGGGGGAGGGGTGGGGGTGGGGGAGGGAGGGGGAGGGGGGGGGGAGGAAGAAGGGGGGGGGGTGGGGGGGGGGGGAGGAGGGAGGGGGGGGGGGGGGAGGGAGGGGACGGGGGGGGGGGGGGGAGGGAAGGGAGGGGAAGGGGAGGGAGGGAAAATAGGAGAAAAGAGATGGAGGAGGGTATCATGAAGAAGAAAACAGTGGAAGGAATCGTAGAGGGGGAGAGAAACTGGGGGAAAGGAATTGTGGGGAGATGGGCTTATAAAGAGATGGGGGGGTATTGTTGAAGGAATGGAGGAATCAGAGTGAAATAGGGGGAGAAATTAAGGGAGAATTGTTAAGAATGAAATGGGGGGGGGGAAGGTTTTCATATTACGGTGGTATATAGAAGAAAGGGAAGGGGCTGTGGGTAGGAGATGTGGGGAAGGGGGAGTAGGGGAGGGGGGGGGGGGGGGGGGGGGGGGGAGGTTGGGGGCGGGAGGTTGTGGAAGGGGAGGTTGAGGGGGGTGGGGGGGGGGGGGCGGAGGTGAGGGTGTCAGAGAAAGTGGGGAGGGTCAGGGGGAGAAACGGAACTTTTGCGCAAAACAAAGAGGGGAGAAGTATGGGAAGGCTATAGGAGTATTATGGAAGGGATGAGGATAGTAGTGAATGAAATATGACAAAGAAGAAAGAGAGGAAGATGATGGGAATTCAGGATGGGGAAACACGCGGGTGAGATCAGGGGAAGAAATAATAAACAGCGAGATCAGGGATTAACAGGGAGAGACTAGGGAGAAGAGGGAAGAGATCAGGGCATATAAACCACTGGGATAGGGAGAAGTGAAGCATGTAAGTTAGCAACACTGGAGGGTTAACTTGGGCCTGGAACATTGCCATGGAGTGGAAAAGAAAACAGGAGAAGTTTATGTGTGTGCACTGGACATCAATTGTCTGCATTCACTTTTGTCCGGGACACAACCTTGGACTCGCAAGTTCAGCAGGTGAGGCACCCGCACACACATCAAGTATGATAATTTGTGAGATGCCTGTGTGTCATCAAGCGTAATCACACCAGCTGTGAAACGTTATGCTTCCTGAATGAGACTATGAGAACTATTGTGACCATTCTGTCCGATGTAGTTCAGAAAGCTCCACATTTTTTTTGCCTCTTCAATCGTCACCGAATGATGTAACATGTGTGTATGTGTGTGTGCGTGTGTGTGTGCTTGTGCGGGCGCACAATGTTGTGTTGTTTGCTGTGAGTGTTGATTGTGTGCATTTGCATTTGTGTGGTGTGTGTCGCACTATTTAAATCCAAAGCCCCTGGTTGTTCTCATTTCCAGGTGTTTCCTGTCTGGAGCCTACAGAACTATGTGGTCTCATTTCCTGGTTTCTGACTGGCCCCCTTCAGAACTTGTGGTCTTCATTTCCAGGTTCCTGAATGGCCCCCTACAGAACTATGTTGGTCTCGTTTCTGGTCTGGCCCCCTACAGAACTATGTTGACTTGTTTCCAGGTTTCCTGACTGGTCCTGCATAAATCTATGTTGCGCTACATTTCCAGGTTTCCTGACTGCCCCCTACAGAAACTATGGTTGACTTGTTTCCAGGTTCTGACTGGCCCCCTTGCCACTGATAACTATGTTGGGCTCAATTTCCAGGTTTCTTGTCTGGCCCACTACAGAACTATGTTGACTTGTTTCCAGGTAGTTTCCTGACTGGCCCCCTACAGAGAATTAGTTTGGCTAATTTCCCAGGGTTTCCTGACTGGCCCCCTGCATAAACTAGTTGTTTGTTTCCAGGTTTCCTGACTGGACCCCTACAGAACTATGTTGTTATGTTTCCAGGTTTCCGACTGTCCCCCTGCATAACTATGTTTTGTCTTGTTTCCAGAGTTTTCTGACTGGACCACTACGAACTATGTTGTTTTGTTTTCATGGTTTCTGACTGGCCCTGCAGAACTTTGTTGTCTTGTTTCCAGGTTTCTGATTGGCCCCCTGCAGAAAACTATGTTGTCTTGTTTCAGGTTTCCTGACTGGCATCTACAGTACTACGCGCGAAGCTACGAGTGCCATCGAACCACTGGCTCTTCAAGTTCCACCATATGGACGCAGTACCGCGAAGCAGAAGGATGTCACCGAGAGCATGAGAACCAAGTTTGCGAGGAGATTGACTGGATAAGGCGTGTTGTTGGGACATACTGGACCTGAGTGTTTCCTCACACCCTTCTCTCTTCCCCCCCCCCCCCCCCCCTCCCCCCCACCCCCCCCCCCCCCCCCCCCCGCCCCCCACACTTGATACACTTACACCCCACCGCCCAGTGCCCCCCTGCACCAACCCCCCCCCCCCCCCCCCCCCCCCCCCCCCCCCCCCCACCCCCCCCCCCCCCCCCCCCCCACCCCCCCCCCCCCCCCCCCCCCCCCCCCCCCCCCCCCCCCCCCCCCCCCAACCCCCCCCTACCCCCCCCCCCCACCCCCCACCCCCCCCCCCCCCCCCCCCCCCCTCCCCAGCTCTTTTCTTTTTCATTAACCATCTTCCATGACATATTGGGTTTCCATGACCCGTTGGTAGCTGTTCCTTCGACGAGCTCATGTTTGAATCTCATTGAATGTTTAGCCTCACCCGGGACTCTCATGGCTCTTTTCCTTAGTAAGTGATTTGATTTGGGGGGGGGAAGAGTTGACAGGCTGGGGTTTTTTTTTATTTGTTGGTTGTTTTTTTGTTTGTTGTTTTTTTTGTCTGATTCTTCTTTTTTTTTTCTGGTTTTTCTTTTTTCTTCGCTGTTGTTAAAGGATTTGGGAAGGGGAGTATGCGGAGTGGGAAGAAGGGGGTGTTATATGTTGTATGCTTGTGTTGAAGGTTTAAATGTAGACAGTGAAACATGGATCTAGCATATGAATATGGTTCCAGGCATTCTACAGGGGTCCAGTGGAGGTAGTGGATTGTATTCCCCATGACTCCCTTGTCAAGACCATTATGACAGGGGTTTACAGTGGAGGGGTGTGAACATGTATCTACCATGACTCCCTGTCCAAGACCATTTTACAGGGTTAAGTGGAGGGTGGAATGTATCTCCCCATGGATCATGTCCAAGACATTCTACCGGGTACAGTGGAGGGTGGACATGTATCTCCCAATCATGAACTCCCTGACCAAGACCATTTAAGGGTACAGTGGCGGCGTGGACATGTATTCTCACAAGCTCCTGTCCAAGACCATTCTACAGGGTTACAGTGGAGGTTAGGGTGAAACATGGTATCTCACCAAGACCTCCATATTACATGGTTATAATGGAGAGTGATTACAGATATGTACAGACTGAAGTTGTCAGGTATAATGAGAGTGATTTTGGTAGGTACCGACATGAAGATGATGTTACGGTATTTTATAATGGGAGGAGGTGAACGGTAGATACAGACGAAGATGTCGGTATAATGGAGAGAGTGCTCGGTTGGTTAGATCAGACTGAAAGTTGTCCGGGTATAAGGGATGAGAGAAGGCGTGATACGGTAGTTAGATTTAGATACAGACCTGAAGGATGTCCGGATTTTTTTAATGGAGAGCTGATACGGGTTAGATACAGGACGAAGATGTCCGGTTTAATGGGAAGTGATATGGTAGGTACAGATGAAGATGTTCCGGTATAATAGAGAGTGATATGGTATGTACAGACTGACGATTGTTCCGGTTGGTTTAAAATAATAGGAGTGATATGGTAGGTACAGTCTGAAGATGTCCGGTATAATGGAGAGTGGATATTGGTAGATACAGAATGAAGTTGTCCGGTATAATGGAGGTAGTGATATGGTAGATTTAGATACAGATGAAGATGTCATGTCCGGTATCAATGGAGGTGTACGGTAGTTACGACTAGATACAAGATCTGAGATGTCCGGTATGGTATTAATGGAGAGTGCTACGGTAGTCCTTTAGTAGATTAGATACAGAGGAAGATGTCCGAGTACAGACAAATGAAGGACGGAACACAGCCCCTCTTGCAATGTGGAGCTTGAGTGAAAATTGAGTGAAGGTCTCTGATACTGCACTTCATGGATGGAACTGCATAAAACACCAGGAGAAGAAAATGATTGCAGCTTTCTGTATCGTAGGTTAGCCTCTTATAGCCATATTGTCTGTTGAGGCAAAAGGCGAGAGGGCAAAGGAGGAGGAGAGGAGGATGGAGGATGGCTACATACAGCTACTTCCACGTCCATGGCACAGTGGCTTCTATCCCGTTTATCTCCCTTGTCTCTCTCTCCTCTCTCTCTCTCTCATTTTTATTTGTGGTTTTTTTGACAAGAATCGAACAGCTCTCTGGGCACAGGGAAATTCCTTTTCCCATTCCCATCATTGATCATTACAAAATAATGACTTATTTACTCTGGACCACGTGTATCTGGGAACTCACTTTCACCGAGTATGAACAAATTACCAATATTATGTTAAACTTTTTTTTTAAAAGAAACATTACATAAACATTTGATGTCTAATTATTGATGATTTGATTAAAATCAAAATGACGTCCATTTGCAAGTGTCTTCTTGTAAACAATACAGTGAATCTAAGTAATTCCTCCATTAAATCGCTCATTACCCACTCCAGTCTTGTCTATACCATTCCTCTTTACTCCCCAACTACACTACTTCTTTTCTCCCTCTCCCCCCCCCCCCTCCCCCCCCCCCCTCCCCCCCCCCCCCACCCCCCCCCCCCCCCCTCCGACTCTGTCTCTGGCTTTTGTTTGTTTGTTTCTTCAATTTGACGACTCATCATTGTTATGATTATGAATAGTATGCTTGTCATTGTGGAATTACATTACAATGTTTGCTATGCTGAATTGTCAGTATTGATGATACGTGTTTGAAAGAATGTCTGCATGACAAGGACAGATTGTAAGACTAGGCTGTGGCCCTTAAATCTTCATCCGTGGTGTAATTATCAATCAGTCAATCAATCATTCAGCAGTCAATCAACAATCAATCAGTAGTCAATCAGTAAGTCAGTCAATCAGTCAATCATCAATCAATAATATGTCGCCAGGTGGAAGTCCCTGAAGACGGGTGCTGGTTCATGGGTGTTCTGCGACGGCCTGCTCTGGGACGACGAGGAGATGAAGATCACAGACGCCATCAAAGGGGTCATGAAACTCACCGGCTGCCCATGTTGCACATGCTGCCAGATGAGGGGGGGGGGGGGGGGGGGGGGGGGGGGGGACTTCGATCGGACGAGGCGGATATTCCTGTCCGCTGTACAAAACGTCGGCCGCCGGTGTGGCTGTCCACCAAGGTAGGTGTTGCATGTTGACGATGATGGTCTCAGTTGATCAGCTTTGCCTCCCATGAAAGCTTGCAAGAGGAAGAATAACCAGAATGCATAGTGCTTTAGAAACATGTTGTAGATCTAAAAAAACAGTTCCTGCGAAATCCAAAGGAAGCATAGGGAAGTTTAGAAAACAGTTGTCAAAAGCATACAGTTACTTCACGTTGTTATGTTCAGTGACATGATGCTCGGTATACACTGGCTCTTAATACATACCACACCACATGTAAGTCAACACACTCGCTGGCGTACATGGCAGGAGCTTTCCTCTGCAGGCCACAGGTCACACACGGCATACACATGCATACGATCACACACATAGGGTGCACCACACACACACACAAAACATACTATACTCATGCACAACATGGCCCACCCACTCACACATGTACGCCTCATACACACAAGTGCACTCATACATACACGTACACACTCAAGGCAATACCAACACCACGCACACACACCACACACACACACAATACACATACGCATGGCATGCAACACATGGGCCCACCATCACTCATGTACGCCACATACACACAGTGCAATGCTACATCAGTACACATCAAGCAAACACCACGCAACGCCACACACACACACACACACACACACACAATTACCAACGTAGGAGGAACGTTACTTGGGTCCAAGGTCTGGCAGGGTCTGGCACTAATGTGTGTGTCAGCCATCAGATTCTTGGTCTCCTAAGTCTGTTCATGGAGCCATGGTGTCGTCTTCTTTCTTCTGCTGGTGTGTGTCGTGCAGGTCACTCCACCAACTAGTGGTGGCCGTCCATCAGCCCTCCAACCAGCCGCAGGACTACTGGATAGCCAAGGAGCCGCTCTCTTATGCCTGCTAGCCAATAGACAGAAAACACAGGACAGTCCATCTCCTGTGTCAGTCCTGACCAGCAGGTGGCCTAAAGGAAAAAGACGACCAAACCCCCTGGACAGAATTAGCCAGTCAACTAGGGAGGGGGACACATTAGCAGTTGATCTCTCAAGCAAAGTTATGCAGTCAACTAGGGGACACAATAGCAGTCTGATCTGTCAAGCAACAGTTAGGCAGTTCAACTAGGGGACACACAGCAGTCTGAACTCTCTCAGCAAAGGTAGGCAGTCAACGTGGGGACACAATAGCAGACTGATCTCTGTCATGCAAAGTTAGGCAGTCAACGTGGGGGGACACAACAGCAGTCTGATCTCGTCAAGCAAAGTTAGGCAGTCAACTTGGGGACAAAGCAGTCTGATCTCTCAAGCAAAGTTAGGCAGTCAATAGGGGACACAATAGCAGTCTGATCTGTCAAGCAAAGTTAGGCAGTTCAACTTGGGGACAACAGCAGTCTGATCTCTCAAGCAAAGTTAGGCAGTCAAACTGGGGAAACAATAGCAGTCTGATCCCTCAGTAAGTTTGGCAGTCAACTAGGGACAAAATAGCAGCTGATCTCTCAGCAAAGTTTGGCAGTCAATAGGGGGGAACAATAGCAGTCTGATCTTTCAAGCAAAGGGAAGTTAGGCAGTCAAATAGGGGACAAAATAGCAGTCTGATCTCTCAAGCTAAGTTAGGCAGTCAACTAGGGGACACAATAGCTGTTGATCTGTCAAGCAAAGTTAGGCAGTCAACTAGGGGAACAATTAGCAGTCTGATCTCTCAAGCAAAGCTTAGGAGTCAACTAGGGGACCCACAATAGCAGTCTGATCTCTCAAGCAAAGTTAGGCAGTCAACTAGGGGACAACAATCCACCCACTGTTGATCTATCAAGCAAAGTTAGGCAGTCAGCTAGGGGACACTATAGCGTCTGATCTCTCAAGCAAAGTTAGGGCCAGTCAACTTAGGGGACTACTCTCTAGCAGTCTGATCCCTCAAGCAAAGTTAGGCAGCAGCCAGTTGGTGAGCAAATCTGATGTAGTTGTCAGCCTTACCAGTACACAATTTTGTTGAACTTATACCCCGCTTGTTAGCTTACCAAGGGTACGTGGGTAGATGGGCTGTTGTCTGTTGTCAGTCCTTCTCATCATTATAAAGCAGTCAGCATGTTCAGAAAGGCATTTTTTGTTATCGACTATTCTGAACATAGTATGATTAGCTTCTGTGTGGTAAACTAATCGTGTAAACTTTGAAATAAAAACAAAAAGAATGAAACAATCCTCTTAGGGAATGGACCTTGTGAAGATTAACAAACACACCACCATTTAATAACCATACGGCTTTAGAGAAAACTCCACAATTTTTCAAAGATAAAAGTGTAGAAAAATGTACCACTCTTTCAACCCAAATATTCGTAAAAATGTAGTCTTCAGGTGAGAAACATCCATCAAAATGTACACCACAACTTCTTAGCTAATTAAATGTTTAGGGAAAAAAAAGATAAACCCTTTTATTGGCAAACCTGTTGAGAGAAAAATACCTCCCTATTCTCCTTTGCCTCCTTTTCCCAATCACATTCACCAACCTATGACAAAAACTCAAGACCCACATTGTTCCCCCATCCCTCCCTTCATTCCCACCTGCATCCCCCGTCTTTTACCACCCCCTCCCTTTTCTTAACTCCAAATCACACCATTGTAATCGTCCAACCCGTTGAAAACTAGATAATCCACCACGACTGTTTTTGCTGTTTCACAATAAAAGTCTGTAGCATTGCTGCTGTACACGGAATTTAAAATTCTTGGCATTAGTTTTTCATCCAGATTAGAACCATGTATCATTCATGTACGTTTGGTGAAAGAAAAAAATAGTTCCACTGATAAGCCATCAAAATGGCGGAGGTTTACTGTGAATCGTGTTTCCTGATGAATCAGTCCTGGATTTTAAGAGGGGGTTTATTGTGAATGTGTTGGCTGCCAGTTAAGTGGGGGTTTATTGTGGAATTTGTTGGCTGCCATTCAAGAGGGGTTTTATGTGGAATGTGTTGGCTGCCTTGAATTTGGGTGGAGTGCCCCAGGTGTGTGACTTTGTCATGACTACATTGCTGTCTGTGAGTTACACTGAGTTTAGTTGAATTTTGCACCTTGTGTCAAAGACAGTGCTCCATTGATCATCAGCCTGGTTTTGACAACCTGAACTATTCGGTCCATGGTTGGAGTCAGTGCACAAGTTTGTGCTTGTACAATAAAATGCCTTTGTACTTTCAACACTTTTTTGCTTTGTATTTTTAAAACGTTGTGCATTAAGATGTTTGTGTGTGTGAGTGCTTGAATGTGTAATTATTCTTTTGGTCACTTTCTCTTCATTCTGTTTCTTTCTGTATGTGAGTGTCACAAAAATGAACAGGTACTTTGACCTCATTACTTCCCCTTTGTTGGTGTGTTCAGCACTGGTTTGGTTCCATGGAACCAGTTTCATGTTTGTAGTGCCTTGACTGATTTGTGTATGTGTGATAATGATGTCCCCCTTCATGTTGCATTTTACGTCTTTTTTCATTGTGACAATGGTTAACGTCAGCTTGGTGATAGCATGACGGTCTGTGTGTGACTCATCTGGGCTATCATGACTGACATGATTTTATCGATTTTTATTTTTCCCTTTTTTGCGAACCAGCATTGATTCTTGTGACTGAAAATGGAACCTTGTAATCAACCGAGGACATATGAATGAAAGTGTTTAAGAAATGTCCAACTTTACTTTCACCAGTGTCAAGAATAATCTACCATGTCTGCTAATCTTTTCACATTTGGTTTTGCTGGTCCTTTTCCATTCCGTACTTCGCATTTTAACATTTTATTTTGCCTTCCATTTTTGACGTTTAATTTCTGTCTGTTCGGAGTGGGTTTCTTTTTTTTTAAGGATAAGCTGTAACATTATCATCCTGTGATCTGATGATATTGTGCAGTGAAATGTGACATCAGCCATTCCGTGGTGGCTAGGGACCAGTTGGTACCTACTCGGACTGTTGACAAAAAAGAATTTTTCATTACTGGCCATGTGTCTCACTGACATTGTCACAAGGATTGTCATGACTTGCCGCTGTTGTTGTGTTAGCTGTTGTGTGTATTGACGTTTTGAAAAACACCAAAGTCAGTGTTCCCTTTTCTTGCAGAATGGTGCATTATTCTGTCTGACTGTCCAAAGTCCCCCTGTTTACCAATCATTGCAATGCCTTAGCGTTAATTGTTAGACTTGCTGTGATCCACGATTTCATTGGGTCTATGTCATGCAGTATATCAGCACTTGCCATTTCTTTGCTTTTTTTTGTTCGATGGTATTCCTCTTTTTCCATTTTTCCCTTTTAGACTTTATTTCCCTTGTAATTGTTTCATCCTGTTTAAGTGCCGATTTTTTTGCCGTATATGGTTTTTTCCTTTCTTCAAATCACAAAATATTGAGTGTGGTGTTTGGTGGTTCATTAGTTCCCCGCAGTTCGTATAAGAAAGAAAACACCAGAAAAGTCATATTTTAAACGACATATTCGTCCCACATAGCACTTATAAAAAACTTTTTTGATATGGGGTGCGTCAGTTTTCTGACCAACAAATGCGGAATGGAAAGTGCTATATGTTTAAACGTTTTTGGAGAAATAAAATTTATAACTTGTAACTGCTGTTAGTTTTCTTTGTACTCATTTATGTGGATATGCTGTCTTTTAGTTGCTGACAATTGAAAAGATGTGTGCTTTTTTTTGTCGATTACCTCAGAATCTGAATACTAGTGTGCTTTCTCTGCAGAATTTCTTGGGTTTGTTTTGTTGGAGAAAATTCTGATGACTGTGAATGGTGTACAACTGATGTAGTTTCGTCATTTATTAAAATTATACCTTCTGTGATTAATTTTTTGGCTGAATTTGTTTTGTTATTCATGTGTGTGTGACAATATTTTCATGACTATAAAAATAAGATATACATATCTAGACATTAAGGTTAGATTTGTTTTTTTAGAAAGATAAATTAAAAGGAAAAAGAAATTCCCATGCTCTTTGTTTGTGTGCGTGATTATGGCATTGATTGTGAGTGTCTTTAATGGGTGTGCATCTGCATGTGCGTGGGCATACACAAGCGCATGCATATAGGTTATGTTTCGGCCTCTGTTGGGATTCATCTCTTTATCCCTCTACGGGTTCAGCGCATCTCTCTTCTCTACTGTTGGCGGATACTATTTTCTGGGTGTCTTCAATACCTTTTGCGAGTTATTTATCTAGAGTGTATGTAAATAGCTTCGGTTCAAGCTCAACCCATCTTAATTTTGCACGATTTCCCCCCTTTTCACATACAAATCACATCATACATGTCCTGTTTTGGACCAAAATTTATCACTGTTTTTATTACAATATTACCACCTCTTTCTCTTAATAATTGACCAATTTAATTTATCTCATTGAAACGTAATGGGCTTAACGTGCTAGATAAGGATTTGGTGATCGGTGAACGAGATATGTACATTCTCTCTAAGGACATAAAAAATTAACGCGCCGCGGGGATGGTTCCTTTCTTACTCTTCCAATATGCTCCCCACCTCAAGCACTATCGATATATCTAGAAACAAACAACGAGGCTCTCATTTTGGTTATTTAGTTTTACATCCAATGATTCAACAGAGCCCTCAAAAGTCTTTAAAAGTCACTGTTCTCCACCATTCTGTATAGCCTGATAATCGCAAAAAACCCCGCATCATTAACGGGGTTCGCAGCATCTATTAGATAGTTGTAGAGATGGATAGCCATTTATAAACAATTTAGTAGTATATGTTTGTTATCTGTGTGTATATATGAGACTACAAAAACTGAGTTTACGTGGATAATCGGATGGTTACTGCCCTACATACTCTTAAAGTTCCGCTTTCTCTAAGTTCTAGTGCGTTTTTTTTTTTGATTATGTTTCACCTCTATCATATAATGCCCCATAATATCGGATGCAAGGTACCATTTAGTGGAAAATCGTACTCCCTTTCTTCGTTTAAGTTTAGGCAAATAGTCATTAAAGTAAGTATAAGTTTTGCTTATTCTAATTTTTAACATAATGTTAAAATTGCTAATTACTTCTCTTAAAGAACAAAAGTTGTAGTAAACCATCGGGTATTTTTAAACGTTTTTAATTAGCTTGCCTTGCCCTGTCCTAATAATCACCCGTTATTCTTTAGCTTTTTAGATTTGTATCCATTTTTACTTTAAACCCAATTATCTTTAAGGGCAACCCTACAAATGACACGTCTATTTCAATTGAGGGTACTGTTCAAGAACACACGCTCGTTATTGCTTGTGTTATTATAGTTGTACAATTTTTTTATAAAACTATTTATAAAAAAAACTTATTTAAAAAAATGGTTGAGCCTTTTATATTTATTGAACATGCTTCTTACGATTTGTAAAGGAGCGTTATTTGTACCCCTATTCTTTGGATTCGCAATTTTAACTTTTGCAGTTGAGATGGGATCATATGGCTTCCAAGGTCAGCGTCAGTGTAATCCCTCGTTTTATTAACTAGTTTTGTATTCCCCCTTTTTAGTATTGATTGTGGGCACTGCTGCATGGGGCATGCGCAACAGTGGGGGGGGTGGGCTGTTGATGGTTTTTTAGGGGGCGGGGTCTGTTGCTTTTAATAGGGCGGAGGGCGGGGTGATTGGCTTTCTGGGTTAATTCCCTAAACATTGCGGTTTGGTTTGGTCTGTATCTGTATCGTGCTGGTTTTTGACCAGGCGGCGTTTAGACGTTCGGAACGTCTAGGTGTCCGGCCTATACGTCTTACTAAGCGGGTGTTTCCTTTGATTTGCCCTATGGGATATAGTTGGCTTATGGATAGTTTCGGCTTATGTTGTGTACTGGTTGCCGGGCTACTGTTTTTAAACCAAAAGTTAGTCCGCAATTTGGGTTTTGGCTCATTGACTCTATTTGGTGGGTGCTCATAAAGGGTATTTTATTATGTCTTCTGGCATGTGACCACTCCTCTGTTCAACAGAATACTAGTCTTCGATTGGATATAGAACAAAAACTCCTGAATGCCTGAAGTGGGAGAACTTTATCTTTGATGAAAAGTGAAGGTTAACAAGGCCAGCGCGTAATGCAAAGACTTAATGACTCAATCATGGACATACGTTTGGTGTGTATTGGAGCGCAAAAGCTCAGAACCAAGGTCTAGCATAGTTGATCAGTCTACAGGCTTTGATGCCAGGGAAGAAAACATTTTTTAGCCATTTAGATGAAGTGCTATTTACTTGCTGCTTGATTTGCCTGCCAGCATATCCAAAGGTTATCAAGACGTGCTTGCACATGGTAGGTTCTAATAAGGTTGTCTTTGTTGTAGGCATGGTTTGGTGTTCTTGGCTTCCCGCTGAGCTTAGGACTATCAGATTGGCTTAATTCAGAAAATTTTTAATTACGTATTCATCATAGTGGAGTCGACCATAAGGACTTTGGGCTCTATATATACTTATACACAAAGAACCGCTGCTCCATCCATTTTAAAGGTAAGTTACCTACCCTGAAAGGAAAGCGATCCACCACCAGTTATAATAAGCGCACCCACAGCCCAGGGGAAAGGGTAGATGCTGCCCAGAATGAACATCGCCTGTTGTTGTGGCTCCTATCATGACAATGTCTCTTAGCGGTATTTGACAGCCCGCGTTGTGTTTTGAACTTTTACTGGATTTGCTTGTCTGTATTTCTCTATAATTAATCCAAAAGCTATGCCTCCTGGCTTTTCGTCCACCGATGGTCAGCCATTTATCCATAAGTCATCTTTGGCCCTTGTGTTGTTTATATATCCCATCGTAATACACGTCCGTGTATGCCTGGATGGAGTGGGCTTGTCGCTTTGGAAGAGATTTGCGGGTTTAGGGTGGGGCTTGAGGTGGCAGTGGGGGTTCTTTTCCTTCGGTGTACAGGCTGTGGTGGTGGGGAGCTTATGGCCCTGTTGCGCGCACGGCGGTTACAGCATAATACGAGCGTTGAGATAGCAAACCATCAGCCGTTAATATGCTAAACTACTGTAATCCCCTCTTCTTAAAAACAGAATCCATTTTTCTTTCTGCCAGCGTTAGTGTTTTCATTAGTAAGTATTCTGTTTATAGTTTCTGTGAAACCTAGGTTGTTGGAGAATTCTAGATTCCTCTGAGAATAGAAATCTCGCTTAAACTGCCCTTCCCTTTTCCGGCCCTTTTTAGAGGTTTGGGCTGGCGGTTTTCTTGCCTTGTTCGCTACGCAAGATAATGACCCGTTTAGTGGGCGTGCAGCCTTGCGGATGGGGGGCTGCTGAGAGCGCGCTGCGCGAGTGAGGTCGTTGGGGTGAGGGGCGTGAGTTGAGGTCTTAGTGGTTTGTCGGTATGTTTTGCGATCGGTGAAGAGTCGCGGCGTGGGCTAGCTTTAGGATTGGGAAAGGATGCGTGGATCAGCATTGGGTTGCTATTGTTTTTGCGGAGTGGGTTCCGCACGGTATAGGGGGGTCTTGGGCGGCGATTTGTTTTCGGGCGGTGTGTGGGTAAGCGTGTTGTGGGATGGTTGGGTAGGGCAGTGTGTGTTGGCTACGCCACGAGACTAGTTTTGTTTTTGGATTACGGATGCGGCTCTTCCTCTTTATGGTTTATAAGGGGTCTGACTGATGCTTATTAAGGGATTTTTGCCTTTTTGTGCTAAGTTTTTATTATATTCTTGTTTTGGTTTTGCGTTTGTGAAGTACTGCGCTGCGCTTCTCCAGCACCAGTTGGTTGTTACAATGGCCGCACCTGATTCCGCAATATCGTTAGGATTCAAGCACCTGGCAAGCCTCTCGTCGTAGCTGCTTTTGAATGATTGAATTATTTCTTGCAATGTTCTTGTACGTTTGTCTAGGGAGTTAAAGAACCTCTCTTCAAGTTCTTTTGCAAGGAAGGCCCAGTTCGCTGTTTATCTTCTCTTCAACAGGATCAATCGGATCAAAATCTTCATCATATTATTTATTTATATTCTTTTTTTGTTTTATAAAAAATGGAACTCATACGGTTGTGACCTCGATCCATACAGAAAAGAGAAGGAAACCCCAGGCGTATTAATAAAAGGTATAAGGAGAACTGTAATTAGGTAAATACTCCATCAAAACAGTTTGAGCTGGAAAAACTTTCATAGTTAAGTTTCTGATCTTGGCGCCGTGATGTTATAATGCCAGGCACCGCCAAACTATCATTCAAATAGATTATACTCGGCAGATCCTAATGCTCTGTTGTTGCGTAATGTTGGCAGTAAGCTACGGTAATACTTAGCTATCAAACTAGAGGGCAGAGAAGTATTTTTACTAGCGAGGCAGACATTTTTGCCTTATTTGATCTATGGCTGCTAAAAAAGAAAGATAAGGAAGTTTATAGGGAATACAAGCTAAACGGGCCTCAAGTAAAGGTTAAAGCGGGGGATGCAAAGAATGGATGTTAAAGATGAGGCAGTAGCAGAAGCATTTGGCAAACAGAGTCTGATCCTCTAGATTTTGGAGTTGTTAATGTCGCATATGCCATATTACCAAGGCGCACTGATAGAAAAAACTTCTTATCATCTAACATTTAATCCTAGCGGTTTGCTGTCGTTCTATCTGATGTTCCTTTAGCTAAATACCAGTCAGTGACATCTCTCTTGAGTTTTAGTTGATGTTGTTATAAATGGGAACTTGCCAGAACAATCTTAACCCAGTTTAAAGTAACACGGTTATTTTATTTTGAAAACGTTATGCAGCCAGTACAGAAAATAGAAAACAGGCGGGCACTCTCTGGAACATTACATCTAAATCTGTCTTCTGAAGTCTTTAAAAGGAATTTTGTTCTTGTTTACTGACTGGAACAACTCCTTTTCAGAGAGAATCAGACGGTTTTATAATCAAATTGAGAAGGTTGACTGTGTAATAAATGGCAAAGTTGATCAGTTGTATTCGGGGGTGGACTTTTACTCACCAACACTTGATGAAATAAGAAAGTTGTTTGCTGGAGGTAGGCAAAGGGATCTGCAGTTGATCGCGTATGTAAAAACTTGCCTTTATGATGTAAGACTCGAAGATACTTCATATTCAAATATGGACTGTGGTGGATTTTTAGATCTACATTTGACAACAGGTTGTTTGGAGTGAGAAAGGATAGACAAGATGGCATAAAAAATAATTATTCACAAGAAAGAGACTGGAAACGGCCAATAAAAATGCAATTTTTATGGGTTTGTGGATGTCAGTTAAAAACATTGAGAAAAACAGGCTAAAAAGATGTGGGCTTTTTAAAATTGCAGAAGTAATATTAATAAAAACAGATGATTGCTTGAAGTTTTTCTAAGATCGCTTTCTCTTATCTGCGGGTATTATGGGTGTGGGAAAATGTCTTCGCCCCCTCCTACTTGATTTGATTCAAACAATATACAGGTTTTCATTTTACGAGCAAATGTTATATTTGCACAACATTAGCACAAAAGTCTTACAAAGAAAGGAAGTTTATTTGGGACAGCGAGAATATATTTTTAGTTGATCCTAGCGACAAACTGAGCGACTGTTTAGAACAGTACTATAAACTATATGAGGGAACTGAAACACTGTTTATTATTGATGACTGTTCAGTGACCCGAGAAATTGTTAAAAAAAGGAAAACGCTCTTCAAATCTAGCCTTTAGTGGACGTCACGCCTATAGTTTCTGTGGGCTCTTAACGCAAAAATTTTATGTTCTGTTTTTAAAAGACTTTCGATTCGCCGTTATAATCAGTTGTCTTATTTTAACTAAGGACAAAGATAGTTTTGAAAAGATTGTTTAAGTGAAAATATATATTAGGGACAAAGATGAGTTAAAAAAAAATAAAAGGAAGTTAGAAAATCTAAACAGCTAAGCTATGCTTACGGGGACTGACCCTCCGTTACATTAGTTTGTTTATTGTAGATTGTTTTTTTTACTGTTTCTAACTATTTAATTATTATAATTTTAAATATTTAAAAAAGAATGTCTCGGGGGCCAGAATCAAAAGTGGAGCAGCTCCTAAATGCACTGCAGTAGAGCTAAAAGGACTTGCAGACACAAATGTGTTTGATTAATAGGAGTGCCAGGAAATGGTTTTAGGATTTGAGTTACACAGATGATGGGGTGTTACAAACGAAACAGCAATTTAGACAAAAAAAACTACAGCAATATCTACCCTAGAAGTGATAAGAAATTTAAGGGGCAAACCGATTTTGGCAAACACGGAATACAAACTTTATAAAAGAGAGAATGCTTGGAATGTTACTTCCTGAAATTGCTTGGAATTTAAATTATTGAACTACGAAACCCAATGTTACTTTGATATGAAAAACAAATTTAGAAAGGCTTTGTAATGAAGGGCCCATTTTGTTTAGCCTGGTTCCCAGGAACACAACAGAAAAAAAACAGATGAAATGTTGGAGGGTTTTGAATATATGCTACAGAGTATGAAGTCTTAGTGATGTATGCGAATGTCGGTTAGAATTTATCAAATTAGAATCACTACCTAGGCAATGACGAGCTTTTTCGCTTTTTATTACTTCCGAGGGAGGGCGATCTAGTTTGCCAGAACATTCGTAATCAGAGGGGCATACTTTTGTAATCATACAATATAGGCTTGAAAACTTGGATGCTCCTCTTAAGTTCGGTATTTGCAATTACTAAAAACGGAGGCAATATATACACCATGTATCATCTGACTAGTTACTGTGATGGTTGGACAAAGAAAACAAAAGTACTCGGACTTATATTCTATTATAGTATTGTTGATTTTATTGCGTTTTATCTGTATTTGATGAAGTGCTGCCAGAAGGATTACTTAGAGTTATTTACAAGATTAATTAATTAAAATAATTATTTAAAACTGGAGGTTCAAAAGTTTAGGTTAAAGCATATACTGAACTTCAAAAAGGAGAATAGAAAGGACTTGGATAAGTATAGAGTTACTAGAAAGATAAATGCTAAAGCTTTATTACTCTTTCTTATGTACATTCCTGGCTCATCAGCTTAGCTTAGCGTAAGTGCTGGGTCTGGCATTGTGTTTATCTACTGGGGTGCGTGGCGCCAGCCTCTTTAGATTAGGAAGACTCTTCAGGGTTAGGGTTAGGGCATGTCTATGGTTGTAAGTGCTGTTTTAAAAAAATTATATCCTAAATACAAAAGACACTGCCATTGGTTGCCCTTAGCATCAGCAAAAACTTTTTGCTCATTAAGGATTACGAATAAGCAAATCATTTCAGGATGTAAACTTTACGGACGAAGAATTTCGAAGCTTTTGGCTGACGGTGATGATTATTAGACGACTGAAAATTGAACTTCAAAAGGAGTGGGAAGACTTTTTATTCAGGACAGGTAGACCCTGAGGCGATTAAACAGAACATTGAAAAAAACAAAACACATGAATCAGTTAAACCCAAAATAGGCTAAAAAAAAAAGTTTAGCAAATAAATAAGTTTAACAAATAATAATCACTTTTTTTTTTGTAAACTCATGATGTTTGGTGGGAAACTTGCAATCTCGCGAACAAAGGATCTGTTAGGGGCAGGCCTTTTAGACGCAGTAGCACCACTAGTGAGGAGAGTTTCTCTTAAATTAATATACTGGGAGGGTCTGTTTCATAATTCGCTCAAAAACTTCATACACATCTACGCTCCATATAGGATCTGTAGCTTAATTCGAACATCGCCTTCTGACTCTCAGGAGCATTCAAGTATCTTACTTTTAGTCAAACGGGCAAGAGTTTTTGATTGCCTTGGATGGTCTTCAGTAATGCTAATTTTTTTTTTAATTTGATCGCGTTTTACCGGGCTTCAGCCCTGTCGCTTTAAATTCTTCATTGTTCATGGCGGGAGGAAGATGCAGGAATCTGCCTAACCATTCTTTGGTTGACGCTCTCAGTAGTCATAGTGTACTTTGTAGGTACTTCGTGTGTGTGTCCATAATTTCTCTGTGATTTTGATAAGTAAACAGGCGTTCAGCTAAAATTCTTATTAAAGTTGTCTACTAGGGGCTGGATCGATGGTTGCTGGGATCCCTCTCTTAACTGTACATGAGGTTTTAATAACAGCTGGTTTACAGAGCTCTAAACTCTTTTCCATCATCAGCTGGGATCAGCTAGGATACTTTAATGGACTCGATGTATATTTGTTGTAAAGCCACAGCCACAGCAGTTGGAGCTTTTATCCGTTAAAGGCTAGCGTCTTTATATCTTGAAGCCCATGTCAACAACTGTCAGAGCATACTTAAACTTTTTTTTCTTATTATATCATGTGGAAGATACAACAAGTCCATTTGGTGGGTGTCATTAGGAACGAGTTAACAAATCTAGGTCTTATTATTCTTTTGGGGGCAGCAAATATATTTGCCAAATTGCCTGTTTTTGAAAGCCAGTCTTTCGATCTAATTCAGACTTCTAGCAGCTTTATCAGTTTTTCAATAGCAGGCTTTCCTGCCAATAACCTTTAGGAGAATAATTAGTTTGTACTTCGTGCTGTTCCATAAGAAGGACTGTACTTTTAATTCTATTTTTATTTATTTTTAGATTGTTTGTGCAAGAATATAGATTGCCCCATTAGCACCACAATAAAACCAATTTCTGCTATTTTCTGTTCTTTGATGCTATAAAGTCAGGACAGTTCTGGCGGGGTGGCGTTGTTAGAAACTTCTTTCCGGTCCTAAGTAATCTCATTCATAGCCTCATCAACGTCTGTAAATGTGTGCTCTGATGGCCCTGTTTCCCTTCTTTTTATTATAAAGTCTAAGTGTGCATTCGTTTTTTTCATAAGCGGTCTCTTGCTTCGCTAAATCTTCCATTGCCTTGTTTGGGTTCTCTCTCTCATCGGACCGCAATTTACTAAAATATAATGCTTCCAGAGAAGGCCAAGGCATTAACAATTGAACTCCTCCTACCATCATAACTACTCCCGCCATCTTTTTTATAATTATTTTCTTATAAATAATCTTTCTATGAACTAAATTTTTGGGATAATCCCATGTGTAACAAGATAGTCTTTTGAGCAATCCCTGCGTAAAGTAATTACAACTATAAACCTTAACAATGTCTCAATGTCTAACCTTCTAAATCCGCTGCTTCATTTTAAACATGATTTTTTGTAACACGCTATAAGCTATACTAAGGGCCGCTAATTACGGAGAGTGGTAATTGTATTGATAATCTTTTTTTCACTATTTTTATTAATAAAAATAATTAAATAATATTAATACGAAGACTGTCTATGTGCTTTTTAAATCCGATAATCTTTTGTTGTTAAAGCTAAACATAAAGTTTGCAACTAAGGTTTTTGGCGAATTTCTACTTTCCCTTGTTGGGCGGTTTTATTTCCTAAAAACAAACAAACATTTTGCAAGGTTGAATAGGACTATACGCCAACGATAGCACTGCAAATTAACGCGTTAAATCATGGTTTAAAAGTATTATATTATTTTTTTTTGTTTTTAAAAATGGATTGAGAGATCTTTTAAAGTGTGAGGAGCAAGAGACCACTCAGCATAACCACTGCCATAATGAAAAGGTATTATCTCTAGCTGGCGTGTGGAAAAATAGACAGTATTTAGGTGTGGAACTAAGTATTGAACAACAACAAACTGCCTACATCAGACGTTGATGAAGTACTACGTAGGTACGAAGCACAGCTAGGGTCATAAATGGTTAGATCAGTGGGCCAGACAATGATTAGTTATTTGCCTAAGTTAGTAGTAGATTGGCGCGGTTAGGTTTGATTCAGAAGAAGATTTAAAATACGACTTATCACAGATCCAGTTTAAAACAAGTCCTAGTAACTCTTGAATGTGACATCGTATTACAGATTTGGAAAAATTTATGCCCATTCATCATGGGATTAATTACTTTTAATCATATTAATTTTGATCATATTAATTTTGATCATATTAAAATTAATCGCAATAAAAAAATGAGGATTCAGGAGAAGAAAGACGCACAGGACAGTCCGCAAAACCTCCGAAGGGCAGATGTACCACAGGTAATGTGCCGCAAGTGCAGTAATGTTACTATAAGTCTAAAGTCTGGAGTGTTGAGGCGGGACGTAAACTAGCTGATTGGAACAGATGCAAAAAGCAAACCAATCAGCAAACAAAAATTATTTAGATAGTAAATACAACATCGCCGCCGCCAACAGCCATTAACAACAAAACAAATCATACGATAAGACGTATCATTATGTATTGGGAGCTGTGTTGTTGTGGGGGTGTCGTTTTTAGCATACAAATACCTAAAGCCATTACCTAACAACAAAGCCACAAGCCCACAGTAAAGAAGAAGAGCCGCTTCTGCAAAAAAAAGTACAGCTCTGCAGTAGATCCATTTTCGCTGTAATAGTTTTTAAGAACTAAATAAAGTAAAGTTAAGAACTAGATTAAAAAGTACAAGGTAAGTAGTTATCAAAAGTACTTTTTAAAGTTAAGTGCAAGTAAATTCAAGTAAAGTACAAAAAATAAGTTCTTGTACTAGTTAGGTTCTTAAATAATTTCTGTTCAAGTTCTTAAGTAAGTTCTTGTTAGGTTCTAAGTTTTGTACAGGCAAGTTTGTCAGTTAATCTTTTAAAGTTCTCCAATGCCTACAGCCATATGAGAACTCAGGACTCTGACGTAAGTTCTCTTGTTATTGTTAGAGACGAGTGATTTCTTGTTAACAGCAGTTGTGTTTACTTGATGAAGAGTAGTAGAGCGCAAATTAACATTGGTGCTGATGAAATACTGTGTTTTCAAAGAGAGCTGCTTGTAGTTATCGTGAGTTTATATTTTTTCGACTACTTCTTTATTATGCCTTTAGCCTTCGTCATTCAGAAGTCTGGCTGGCATCGCTGTACATCTTTGACCGCAAAACCAACTTATTCTTTGAGAAACTGTCCCAGTTTTGTTCATCATTCATTTCCATTACTTCTCCTGTTCACAGTTGAAGTAAGGGCTGCTGTAGGATAGTCACTTGTGTCGTACTACCCATCAACTCCTTTAGGTACTTCTGTTTCTATGTCTTTGTAAAAGTCTTCTGTGGGGAACGTCTAGATAAAAACTTTCAGCGTCTGTGTAAAAGGACTCTTGCTTTTGGGTTACAGTGGTTTAAAGTAGTCGTCAGAAATTCTACATCTATAACTTTGACAACTCTAATACGGTAAGCCATTAAACCACGGCTCTGTCTAACTTAACTCCTTTTTCTTCAACAAATGCCAAACCAGGTGTTCGTTAAATCTTCTTAAAATCTTGATAGTTGGGTTAGGAGGCAACTTAATTGTTGGTTTTCTTTTGTAAATAATTTAACATCTTGCGATTGTGTACGTCTCTCCATGGTTTTGCCAAATAGCTGTTGTTCACAGTTTAAGAAGTCTTTTTCTGAAGCATCAGTGGATTGGGTTCTAGATCGGTGTTCTTCTTGATGTATGGCCTCATAAAGGCTCTTGATCAAAAGCAATTTTTCTAGGAACAGCAGTCAGTTTCAGTCGTGTTCTTAGGTAAAACTGTAGGAGCCTGTAATGGACAAACATACTTAGTTTGTGGCGAAGATTAGGCACAAGTTTAGGCGGTTCTATAGGACACCCACGCCATCATTCTATCTTTTTGCGGCTAGGGGATTATTCATTGTGGTGCTCGTGTAGTTTATAAGGATAATCTAAATCTTACTTCCAAGATTAGTCTATTGGATTATAGCAGGCGTAAGCTGTGACACATACTTACACATGAGTACACATCTTGAGGCCTTTTATCATTGTAAAGTCTTCAGTGAAGGGTTTTGTGTAGACTCATGGCCCATCCTTACAGATTGTTAGCGTCTAAGTACATTAGTTAGTTGGATGGTTTAGTTTGGTATATCGTCTAAAAATTACTTGTTGTTGGCTTTGCAATAAGGATGTGAGCCATGTAATACCTCCCCCCTCAGCATCTTCAATCATCTGAAGTGTGGGAAGATCAGAAATTAAGGTCAATTTGGATGTTTTTGTTGACTTTTAGAAAGGTCAAGTTAGCCCAGGCGCGGAGATGTATTGTAAGGTGTCTAAGTTGTAATGTTTCATGCAGAAGATCTGTTATTCTGAAGACGTCTGCCAATAAACACACGTCAGCCAATATATTACTGATCGTGGATAATCGCTTGTTTGACAGTGTATTTCTACCCAGGCTTTCGTGCGATTCATAGTCAGGGAGTCAGTTAATGTCTTTGCCATCTAAGACTAGAACAAGATAGGCCTTTTGGGGAATGAGTTCTTCATCAAAACCTATCCCACGAGTTCATGTATTCATAAAGGATAGACGCTTTGGCATAAAGATGGGTCAAAGTATTGTTTAGTGATTGGAAAGTCTTGTAGAGATCCTGTTTTTTATCCATACTAGCCATAGATGTTGGGATCTGAGTCATTAAGGATAAACTGTCAAGAGTAAAAGTATTGTCTTTCTGAAGGAGGTGCAATGCAGGTATCCTTTTATTCAGATGTCACTGCTTGCATGATGTAAATGTGGAATCGTAGCCTCTTAGGTTAGGAAAGAAGAAGGTTGTTTCCATGTTCTTAGGGTCACCCTTAGCTTAGATTACAATTGTTGTGTGTGCTCCTCTAAATTTCGGTTTTGTTGATCGTGGTTCTTACTTGTGTTGCCTAATATTCTTTATTACTATCCAACAGTGTGTAGATGAGTCATATGTTCTTGGTCTTCAGGAGTCATACAATGTCGAAAGATTTAGTTGGTTAGAGCAGTAATTACGAAGTTGTATCATCTGTCTAGAATTACTAGGCAGAGTTGGGGCCTCTGTAAATCTCAGGTATTGTGTGTTGGCCGTTGACCTAACAACAATAATCGCATTAAGAAAGTCTGAGGTGAGTTAATAAGGTTTGTTTTTGTTCTTGCTGTTGCGGGCGTATAGTACTGTGGCAAGATTGATGCAAAGTCTGCATAAACCACGTTTGGGCTCATCTGCATTTTGTGTATATTCTTAAAACTAACTTTAGGACCTGTTTAGGTGTGAGGAGTTGGTTTCAAGTCTACAAAACTTTTACAATGGGTTTATGACTGGCAGCTGTTCTATAGTTGGGATTCTGACCTAACAACTTCTACCATGCCCTTGTTTTGCTATGATCTTTGATGTTAAAAACATAAGTTGCTTATTGTTCAGATTAATACATAATGGCTCTTTGTACGATCTGTAAACTGGATCAAGTTACATGTTTGTTAAGTGGTTCGCTAAGGAGGTGCGGTTGGGAGGAAACCCTTAGAGGCACTATATCAGCTTCTACGACCATGTGTATACGTTTACGGTGTGATTGGTTTGTTTTGCGTCTTCATTCTGAGATTTACTTTCTATGTTACTGGGAAGGGTTATGTTATCAAAGTTCGCTCTTGCTTATATTGTTCATAATTGGAATCTCTTTCTGCGTTCTTTTTATACAGGATGTAAATGCGCTAAAAACCACACCACTATAACACATGTGTCGGATTTTTTTTATGTTTAAGACTGCCTCGTTTTAAAACCTAACTCTTTGGAGAGGAAGGTAAGAATGCAACTATAGGATAGACTTTGTTTTGTCTCAATATGATATCAAGGACTGTTCTTCAGACCACCAGAACCCTTACTTTGCTCCTCACTTGGCATGGTTAAAACTGGGTAAGCATGATAGTCAGCAGTTAGAGTTACAAGTCGTGTAGCTAATTACTTTCTTCTGTTTAGTTGAAACCCAGACTTCATGTTAGTATCATCGGGCATTATATAATCAATCAGACGGCCAACAACACTTTTACTGGCGGTTCGCGTTGATTGAATAGACTCTGGGGATTTTAGAAATAGAATGTGCACACTTTCATGAACATTTGTGGGTTAAGATTGCCATGTAACTTCGCCTAAACATAGTGATTATTTGTTTGTCACTACCTTTTCACCAGTGCGCTGGCTGGCAGTATTTCAAACTCGACGTGTTTGTGAGGCTCATTTTTTAACTCAAAAATATTTCGTAGGTTTAAAAAAATAAATGTATTTACTCCCCGCAAACAAGTTAAGGAACGCTTACTGAAATTGCTGTTAAATGTGTTTTTTTAATACAGACAGAGAGAAACGTTTTACTCGGAATGTTTCGCAGTTCATTCTGGCCACTGTGGCTACAATTTCAATGAATGATTCACAGTCGGTTGACAACATTCAGTTAATAAAAAAAAGAGACACCCCATATTGAAAGTTCAGCAGCATTCAATTAGTGGGTGGTGGCCCGCCATTCTGAGCAACATGCTCTGCACGAGCCGCTTGGACTGAATGACCAGGGTTGGTTGTAAGGGTCTGTTGGGGATGGCCTGCCATTCTGCTGCAGGAACTGGGTGTCAGCTGGGCCACATCAGCGGGCGGAGGTGGTTTGTCAGCAACTCGTCTACCAGGACGTCCCACAGGTGTATTCGGTGCCAGGTCTGGAGAGCGCGAGGCCATTCCATGCGTTTGGGATCCCTGTGCTGGAGAAGTCTGCCTCCATACCACGTGGGCTCGATGCGGAGGGGCGTTGTCGTCCTGGAGAGTCGCACCAGGACCCATGGCCTGGAGAGTGCTGCACAATGGGGGGACGATCTATCCCTCGATATCGCTGTCAGTCAAAGATCCCAGGTTGACGTTTTTCAGGGGGTTTGCATGGAGATGAAAACCACCCCAACATACGAACCAACTCCATAACGGTCGACCTCACCAATGGTGGCGGCAGTGGAATCGTTCTCCTTGTCTGCGCAAGGACTCGTTCCTTTTTGCCCATATTGAATGAGCAGTGAAACGTGATCTCGGTAAAAGAGGATCCTCCAACCACTGCTGCTGTTCAATGCGATGAAGGCTAAAAACCACGCCTGGTGGGTGTCGGTGACCTGAGTCTGTGGAATTGGATGGTGGCGGCCGACGAGACTGGAGGTCAAAATCATGAAGGCGGTTGCGGACAGTGGAAACCTGACATGACATGTGCTGCTTGCATGAGGCGACGTTACTCAGCTTGGGTGTGTGGACTGTTCTGTTCCGTAAAGTTGAAGGTAGAGAATCGGTATCCCGTCGACTGGTGCAACGAGGGACGTCCAGTGCGCGCCCGTATCTTCCGTTCTGCCTGTTGTACGCCACTAACGGTTCATTCGAGTTCTGTGAATGATGAGGCCGACACCTGAAGATGTCTGCCATCTGTTAAAGCCACCACCCTTGCTAGCCACGCCAGGAGCGGCGCACGCAGTCCACTGCACTCAGTGTCTTCTTGGAGGGCATGTCTGGTTGTGTCGTTTTAAGCCCTTTCTGATACCCTTTTGGTGCAGTATGTGCGGTGTCAGGGTTCACAGTTGTCAGTGCTTGCAACGTGCACCCTGCGAAACGCTGACTCATGCTCGATCTGGTCAGGCAGGGGGCTTGTTACACCGGTCTCTGTGCAATTTTCCTCATTTGCCACGAATGTCCCGCCGCTGGCGAGGCATGGAGTGGCAGAGTGAGTTGAGTACAGGATTCATACCGGTTGTGTCGAGCAATGTTTCAAGTACGTTCTGCTGCATTTTTTTCCAAAAGGGCGCGGCCTGGCCTTTTTTTCTCATTTCAGTTAAGGAAGATACAAAAAACGTAGGGCGTTCTTAACTTGCTTGCGGGGAGTATAATATAAAAGTAAAATAAAATAGCTTTTTATTTCTTTCGCCCAAGCGTTGCAGCACTTCAATGACACGTTAACCTTACAATAAGCGTTCCGCCATATTTTAGCTTTTTTCTAAATCTAAGTCAGGTTCATCACTTTGGTTGCTACTTTAAATAGTTCACTATGATCTTTCATTATATTGTTTACATCATTCTCAAACCAGATTCACTAAAATCAATGTTTAACGCTTTCATTGTCTCTTAAATAGTTCATTACAGTTCTTTAAATCAGATTTCTCTGAGGTTTGGCAGCCATTTTTTATATCTAAAATAAATTAAAAAAAATTAATTGTATTCAACTGTTATTTTTAGTTCTTTTCTAATCGAAAACCTAATTTTATTAAAGCAATTACGTTACCCCTGAAGGACAAGTAGAAAACAGTTCAGTTAACAACTTGAGATGCCATATAATCGATTAATATGGCGAACAATTTTATGCTTGTGGTGGCCAATATCTTTGTATTTCATGATGGCCTTCTTTATACGTTTGTTTGTATATTTATGTGATTAATAGATCAGTATTGATGTTTTCTAACCTTGCTCCTTAATTTTCTTAGCCTTCCAATTTAACGGTGTGAAATGAAGTATATTAGTATGCTTTCTACAAACTCTTTCGGGCTTATTTTTTTAACGAAATAAAATTATAAATTAAAAAAATTAATTATCGTTTCTCTCTCCTCAGTCACTCCCACATCTTCACCCTCTATTCACTCCCACATCTCTGTCTGTCTGGCTGTTTACTTCTTTGTCTGTCTGTTGTCTCCGCCTCCCATCTCTCACACACACACCACAATCCCACACAATAGATAGGGGGGTGCCTTGCAGGGGTGTGTGGCGAGGGCTTTTTGTGGGTTGCGCTTGAATGACTTAAATCTAGGCAGCGCCTAAAAGCTTATCAGAGCCTAAATCAATAATACGAATCTGTTTAAGTTCTTCTCTGCGGCCTTATGAGATCAGCCTTTAAGGCAGGTAGCAGGGCGAAGCGGGGCGTTTTGAGGTTATGGCGAGCAAAAACAGTTGAAGTTGAGCAGGCACAAATGTCACAGAGCTGCAAGTTTAGGTTGGCAAGTGGCTACCAAAATGCATGATGTTACTATATTTTGACCCAGCCTAGCAGCAGTTGTTGCAGGGTGAGGTTTGCTATCATGACTTTAACCACCATGGCTGGAGCGCTGGCGTCTCCTCAAATCGCGGAAGCCACTGAGTGTGGTGGCGAGTGAACTATACTAGTATATTGATCAGTTCCGCATTTTTATGGATTGTTGCTCGTTACAGTCAGGAAACACTTGACAGTGGCTTTCAAAATAGGTCTGATCTCCTCACTGCTTTCCAAACATGGTTTTAAACTCTTTTTTCTTTTTAAAGACTGCTAAAAAGACAGTCCACAAAAAACCCACAGGTTTTGGGCTCTGAATTTAGAAATGTATGGAAGTTACAAACAAGATATCTCTTCTCGTCTCCGTGCGTAGGATGGACAAATTTCCATTCGATGTTTTAACACTCGTTCCACGTTTCATTGTGCATTCTTTCCTTTGTTCTGCTTCAAAAAACTTATAAGTAGTTTCCGAAACCTCCATATTGCTGATTGAATTTATTTAACGTTTTTCGTTGCTTGTTTCTAAAGATTATTTTAGACTCTTATCTTTTGGCCGGTCGGCTTTGAGAAACAGCGGGCCTAAAAACATGTCCTTCACGGGTAGGTCGCTCGCTGAATAATGAGGCCTGACTGTGGCCAGGCCAAATATGGCGTCATACATCCTGTCAATAGTTGAGCGTGCAGGCGTGGGCTGCAGGCCTCTGCTCAGTAAAGCGTGCAAGAGGGTCAGTCAGCAATATTGATTAGAAACGGTTTGGATTGAGACTTGTCACCATACGCCATTTTTTGTTCATATTATGCCTGTAAGAGAATGTAAATATCTTCGTTACGGATCACCTATTCTTATCTAGCTCGTAAGCCCCCGTTTCAATGTGTTAATTTTGTCATTTTTAAGATGGTTTTTGAGGTTCTGTTAATTTTGATAAAAAACAGGTTGTTTTTAAATTTGGCAAAACTGAAAGGTGAATGGACGTGATTTGTATGTGAAAAGGGGGGTTATCGTGCAAAATATGATGGAGTTGAGCTTGAACGAGTTATTATTCATTCTCTATCTAGCTAGGCAGAGGAAAAATATGAAATGTGTGATTGTGTTTTATTTCGTAATGTCGAGTGTGTGTGTGTGTTTATGTGTTGTACTGTGGACTTGACCTGACTTAGCTGTCTATTCTCATTGCATAGAAAAGCTGAGGGAGGGGAAAAGGTCAACACCGCAGTTCTTGTTACTGATAGGTCAACTAACTCACTCTCTCTCTCTCTCTGTCTCTCTCTTGTCTTCTCTCTTCTCTCTGTCTCTCTCTCTCCCTCTCTTCTCTCTCTCTATTTCGCTCTCTCTCTCTTCTCTTTTCTCTCCCCTCTCTCTCTCTCTCTCTCTCTTTCTGCCTTTACAAGAGTGCATGCGTTTTAAAAGTAAGTAATCCCAAATTCATTCCGTCTGAGGTTTCTTTCGAAATCCCCCACCTGCAGCTGCTCGTTAATAATGGAAAAGGAAAAAGGTTAGTGCTTCATTAACAACAAGGATATTATTGACATTCTGAGTAAATTAAGGCAAGCATTTTCTTTCTTTAACACTTTACGTCACTTGTAAATTCATAGATGGGCCCATAGTTCTCAGAGGAGAGAGAGAGAGAGAGAGGACAGTCAAAGAGAGACGCCAGAGACAGAGGAAGGGGACCAGACAGAGAAAGTGAGAGACAGAGACGACAAGTAATGTAAAACGATAAATCCATCCCCATTTACAGGCCACGCGCCAAGTGAGGATATTGCACCAAATCACTATATCAACCATGTAAGCGAGCTAGCATTCTGTATCAAGCTGATAATTGATCAAAAGAACAATGCCCATCAAACACTTCACCTGTCTTGGGGGGATTTCACCGTGACATCATTCACAATCCGTCAAACATTCACCCGTCTTGGGGGGATTTCACCGATGACATCATTCACAATCCATCAATCATTTCACCTGTCTTGGGGGATTCCACGGATGACATCATTCACAATCCGTCAATCCCCTTCACCTGTCTTGGGGGGCTTCCACCCATGACCCTTATTCACAATCCGTCAATCATTTCACCTGTCTTGGGGGATTTTCCCCCGATGACATCACAATCCATCAATCATTTCACCTGTCTTGGGGGATTCCACCCGGGGACACCATTCACAATCCATCAATCATGTCACCTATCTTGCGGGATTTCCCCCGATGACATCATTCACAATCCATCAATCATTTCACCTGTCTTGCGGGATGTCCACCGGTGACATCATTCACAATCCATCAATCATTTCACCTGTTCTTGGGAGATTTCACCCATGACATCATTCACAATCCGTCAATTATTTCACCCGTTCTGGGGGGGCTTCCACGATGACATCATTCAAAATCCGTCAATCATTTCACCTGTCTTGGGGGCTTCCCCCGGATGACATCATTCACAATCCGTCATCATTTCACCTGTCTTGGGGGATTTCCACGATGACATCAAATTCAAATCCATCAATCATTTCACCTGTCTTGGGGGATTTTCACCGGTGACATCATTCCCAATCCATCAATCATTTCACCCGTCTTGGGGGGGTTTCCACCGGTGACATCATTCACAATCCATCAATCATTTCACCCGTCTTGCGGGATGTCCACCCGGGGACATCATTCACAACCATCAAACATTTCACCTGTCTTGGGGGTGTCCTCCGGTGACATCATTCACAATCTTCAAATAATGACCTTCCCCCCAGCTGACTCCCCATTCCATTCCTTGGTATTCACCCATGACTTATCTTGGCGCGCCAGCCGCTCCTATCATGTGTGTGTGTGTGTTTTTGTGTGTGTGTGTGTGTGTGTGTGTGTGTGTGTGTGTGTGTGTGTGTGTGTGTGTGTGTGTGATTGATCACAGGAGAAGAAGAAGTTAAATGATCGGTGATACAGCTCTGTTTCACGACACTACCTGACATCTGAAATTGACGGGGGAAACAAGGGAAGGGACGAGCACCAAAAATGAAAATCTGTAAATGATCTGTACAGATAGCAGCTAAAAAATTGCTATGTTGAGATATGTCTGTAACAATACAGACAGACTTGCAGTGGACAACAATACGGGACAAAAAGGAAACAGATGGAGAGGTAGGTGAAAAACAGACAGGATGACTGTCAGATTAAAAGAGAGGAGAGGGGAGAGAGAGAGGAGGGGAGAGAGAGAGAGAGAGAGAGAGAGAGAGAGGAGAGGAGGAGAGAAAAGAGAGGACAGAGCGGAGAGAGGGGGGGGGGGGGGGGGAGGGAAAAGGGTAGTGAATGAGAAGGGGGAAGAGGGTTCGGGGGGATGTTATCAACAACTTTCTTATTTATTTCTTCGTATGAAAATGAATTAAAAGCAATACATTTCAGTTAGTAATTGTATTTTTCGTGTGAATATTACGGTGATTTAGTATTTATGTTTTTGCTTGATATATTGTTCCCTTTGTTTTTCCTATACATTCTCTCTCTCTCTCTCTCTCTCTCCTCTCTCTCTTCTTTTCCCTCTCTCCCCTCTCTCTCTCTTTTCTCTTTTCTCTCTGTGTCTCCCTTATCTGTCTCTCTCTGTGTCTGTCTCTCTGTCTGTCTGTCTGTCTCTCTCTCTCTCTCTCTCTCTCTCTCTCTCTCTTGTCCCCCTCCATCTGTCGTCTGTCTGTCTGTCTGTTCTCTCTCTCTCTCTCTCTCTCTCTCTCTCTCTCTCTCTCTTCTCTCTCTCTCTCTCTCTCTCTCTCTCTCTCCGGGTATGAACGTTAAAGATGATGACTGAAGGATGTCATATGCAACCAGTGAAGAACATTCAAGCTGTCTACCTGTCTTGGCCGGGGCATGTACAATTGTGTGTTACAAGTTGGTTTGGTTGTATTTTGTGTTCATGAATATCCAGCAAGAGTTATCTCTTTGGAACTGTGGAGGTAGTTAGGGACTTTTGAGTGTTTCCAATCTGTGCTGGAGAAAACAGAGAAATTTGTCAGACATTTTATGATGCCAACTCTTTCGCAGGCACTTCAAAATTGTTTCCTCAAGAATTGCGTAGCTGACCTGCCATGCGTGTTGTTTTCCTGGCCATTATGTTCGTTTGCAGAGAATTGTGCAACAGAAAAAAACAGTTTCCCCTTTCACACCTGTCGGTTTCGTTTTGGAACTTTTTCTTAGCCTTCTATTTCTGTGTTTTCGTAAAAGCAATGGAAGTACCGGGTGTAGTGCTTACCTACTGGGCTTTGCAGCTATTGCCCGAACCCTTGTCATTGACTGCTCACCTACCTGGGCATTGCACAATGCCCTCACCAGTGTCAATGACCTACTGGGCATTGCACTAATGCCTCACCTTGTCAATGACCTGCTTTCATACCTGGTGCATTGCACCTTAGCCCCCCCTCACCATTGTCAATGACTACTGGGTTTTGCACTTATATGCCCTCACCTTGTCTTTGACCTACGGGGTATTGCACTATGGCTCTCTCCCTGGGTTAATGACCTACCTGGGCATTGCACTAATGCCCTCACCCTTGTCAGGACCTACCTGGGTTTTGCACTAATGCCTCTCCATGGTCAGTGACCTGTTTGGATGCAGGAAGGTCTGTTCTCGAAACGTTGTTATCCGAACCCTCGCCAGAAACCAGGAGGAGAAAATCTGACTTATTCCTGGGGAAAATTCTCTTCTTTGGTAGAACAGTTGGAAAGTCAGTGTTCGGAGATCTCAGACAGTGACCGCCATGGAGACAGTCTGAAGAAGTTTAGTGGACGGCTGGGTGTCACGGGTTTCACCCGGTTTAAGGGTGACCAAGACGTTGCATGGGAAGAGGGAGAAACAGCAAAGTAACCTGACATCAAGCGCACAAATCAAACACTGGCAAGAGATACGAAAACCACAACATTATTCACTTTAAATAGATTTGATGAGAGATGAAGAGGCGGGGCCCTAACTAATAGATAGAACGTGATGATACTAAATCTCACACACCTAAACCCAATACAGGCCACCCTGGAGGACCTAAAAACCCAACTACCCACACTACTGAAGCCCGCGGGGAAAAAAAGGGAAATGTGATACAATGACAATCAGATAAGGAAAAAAAAACAGTTTTAAAATCTATTTAGAAACAACACTAATGGCCCGTCGAAGAAAAAAACAACAACAAAACAACAACCTCAAAAAAAAAACCCAACTAATTCCAGCCAGTTTCAATTCTTTGATACACCTGTCTGCTCTTGTCTCGTTCTGTTTCTTGGGCAACTTGGAGTCTAACACCTATCACCCACAAACTCGACTCACGACACGCCCCTCACTGCAGTCGCCTCATGATGTCGGGACAGGCGAAGAAGTGCCCAACGTCACAAAGGGACTACCGGTCAGGTCAGCTGGATGTGATTGTCTCGGCCATCTGGAGCAGGTTCAGGGCGTGGACAGAAACAGGAGGCGAAGTGCAGTGAAGTCCGGGGAAAGGCGGTAGAGAAGGAAAAGGGAATAAGTGAAAAACCACTCGTGCCAAAGAGACGAAGCCGCCAGGTTACACGTCTGGGGAGAGAAAACAGCCATGCAGACGACCTCCAGGAAGATGGTCACCCCAGTCTGACCACTCCTGTCCTCTAAGCCCTCTCAGTCTTCATTTACAGGTTCCTCCTCCGTCTTCTTTTGTGTTTTTTTTTTTTTTTGTCTTCTTCTCAGGTCTTCTTCTTCTTCTTCGGCCCCTCCAGATGAAAGATGATGTGGGGGGTAAAAAACAAAAAAGGATGGGGATGAATAAGCTCACAGCAAGATGAAGAGTCTGTTCCAGTGGGTCTGGGACTGCCCACTCCAGTTGATATCTAGGATACAGGACGAGGCCCTTCTCAACAAAATGATCTATGATAGAAAAAACGAGATGACTCGATCACCCCCATATCAGAGTGTCTGAACTCACCCCATGCCCAACTTTTGTCACCTTCCATAGTGACGGATAGGCGGAGCGAGAAGAAAACTGAGTGACGCATTGAATGGGACGCACGTGCAAGACAGTGCACAGCGAGGGCTGGGATTGAATGAAATGGCAAGCGACCTGCCAAAAATCAGTTCGAGCAGTGTTTGCCCAAGATTTGGGTCTTCTAAAAATTGGGATATAGGGTTTAAATAATAGGGACAAAAATCTCCTGCAAGGGGTGGAAAAGAAAGTCACGCTTGGCGCGGTGCACACTCCCCCCAAAAAGCGTCGTTTTACTGAAAAACGGACCACTCAGCCTGTGCTGTTAAGATGGGCTTGCTTCCACAGTACAGCGTGAATAGACAGTCATGGAAGGGTGGTTAAAAGTTTCGTGCCCTGACTCACGTTACTTAGGTCGTACCAGGGTAGGGTTATAGTGTCCAGGTTCACTTTGCACAGAGTAGTTCCAGGGTAGGGTCACAAGTGGCCTGGCTAACTTGTTTTTTTTTTTGGTCTGGGGAAACATCAATGGGGACTGCGACACAGGTAGTTGCCTCCCACATGCTTGGACCCTCTCATGTGTCGAAAACGTGAAAGCATAGATCCGCAGCGTCGGTTGTAGAGTTTCCTGGTACCTTTCCCTGGCAGTCGTAGGTTGCTGCTGAGGCCAGCTCACATGCTTCAGGACACAATATTTCTGAGGTCGAAACATAGTGGATCCTCTTTGACAACCAGTGTAGTCTCTTCTGTGTCCAAAGCTGTTTAGATTAGGCAATCGTTCCCTTGGACGGTTCCCTGCCATTGAGGACCTCAAAACGGGGAGAAACCGAATGCTCTTTTGTGGGCTGGGACCTCTCTGTATGCAAACAAGACGGCAAGGGATGAACCGGTTCCCATCCTTTGGCTGCTCGCGCAAAGGCTCGTCGTAAATCTGTTTGAGCGTGGCGTGAACCTCTCCTCGAGTCCTATTAGCTTGCGCTGTGATACGGGAGGTAGTCTGACCTTGAATGGAAAGCAGTGGTAGACATGGTTCATGGTGTCAGTCATTTGACTATGTGTGCCCGATGGTGAACTGATGCGCCATCGCGACTTGTCCGGTATCCCTGTTTCTGGGTCCACATCTGCCACAGGGCATCGCCACTGTGCCGCATCGATGTTGCGCAGAGGGATGGTCGTCGGGTAGCGAGTGGAGTAGTCAACCTGGACCAGATTGTACCGGTGACCACGACCGAAGGAGGTGAGGATGGGACCTACATGGTCGACACCCACCTTAGAATGGTTCGCCCACTAGGGGTACAGTGCCCAGAGGCTCCCTTGGGTTCTTTCCTTGGGTTGTCATCGCTGGCTTACATCTCATGTCCGGGCAGTATGCTTTTGATTTCGCGATTCATGCAGGCCAGTTTAGAAAACCTCCTTTTGAATACGTTCTTGCGTCTCTTTACGCCCATGTGCCCCGCCTTTGGGCGAGTCATCGGGCAACTCGCTAAGACAGTGGAGTAAAGTCCTTTGGGTACGACTAACTGCCGTACCTGTAATTACGTGGTTGGAGTATGGCATGGTAGAGCATCCCATCTTGACTCCACAAATAGGAGGCTTCCAGGTGCGGCCGTTCTTAGAAGGACGTCCACCAAGCTCTCGATGTGCCTTGACTGATGCGTCCCTTTACACTGCAACCTCTAAGACAGTTTCAGGACTGATGGGTTGCCATGGGCGTCCTCAGGGGGTGTGTATGGGACGAAGCTCTTCATCAAACTACTGGGCCATATCCGGGTGGTCTGCCAGCCAGGACAAATACCCGATCGGGTAAATATGTGGACATGCGACGTGCACTCTCCCAGCGAAGAGTACACTGGTCCCAGGAGCAAGGAGTATGCGGGATCCATAAGGGCTAAGAGCCACAGTCTTTCCCTAAAGTTTGGGGTGTCATGGGGATGTGGTACGTGGGCCTTTTTGAGATAGATATCAGAACTCTTAGCCTGCCACTCTCAATCCAGGGCCCCGCTGTGTAACCCGGGGCGGAACGACGGCTGATCTCAAACCACAAGCAAGTGGCTCCCTGAGTCGCGAGTTGGTGTCGACAACCTGTGCCCAACCACCGAGTGGAACACCAGGGCTGTGACCGTGCGCTGGTAGTGACAAAAGAAGACCCGGGCATTCCCTGGTCACACGTTCGCCATGAGGCCGGTAGGGGGGACCCTCGTGCTCTGGGACTCTCTCGCCGAAAATGCCTGGTTGCCCACGTTGAAACACTGAGGAGCAACTGAATGTCGGCGGTCGAGGGGCACATGACCCATGAGTGGAGGGCCAGGAGGCAGCAGGCTGCTGGGGGTTGTGGCATCCGGTCTTCACACGACTGTGCAGGATTCTGTCCGTCCTAAGCGGACCTCCTGGCCTCGGCGAAGGATTCAGCAATCTCTATAGCACTGGCTAGGTCTTGGGTCAAGCTCGTGTGAGACGCAATTCATGCTCTGCATGTTACCAAATTCATAAGCTGTACCACCAACACCAAGTCCTCAGAGGCATGTCGGACAACTACACCCAATGTCTAAAGGGAACCACCGCACGCCGCTCCTCCATATTGAAGGAAATGTTCCTCGCAAGATTTCTTCTTTAGTCGGAGTAAGTTGACGCGTGTTTGATTTCGCATGTCGCAGTTTAAGATGAAATCGTATTGCGGAGAGCCGCACTCAAATCTTCATATGTCGGGTTTCTCCCCAAGATTTAATATGGATCCATCGCCTTACCGTCAGTCACTACTGGAGAGGGTACAAAAACTTGTGATGATCTGACAAATGTATAGCTGTTTGCCACCTGAGTCGTCGATGTGCTTAGGAAAACGTCAATGTTCTCACCAGGACGCAGCTCTGGCAAACCGCAGTCCAGAGACGGAGGCAGACGGCATGGTCCCTCCCCTCACATCGGTTCCTATCTGGGACTGGAGGCAGCAGAGCCTGGTAGGGCGTTTTTTTCCTCTCTCCGTCTCGTTCTCTCTTCTCCTCTTACTCTCTATTATCTTGTTCTTATTTCATCCTTCTCCCTACGTTCAGTTTCGTTTTCTTCCTTCTCTTCCTTAGCTGTTGTTCTTTCCTTTCCTCTTGCTTCCCTACGTGTTTGTTCTTTCCTTTCCATCATAAGAAGAATAGTCCCTAGGTCAGTCTGTTAATGGCCCGGTGTGGATTTCTGGGTATCGGAAGTCTTGGTTTGCCGGATTGAGAAACCACAAATGTAGCTATACCCCAGCGGGTGGTCTTTGTGTCGAGGAGGGTGGCTCAAAGGAGGACAAGTCTTGGTTAACTAACTCGTCGGCGTCTCCCAACCCTGGGAAACTCGCGGGCAAGATGGACAGCTTAGTCTTAGCTTTACGCAGAAGTTGCAGCTCCGAGTTAGTATGAGAGAACAGATAATTGTCTCTGTTCATCCCCACTTGCTCAACCACCGTGTTTTTGGGCGAAAGTCGGCCTAAAGCAGCCTTTTTCTGTGGCGGAAAGAGAGAGAGAGTGATATCTCCGGCAGACAGACAGAAGTCAGATAGAAGAAGAGGGACAAGAGAGAGGACAGAACAGACAGACAGAGAGGCGGGACATGACACCACTCACACTGCATGCGCTTCTATTACTGTTCTCTGACAAGTAGACGTCATGAACAAAATGAACGAATATTACAAACAAACTTATGTGTGGATTATCCGTTTTTAATACTAATTTACTAAAGTTTTAGTGAGTAGCGTAGGGAGAAAGTAGCAGGACTGAACACCATTCCCATAGAGTAACGCAGGGGAAAAGCAGTGTGTCTTGAAGGCCCATATTTACACGGTGGGTGCACCCAGGCTATCGATTTATCTTCGCGGTATGTTAATTGCAGCGTGGGGAGAGCCCTGACAAAGTTAAGTTGGCCCGTCGAACAGACAGACAAGACAGACAGAAGAGAAGGGTCAGACAGACAGACAGAGGGGCGGGGCACACCACACACACACACACACACACACCACTAACACGAAACACTAACACACACCGACACTTTCTTTCTCTCTCTCGTTCTCTCTTTCTTTCTATCTCTCACACCACACACAACCCACGCACTAACACGGAACCTGCACACACAGAGAAGAAACACACTCACTCACACACAGGCTAAAAAATCATTTACTACCGCCACCTCCTCACCCTCTTCTCCCTCCTCTCCACCCCTTACATCAGCTTTCTTTCTAGAAACGTTCGCTAACCACTCCAGCGTGGGGCGCTGTTCTCAGCCTAGCATCATCGTGTTAAGCGTATGTTCCGGGCGCTCACCATGACTAGGTAACCCAACATTCTTTCGTGGCAGTTAGACGAGCAGGGACGTTTGCTGTTGCGGCGGGGTTGTGTTTTTTTAATAACGGTTTAAAGAAAAGAACAGAATAGGTCAACCACCCTTGTTTGTTGGCTGTTGAAGACAATATTGTTGACAAGATACAGCCAGTTTTAATTCGTGTGGCAGAAAGACGCGGGTGTTTTTCAGTGAAAAAGGTGTTTGTAGGCTTGCTTACAAACTGTCGACCAAAAAATCCTTTGCGGCTGCCACGTCAGCTAAGACTGTGAAGTGACTGTGTGTGTAGTGAGAAGATATTTACCGGGTTTTGTGCAGGGCGGTTTTGTTTATATAATATTTTGGATCATGCAGACAAAGACGTGGGAGATTTCTATTGCTGACAATACTTGACGTGCATGTTGAGTCCATGCACAATTTCTTAGTGCTTTGGATGAGTTGAAGAGCGGGCAGGCCATCATCAAGTAAGAAACTACTGCCTTCCCTAGAACCTCCAATAAGAAAGCCTATCTGATTTGTATGGAGAGCAAGCAAAAAACAAAAGATGACACCAGAAGATCCCACCATACTGAAAACAAAAGAGGTTGATGTGGGTATAACAGTTAGGAAAGAAGTTTTCGTTTTTTTTTGGGGCAGAGGAATAAACGTCTGTTGCTGTTGCTATGATAAACTGAAGGAGGGTATAGACAGCTTAAAAGGCAGGAAGCTACAACCAGGTGTTTTACTTGCAATATGGTTGGCTTTTTGAACAGACCTTTCAAGTTCTTTTCACAAGAAAAAGACAGTGGAGGCATACTCAAAAATGGGATGAGTGGTTGAAGTGCAATGATTAGGATTTCAACTTCACATTCTCGCAAAAACTAAGAGAGATTGCCGATTGTTTGAATCCATATGCTAAAAGGTTTTCTACAGTTGGTTTTCTTTACAGAAGGTTACTCTATGAGGAAGGATTTGTATTTAATGTTTTCAAGCAGTGTGGAGATTAGAAATTATTGGACTGCTCCTGTACAAGATACCAATTCAACTTCAAACACACTCCTCTCAAGTCCGCAGCTAGTGAGAGAGAACAAGCGCTTCACCCTGAGCGGTCCAAAGGTCACAGTGGCAAGCCGTTTATTCAGCGCTTACCTGAGCGGTCAAGGTCTCAGTGGCAAGCGTTCTTAGCGCTTCACCCTCGAGCGGTCAAAGGTTTCAGCAGTGAGGATCAGATGCTGCTTTGTCGTTTGCTGTCTACCGCCTGTTACAACTTTTAGCTGCTTTTTTGCTCTGCTAAAGCAGTATTTTTACTTTTAAAATAAACAATAGGTAACTCTGCCAATGCCAGGTCCCAAGCCTTGGATGAAAATAGAGGAGGGGTGTGGTATTAACTTTTTTTTGTGCACTTGGCGGTGCTTTGAACTTGCAAACCAAATGAGCCAATGGCATCACAAAAAAAGCAAGCACTGTCTTGCACGAAGTGGTGTTTCAATGACAATTATAAAGCTCGTGTAACACACACACTCCACCCCCAAAGTCACCAAGTTATTAATTAAGTTTTTAATTTAAGTTACACCATATGTTTTTAATTAAGTTACTCAAGTTCTTAATAAGTTCTTGATTAAGTTTTTATTAAGTCTTGATCATGTCTCTTAATAAGTTCTTGATTAAGTTTTCCTTTAAGTACAATCAAGTTCTTATTAAGATGTGCGAGATGGGGTTTTTCCGCGTTTATTACTTAAATTATCAAAAAATACAATCTATGTTTTTTTCTTAAATAGTAAATGTCTTTATAGTCACACACACCTCATAAAAGCGTCATCGTTGAGGATGTCTTGCTCAGCGTTATCTGCATAGATTTTAATGAAGGCACTTTACACCCTAAGCAACCGCATGATTATCAATTCTGGTCTATGGAAATGCCTTTATAGATCCATGTCTTTATTTATTGACTTTTTCATTATTATCGCCATGATCTATTTTTATTTATAAATTTAAAATTAAGTCTTTAAAAATAATTATTCATTTATTAAATGGATCCAATATGATGCTTTGTTATTGGCGGTTTTGGGGTGCTGGTGTCTTTTTCTGCAATTTAGTGGTTCAGATTTTTTTGGTGCTTCGTTTCTGTTGCAATTGTGTTATATTTTATAAGCCGGCAATAACTGCCCCCCCCACAGCAGCAATGGCGCAAAATGGTGCGCAACAGTTTTTCTAAGTTTTTCTATATTCTGAAGACTTTGGGGCCCTCTGTATCACATGGAGTTTTTATAGCTGGCAATTGAATCAAACTTGTTCTGACGTTGGCGGTGTTATGTTTCTTAATGCTGTAACATTAATTTTTTTTTGTTTGTTCACTCTGCTAATTTTTTTCCTGCTTTCAACACGCCAGATTTTTAATGGCCATCCACCTGGTTCAGTGTTTTTGATGATTTTCTAGCTTTGTTACTTTCTCCACCGATTCAGTGTTTTCTGGTTCTGATGATGTTCCATGATCGTTCATTTTGAGGGGAGGAAACAAAATCTATATGATTAAAAGTTATTAATCATGATGCTAGGCCCCGATACATTGTTCAAATTCTGTAGTATAGAGCACATCCTTGAGGACTCTAATGACTTTGTTTTTAAAAACTGGATCTTGCGTTGTTAAATCATACGTAAGATCATGTTCAAATACAAGGGATAGCATAATCTACTGACTGTTTAGTGGTACAAATAAGAAACCGTTTGCCCCACACTTTTCACCATTCTTGGACACTGCTGCGTTCATACCTGTTATGATACTTTATAATGTCTTGCGGCGTCATCTGTTGATTGTTCAATGCTGAATTTAGTTCGAGGAACTGTTTTGTTTTTCCCACATGCTGCCAAAGAATACAGCCTCTCCTTTTTGGGCTTTATAGCTTGATCATCAACATGGTCATTATAAGTTCGGGAAGGTTTAGCCGCCTTGTAGCTGTAGTCGATCATCACGGTTCATGTTTTTTAATAATTAAATATTTTAGTTTATAAAATAGCACGAAAATAATACTGTGCTAAACTTGTATACCATTCTGCTGTTTTTGGACGGCCTAAGTGTAGGATATCAATGCTCGTTAAAATGCTTGGTTAAGAATTAAACCAGCAGATTCTTGGCATAAAAAAAAACTTAGTCTTTGAGGAATTCATGAAAGATGATTGCTATCATGCAGCTTCGGTTGCTACGAAGATTTCTAGTTAGCTTGGTATAATTCCAGACAATATAAATATTTAAGAAAAAAAATACAATTTATAAAAAATGGCTTCACTGGCATTAATGATAGGCGGCGCTGTGGTGAATGCGCTTGCTTTTTAGTGGCAGTTAATTCGCATTTAGTAAACTGGGGAATGGCGGCGAGAGAAACAAAGGGTCACTAACAAAGCTATGGAGGAACTTAGCAGATGCATAAACGCTCATGTAAGGCAGAGACTTGAGCAGTTAATTTTATTTATGACACACTGAAAAGACAGGGGCATGCAGCCTTACACATTTTTAAAAATGTTGAATCAAGCAATATAAAAATATTATCTAGTAACAGGCAAAACATTCGAGACATTGCCCACACCAAAATTCAGTGACTTTTATCAACCCATCAGAAAAACAAAGATGCAAGAAATCGGGTTTATTGGCGTTGGTATGACCGTTCGTGTATTTTGTTGCACATAATATGGCTGAATTAAAATGAACAATAAATCTATTATTCGCCCCAAAAGGATATTGGTTGGGTCAAGCAATACAAAAGCTAAGCCAAGCAGCGGCGGTCAGTGAAAAACAGCAAAGGTATGGTTATCTAAACAAGCATTTGGCCAAATTTATTTACATGCCCTAGAGAATAAGAGACCACACTTTGTTAAATACTAAACTACTACGACACCCCCATAAAATGGATCTTCTATATGTTCCCTCTGATAGGATTAGACGAAAAAGATTTAAGTACGCACTCACAGTCATTGGACATGGCTTCAAGATACAAGATTGCGGTGCCATTACCACAAAGAGTGATTTGCTTGTTGCTGTCGCTATAAAAACTGATATACATCGAGGCCACTCAATTATATCGCATGATTCATGTTGGATGATGGATAAGAATTTTAGAAGGGCAAGTGAATCAATTTTATTGTTTTGAAACAAAGGAGTTACCATTAAAAGAGGCATTCAGGAGTTCACAGATCACAGGCTTTTGTCGAAAGACTTAACAAACAGTTATCCGAAAGACTTTTTTCCTACCAGTATCACAGAGAGCGGATTGACAACTCTCGCTACTCAGAATGGGTTTGAGACTGCCCTCAGTTTTGCGCGCCAATGAATAATGAAGAATATTTATAGCGGCTAAAACCAGTACAAGCAATCAAAGAAAAACAATAAATGTTGCTGAAGGAGAGTCTTTCATCCGGCAAACTATTACCATTTGGTTTGAAGTAGGGTACCTTTATTTACCGGGGGAAGCAGAAGGGACACTCGCATCAGGGCAAACTGATCCGGTTTGGAGTGTTGATCCATTTGAAATAAAAAGAAATTGTAAAAATGAATCCGCCACGTGATTTTTTACGAGAAATCCGACACAACAAAACAACCAGCTCCTCAAAGAATTCTTTTGTGAAGGAAGAACTGCAGATAATCCGCAGACACAGTCGCTTTAATTAATTTACGGTTCTCCAGTGCCCAATTGCATATGAAAATCTGGATTAACAAACACCCTTTTTGGTTTGGTTATCTAATGACTTCTTTGTTACAACAGTTGTGTGATTCTTGTAGATTAGATCGCAGTTTTACGTTGTCTGATGAAAAAGTCTTATTGCCAAACAATGCTTCTTTGTAGTTGTCTTGTGATATGTTTGATGCACAACGCTGCGGAGTATTCACTTGCATTTCTTAAATGTTTTTACTCATGGCTCGATATACTGTTTACATTTTTGACCTTAACCCCACATACTCTCTGATTAACCTTTCCAGTTAATTCATCCTTCATCTTTCTAAAACCTTCTTGTTAGTCTAGAATGTAAAGGCGACTCTTTTGGAGGTAATCGGACGTGTCATACACATCCGCATGTCCTCTTTAGCTTTCTTCCGATTTCCATGTCTTTATAGATGTGTTCAGTAGGAATATTATAACCAATACTGTCTGTATCTGTGTAAGTACTTGGATCATGGATACGAGGGCTTAAGTAGTCATAAGAAATTTAACATCAAAAGATTTGATTATTTCTGAACATCTGTAAACCCAATAAAAGGGTTTTGTCCAGTAGACTTTCTTTTTTTTCTTCATTATGCTAAAAGCTGATCATGAAATCTTCTATAGTCCTGATTAATTTGGTTTTGAAAGTCAGCAGTTAATTGCTTTCGTTCTCTTTGGTGACTAATCTTACATCTTTGCGATTGTGCGGATTCTCCATAGTCTTTCCAAAACAGCTGTTGTTCATCAGGCTTGAAAAAGTCTTTTCTGACGATCTGGGATTTTGTTCTCGAGGTCAGTTTTCTTCATGTTGGATGTTTCATGAACTGTTCTTGATCAAAGCAATTATGCCGATGGACAGCTGTTAACTTTAAACCATGTCTTAAATTTAATTGTAGAGGCTGTAATGGACAAGACATAAATTTTTTTTGCTCGATGATTTAGGCACAAGTTTAGGTGGTTCTCTTGGATTCCATCTTTAGCTATCTGCTTGCTAATGGATAGTCATTATGCAGGGTACATGGAGTTCATGAGGATATTCTATAGTCAACTTCTAGAATGCAAACCACGCTGTTGATCGCGTTAAAATGCCCAACATTTAATGCCTTTTTGAATATTATTAGTACATGTGTACATTTTAAAGTTGCGTATGTGGAAGGGAGTTGGAGCCATTGCCAAAACCATACAGATTGTTGCATCTAAATACATAAGTTAGTTAGACCTTTTAAACGGATAATAATGTTCAAGTATTTTTTGTTTGCTTTACAGTAATGATGCGACGCCATACTAATTCCTCACGGCAAATCCGTTTTCAATCATCTGGATCATTGGTAAATCCGAAAATAAATCAATCTGTACTCAGTAAACTTTAGAAAGCATCCCAAACTAATCCGGGCGCAGAATGTAATGCGCAGGATCCAAACTGTAATGTTTCAGCAGGTTCTTCCTTATAATTTTCAAAGACGTCCGCCAACAACATAAATATGCCATCAAGTAGGGTCATGATAGTTCCATCGTTTTACACTCTAACTTTTGCCAAGCCATCTTGTGTATTTCTGGTAATCAGAGTCAATGATGTCCTTTCTCTAAAGGACTAGAAAAGAACGCGCTTTTAGGAGGGATGGTGTCTTCGTCATACCTTCAACTGTTCATGTACTATAAGGGTTAACACCCTTTCTAACAAGCGTTGGAGTCAAAATATTCATTCCGTTTTTGGGCAGGACTTTAAGGACATAGCCAGTTGACTCTTATGAACCATCATGTGTTGATAGAGTTCATAAAAAAAGACATGTTATTTTAAAGTGAAAAACCACATGGTTACTTTTATGATGACTGTGCAAGCATTGCTACCTGAAGGATCGTCCACTGCCTTTCATTATAAGGTGGGAGTAATACCTCGCAGTTGTGTGAAAGATACAGGCTGCTTCCTGATCTTTGGGATCAATCTTTAGTTGAAGATTGGCATTTACTGTGAGCTGCTTCCTCTAAAATGCCCACTAATTGGATCATGGTCTCTTCTGTGGGGTTTACACTTTGGGCCGTTAGCTCTAAACGCAAATCAACATTGCGTTGGCTGAGTAATACTGTTGTTGGTCTTAAGGCGCCATTATGATTTAGATAAGTTTAGATTATTAGAAACAGGCGTTACGCACTTGCTGCATGCGTGTTAAGAATGTTTTGCAGATCTGGTCTCTATTTTAATTACTGGCTCCGAATGAAGCCATCTGAACCTAAACAATATGAAGCAAATTTGAACAAATCTGTTGATTACTCATTAGACTGTGTTTCGAGTTTTTGTGGTGCTGGACCCTTCATAAGGTACAATAGCGACACGAAGTCTGCGTTAACTACGTATGGACTTTTGTTTGCAGCCGTTTCCAGTCTTAAAAACTAACTTTAGTCATGGGAGGGGGAGTAGTTAGTTATGTACTTCAGTTCTAAGATACTTTTACAAGGTTATGTTATGTTCACTTGCGGCTTGCACAGATGGAATTCTTGTTAAACATTGTCTGAGAATTCTTTGTATGTTAGTGTTTTTTTGAAGTATGCGCTAATAATCTTTGTCCGTGTGCGGATCAAGGTGTAATGGGGCAGCCTGCTGGCGGAAAAATTAGAGTAAGTCCACATGACTTTTGGCTGGTTCGCCCTATTGTTTGGACTGTTATTGGACAACTTTAAATTTGGCACCCAAATTTGTTTCCTAATCCCATGTGTTACATTAACAGTTATTGGTTGTTTAGTTCTTCAAACTGATCTATTGGTCTACACTATCAGGAAATGGATATTCCATTGAAGTTATGAATCTTTGGCGTATTGCGATAGTTAGTCACTCTCTCTGCGTGTCGCTTGACATGATGCAGCCTTGCAAGTAAGCACAAATGAATCAGTTGTTGTCCCTGGAATGTTTTTATGTTTATAACTGCTCTCTTTAAAACCAACTCCCGAGGTAGAGGAAATGTTAAGCTTGCTCATCAGGTGCATATTAGCCTGTTTTAATCTAATCTCTATGTTTCGCCCTCTGTCCAATCCAGAGCCTCTCATTTTGCTTCTTCAGCCGCAGCGTCAACTGTGCAAGCAGTTAGTCTGACAACGGGTGCCGTTAGTCATTAGAGGAAGATTAGTTGTTGTTTAGTCGAGGACCAGACTTTTAAATTTTCTTAATTTATTGTTTCATAGGTCGTTAATATCAGTAACATTACTTTTACGGGGGGGTCTATTGTTTAGGTTGCCTGGACATTCGATGAATTAGCATGACTACAACTTGCTGTACGTTTGTTGGGTCAATGGACTTCTAAAATCATTATATTCAGTGCTCTTGATGTAACGCTCGCTCTCGAGCATTCTTCAATCAATTCGTCTTGGCCTTCATATATCTTAGCCATGAGGGTCCTTCTTTTTTAAGCAATATATATTATTTAATTAAAAAAAAATTACTTAATCAGAACCTATATAACGGTCTTTTTGCGTTGGAATATTAACTAAAGTATAAACACCCTTCGGTGTGTAATGTGAGCTGTTTAGACAGAGTTTATTGTCTCGTTTACTTTTTTTAAGCATTCTTTTTTATCTGATCGGGGTCTGGTGTGAGGAAAAACTTGTCCCTCGCCTTTCTTTGAAGACATACTTTGTCTTTTGTAGTCATCCAAAATCGGCCTGTAACGATTTAATTCTTCATCCGTGATGTTTTGAGTCAACTAGCTGCTTTATTTATTGTCAGTTTAAACGAGCTAAGTTTAGCTGTTATTTAGTTGAACCATAGCTGTGTGCTTTTGGAGTTTAGTTTTTTATTTTTTTGCTAGCGGCACTACAGCTTATGTAGACACAGGCCGGAGCCTTAAAGAAATCCTTAGAGGTAAAGCTGCGGGTGCGCCTATGCCCGTTTGCTTAGAGCCAACACTCGTTCCTATGATAGAGGCACTTAGAGTAGAAGGCGTCCAGTTACTGTCATAATAAGTAACAGCATTAAAGGCAGCAGAATACCTTCGTTTGGTTTTGATGTATTGGAAAGGTCTTGCTCTAGTACTTGCTGCATTTGCGTAATGGTTTGTTAATCTAAATGGGTTTTTATGTTTGGGGTTTCTACTAGCTCTTCTTTTGGCGGCGCTGTAGGCAACATTTGGATAAACTTGAACAAGACATGTTTTTTTTATATAAATAAAAAATTAATTTAGTATTGTATATCTTTTATTCTGTTATTTTCTATATTCAGCTGCGATCATATATTTAAAACAAATGTTATTAAGCGGTTATCGGCTTCTTCTTCTTATCAATGTTTGAATGTTTTTTACGTCTTCACAGCTCTCCCGCTTCCATGCATCTGTTATCCTCTGTTGACCTTAGGTCAATTCATAATCCGTATTTGTTTGTTAATATAATAATCAAGCCTAACATTGTGAAGTTGTAAATTTTAGACCACAAGGTCTGCTGTTAGACTTCTACCCCTCCACCCCCAAAACAAATTTTTTATTTCGTCAAAATGATGATAAGGGTCTAAGCCCGCTAGCGTAGATTTGGTTTAGACGTCATCTAATTGTACATTGCACTTTCGTATTTTAGGATAAAAACACTCTTTCACTTGCTCTTTGAACGGTTTTCATTCTTAACACAGCTTATAATATACCTTTAAGCGATCTTGCAGCGACACTAAAACTTTAATTCCATTATAGTGTCTGCCCCTGCTTCTGGGATACTGTTGTATGATGAATCAACTCTTTCGTAATATTTGATAATTTTTAGGGACTGATATTGTTGCTCATTCAAGGCCTTGCTAATTTAGGTTGCTAACAACGTCCAACCTCTAACGAGATTGTCAGGGAAATGCATGTTACATTGCTTCGGTGTGTCTGTTGATCTGATAACGTTTGTATTCGTTAAAAGTTGTTCAATATGACAGTCTGTCTTTAATGCTCCTTGAAAGTATGGCGCTGGTTTTAACAACTCAAATCTAAGGGATGGAAAAGGGGGGGCGGGATAATTTTTTCATACGCAAACTTACGGCTACATACTTTTTGCCGTCTTTTATTATTTCAGCGCCTATTCTTTGTTTTAGTGCTTTATCATTTTCAGATTCCTTGAACGCATGATCAGCTTTCATTCCGGTTAGCCATAGATTCAGAATAGGATTAAAAATATGTCTGCATTGTGTAAAGAAAATATTCTTGCCTCAAGTTTTATAGAAATTTTATTATCAATTGCCCGCACCAAATTTGGACAAACTGTCTGTTTGTTGTATGTTGTTGAATCGAGTACTATTTTGAAAGTAAGACGCGCAGAGCCTGCACAATCACTTCATCTGCTCCTAGGTCCGGATAATTTGTCTGAAGAATTTGTCTGCATCAAATTGGAGATGGGATTATTTGGAACAGTAATATTCGTTTATTCCTTTCACGCCAAAGGGTTCTTACAGTCTTCTATGCGGGTCAAGAATCGGCAAATGCATGTAACATTTTTTATAAAAACAAAATAAAAATTTTAATTATTAAAGAAACATGGCAGGCATTGAAGAGGAAGTTATGATGTTTTGATCGTGGAGACGACTTGAGTGATACCCCTTTGGGGGCGGCATCGTCGGGGCTCTCTTTGGCGATGAAATTAGGCAGAAAATCGGGGAGTTCATTACAACAAGTCGGTATAAATTAACAGAAAGTAAGGTGAGATCAATTATTACCAAAGTTTAGCAAGAAAACCTCCGAATTTATTGACCCTAATGATTTTGAAGTAAAGTTAACCATTTGTTTGTGAGGAGCGACCAAGGACAATTGTTCAGCTTACAATAAAAAAGACAATCAAAGTTTTTAGCAGTGGGTCAATAGAAATAGACTCACTGCGGCGTACAAATCGATCCTTGCCTGTTAGGCCAAAATTAAGGGGCGGGAGGCATTGCTAAACTTCAAAACACACTGCAAGAACTCCCAACAGATAACCAATGCAAAACATGGAACTTAACAGAATTAATTCAATCAGCAGGAGATTAATAAATGTAAGAGAAGCAGAATCCAGTTTTTCAGAAGAAACAGCGTAATGATATACAAGACTAGCCGCTACCCATGCGAGAAATAGCGCCTTGATGTAACTTTAGACATCAGAGGGAATTAACAAAACAATTTAGCAATATAGTGTGAACTAGATGGCATTTAAGGAAGAGAAAAAGGAAAAAACTCTTGAGGTGATGACGCCAACTTAGGGGCATGATATTAGAAAGAATAACCCAATGGACTAAAAGAGCTTGAACAAGAAAAGGATCAGCAAGACTAGAAGTGCTTAACTACTACCGTGACCATTTACGACTCAAGTGATTAGAATAGAGAACTATCCGAAAAATTTGATATGAAGACACAACGTAGCAGAAACGAATCCGAACAATGTTTAGAGAGCAGGAAAGGGTGTCACATTAGTAAGCGTTATAAAAGCCTTAGGATTTGCAATAGCACGCTTGGTGTTGGCTTTACTGGCGGCGGTGGAGGTCATATTCCAGGTGCCTCCGCCGCCTATCGCCTGATAAATCATGGGTAAAAAAACAGCTTGATCATCTTGCTGTTTTATTAAAAAAATTAGCTGGTAAAGCGTGAACGCTTTACAGGATATTGGGGGAGTATTGTCAGCTGGCTTTTGTCTACTGCAAGCAAAGTAGTTGGATTTATGGCCGAGCACTTATGTGCATTAGTTCTCTTAATAGTTGGGTTACTATTTAGTAAGATAAAGAACAAGTAATCCTAGGCCTGTTAATCCAAGAACAAGCGCTGTTCTTTCTATTCATGGTCGTCGCGTAAAGAGCCGCGAGCTTGCCTGAGTTTTCAATGGCTTTGGATTATGGGCGGGGGGATTGGTGACTTATTCTTGGGGGGTTCTTTTACTGCTTGCAATATTATGGCCTCTAGAATTTATGTCGTTTTTCCCAACCTTCTGTTCATTTCCTGCTATAAGATTTCAATATTATAGTTTTTATTGTTCCTTTCTGGAAGCCTTAGGTCAGAAGACGCCAGCATGTATAAACCAGTGCCAACAGCAATGTCTACTTCGATATTGACGTATTGTAAAACATTTTGGTACCTTTTAATAACTTGAAGGCAAATAACAGTAGAATTAATGGCGTACTCTAAATTTGCTAAGTTATTGTTTTTTGCGCGTTCAAAAGCCAGTAGTAGGATCAGTTATGCTTTGATTTGCCTGTGCTTGGACCTTAGCAAACACAAACGTAAGTAGAATAGAGGCGTTAGTTCGTTCTATTCCCGCCCTAGTAGGTCCTTAGAAGTGTCTAAGATAAATGTTGTCCATGCTGTTTTATGCTCTTGACTCTATTGGACCCGAGGTGAAAAGCTGTTGCGCTTGAAGAGAAGATGTGTAAGGTGATTCAGTCAAAATTTAATTTTTGTGCATGCCCCACAATATGGGGCTGCTTAGACATGATTAAGATCCAACTTTTTTTGTCTTAAGTCGTCTTGGTGTTTATATTGAATTCGTTACCAGATCTTTCAAAAAGACTATGTCTATTATGTTGCTGAATGGATTATTAAACGGTTTTGTCATTTGGTAATGGCTGCTCGACAGTTCAGTCAAAATAGCCTAAAGGTGTAATAAAAATGAAATCTGTACATGACCTCACAAAGGTCAGGATGATTTAGTGTTCAGAATAAGACTCTCCCACACCCAGTGAGCACAAAACACAGCAAAAAGGTATTAACTGGGTTCTGATAAAAACTGCATCGGATGACTCTAAAACCCTCAGCTTTCGCGTGTAGTCTTTTTTAATAGGGGGTTAGATATCTGTTTAAATGGCGTAATACCTTTTTATGAAAACGACAGGTCTGGGTCACAGAAATGTCGAGGGTGTCGTTGTTATATTTTAAGATTGTTGTGCGGCCAAACAGAATATTTTTGCTTTCAGTTATATTTGATGCACGCATTTTTATTTGTTTTAAAAAATGTTTGTAACAATAACAAACTCAAGACCGCCCTTCGTTTTTAGAACATGATATTGATAACAATTGCGGGGCCAAAACGGTCCGCTCCATTGAAATATTTTACAAGTCGTATGGTTTAATATAACTAGAAGCCAAGGGAATTATAAAGATTACACAAATATGAAAGGAGGAAAACAAACGGGACGTGATTAAACAGTTACAATACCTTGGATGGTTTTTCCGGGTTTTGTCACTAAAAAGAAGCAATTGAAGTTTACTTAGACAGTATTTAATTAACAATGCAATCTAAAAAACATTATTAAATTCAAACTGACGGAAGCCAAAATACGATTTTGATTTATGAGTAGCTAAATGGTAGGCTTTACAACTAGCAATCTACACACTCATAGTTTTAGGGTTTTCGCCAGATGAAAATAGGTTTGAGGGGAAATCCGCTCAATCTTGCATTTCTTTCATTTACTCTATGTTCATTTAGCATGTGCTAAGCATGATGAAAATTATATGATTGGAAGGCCCTCAATGTTTTTAAGACTCTGCAGTCAGGGAAAGCTGCATATTTGCGATTATGAATTATACAATTCCGAATTACAGTTTTAAAGATAGTTTGTGGGGAGGGTTCGGATCATTTAATATAAAAATCAAAGACTGAAAAACGGGAAAGTCGTAAAATGTGATAACCTTCTATTGTTTTTTGGAAATAAAAATAATACGCTACTAAAAATTAATGTCGCGTGGGGCCAGAATGAACAGGAGTTACATTTGCGCTGTGAGGTGTATAAACCTTAGAATAAAAGACCGTGCAGCGTTGCGGATTTGAAACAGAACGGGGAGATAGGCACTTTGTATGGGTTTGGTACACTAAGATGGTGATTATAAACGCAAAGAGGTTAGCGACAGTAAAAGTTCCCCTAAACTAGAATGCTCGCTGCGCAATCTAGAGGCAAATATTGTGGGCAGTATGGGAATATAAATAGTTCGAAAACTGTCTAAATGGCACTTAGAAATCCATATTTAGAATGGGAATTAAATTTGATTTCATCAGCCCATTTACATATTTTAGCGCCAAAAAAAGTTTCAGAAAGCATTCAACTCTGGCCCTTTAATGTAAGTCTTATTGCCAGAGGACAATGTCCAGAAGAAAGGAGATTGAAATAAAGCCGTATGGGAATAGACAGTACATCTCTCCACAGATGAGAATCAGTTTGAAAGATGCTTCTACAATTTAAAGTTCATTCCGAAATGAATTAGGAGAAAGTTCACAATGATATTTGTAATTTCTGTCTTAAAATAATGTAAGAGGGATGGGGTTGTGGCATTAGTGAGTCCTTCTAGAAAGGATTTCTAATAGCTGGCAAAACTTAGGTCGTTGAAAACTTAAAGTTACCTGTCGTCATTCTTCACAATGGCGTGGATATTAGTCATATCAACAAGCACAAATCAATATTAGTCTTGATAGAAACAATTTACAGACTGAATTTGGATGATCTTACGCATTTAGGCCTCATTGGGTTTTATTTTACATACGAAACAAGTTTGACTGAGAAGTATGATAAAACAATAACTGGATTAGATTAAGTTCTGTTATATAACTATGGAGCAGTTAAATCTTTATGACAAAAAACCTCATTGTTCATTGATTTGTGGACAGACTGGTGTGGAAAATACACTATTTATCCTCAACCTGTTACAAACAGTTTATCGTTATAATTTTGTTATATTGTTTTTTCTGCCCCATCACGTAAATGGTACAAAGATATCATAAATAGAAGGTTTATATGGTCAGATGTGTCATTATATTTAGTTGATCCTAGCAAATAAATGAGTGAGAGTGTTTAGATCAGTTTTATAGCTGTTTGAAGGAACGCAAACAACTATTTTTATAGATGACTGTTGAGCAGAAAGAGTCATAGTTAAAAGAGAACACTTTGTCTCCGAAACTAGCTTTCAGCGGAAGACATGCTGGGATAAGTGTGTGGATTTTATGCCAGAAATATAACTCGGTTTTAAAAGACTTTAGAACAGTTAAAGACTGTAGTTCTATTTCACATGAAAGACAAAGATCATTTGAAGAATGTTTGCGCGAAAATGATGTTATTGAAAACGACAGAAAAACATAGGTTAAACAAAAACTAAAATCTGAAAAGTTTAGTAAATTAGTATTAAAACGGATAACCCTGCACAGTAGTTTGTTTGTAGATAATCGTTTTTTTTGGTTATTGACGTCTTACTTGCCAGAGAACAGTAATATGCGCTTGCGTGTGTGTGTGTGTCTGCCGCCTCTCTGTCTGTCTGTCTGTCTCATCTCTCTGTCTCTCTCTTCTCTGTCTGTCTGTCTGTCTGCCGGTGATTCTCTCTCTCTCTCTTCCGCCACAGGAAAAGGCGGCTTTAGGCCACTTTCCGCCCAAAAACTCGGTGGTTAGCAAGTGGGGTTGAACAGACATTATCTGTTCTCTGTATGCGATACCGTCGTGGGCGTACTGATAGTACAGTCGAGACCTGGGGATATAGGCCAATAGTCCCACATTCGGCTTTGACTACGGGTGACTCGCTTGTCTCCTCCGGTCGCCATCCTGACTACGAGATCTCTTCCCGCCTAAATCCCTCCTGGAAGTAACTTCACTTTCCCCTGCTGGAGGAAGGAAGACAAACGCCGCCTCCAATGGCCCAACGGGAAATGAAACTGACAGGGCTCAAAAGATGGGCAATCCAAGTCGAATGGACCAACAAATTGGAGGTCGAGGGCGCTTCGCAGTCAGATACCCGGTTCACACTCAAGGATGTATGTACGACTATGATCACCCAGAACAACTCGGACCTCCCTTCGGTACGTGATGGGCTGGAACCCGTCCCCACAAAGATGCGGAAACGCACGCAACTTCTACATCTTGACCACGACCCGTCTCCTGAAACGACTGACTGGTTAATCCTGCACGCTTAACAAAGCGTGCAACACGCCACTCCCACACAGCGCGGGAGCAACAAATCAAAATTTTTCCTCCTCTTTATTTTTTTTTTTCAACACGCAATACGCGACCACCCTACCGCTGCAAATTGTCTTAATAAACAAGCCTTCTTTTTACCTTTTAAACTAAAAAATAATTGGCCAACGCCCTGACGTATGCAAACAATATAACTGTCTATAACTATTACAAAGTAATAAAATCCAAAGCGTTTTTTTTTTTTTTTTTTTTTTTTTTCGAAAACTCACCTCACAGTCAGAGGTCTGTCTCTCCTCGTATCAGCAAGATATCATCCAACAGCTCCTAGTGTTTCTAAACAGACCAGGTCTGAGAAACACAACCAGAAACCATGTCTGGTTCCACAAAGAGGAAAGCCAGGCTCTCCGAAAGTCTCATGGTAACACCCTCACCTTGGTAGAGACCTCTGACCGACCCTAGACCAGCACAAATACTGGCACCGCAGACCTACCCTGGAAAACAAAACCTAACCCTACAAAAAAAAGTCCCTATCCTAATCTAAACAACGGGCGCGCCGAAGTCGAGCCTGGAGTAGGCCAATGCTGACAAGGGATAAGGGTCTCCCGTCTCACCCCCAAATTTCCCCGAACCCACCACAGGATCCCGGGCAACCCTAAGAAGCCCCCTACACACTAAGGCCTACCCTCCAACCCCCCACACAAAAATTTAAGACAGACGGATGCCCGGAGTTGACTTGCCCGCGAGGTCAAACTGGGGCAGGCTCACCCAAATCCCGGACGAGCCCCCAAGATGTCACGGTTCACCCGTTAAGGGTGACCAATGACGTAGCATGGGAAGAGGGAGAACCCGCAAGTACCTGACCTCAAGCGCACAAATAAAACCCACCAGGCAAGAGATAGACAAACCACAACATTTATTCACATTAAATAGATATTGATGAGAGATGAAGAGGCGGGGCCCAAACAAAACTAGATAGAACAGTGATGATACTAAATCTCCCACCCTAACCCAATACAGCACCCAGGAGGACCTAAACACCCAACCTACCCCACACTACTGAAGCCCGCAGGGAAAAGGGAAATGTGTACAATGACAATCACATAAGGAAAAAAAAAAAACAGTCTTAAAATCTATTTAGAAACAACACTAATGGCCCGTCGAAGAAAAAAAAAACAACAACAACAACAAAACCTCAAAAAAAAAAACAACATATTCCAGCCAGTTCATTTCTTTGATACACCTGTCTGCTCTTGTCTCGTTCTGTCTTCTTGGGGCTCCCTTGAGTCTAACACCTCTCACCCACAAACCCTCGACTCACGCACGCCCCTCACTGCAGTCGCCTCATGATGTCGGGACAGGCGAAGAAGTGCCAACGTCACAATCGGGACCTCCCGGGTCCCAGGGCAGCAGGCTGTGATGTCTGGGCCAACAGGAGCAAGGTCAGGGCGTGGACGAACAGGAGGCGAAGTGGCAGTTGAAGACCCGGGGAAAAGGCGGAAGGAGAAGAAAAGGGAAAAGTGCACAACCACTCGTGCCAAAGAGGACGAAGCCGCCAGGTTACCACGTCTGGGGAGAGAAAACAGCCATGCAGACCGACCCTCCAGGAAGATGTCACCCCCAGTCTGACCCTCCTGTCCTCTAGCCCTCTCCAGTCTTCCTTTACAGGTTCCTCCTCCGTCTTCTTTAAGTGTTTTTTTTTTTTTATGTCTTTTTCTCAGGGTCTCCTTCTTCTTCCTTCGGCCTCCAGATGAAATGATGATGTGGGGGGTAAAAAACAAAAGGATGGTGATGAATAAGCTCCAGCAAGATGACGAGTCCTGCTCCAGTGGGCTGACTGCCCACTCCAGTTGATATCTAGAATACAGGGACGAGGCCCTCTCCAACAAAATGATCAATGAATAGAAAAAACGAGATGACTCGATCACCCCCCAAATCAGAGTGTCAGAACTCACCCCAAGCCCAACTTTTGTCCACCTTCCAATAGTGACGTAGGCGAGCGAGAAAACTGAGTGAACGCAAATGAATGGGACGCACGTGCAAAGACAGTGCACAGCGAGGGCTGGGGTGAAATGGCAAGCGACTGCCCAAAAATCAGTCGAGCAGTGTTTGCCCCAAGATTTGGTCCCTTCTAAAAAATGGGCATATAGGGTAAAAATAATAGGGACAAAAAACTCCTCGCAAGGGGTGGAAAAGAAAAGTCACGCTTGGCGCGTGACAGCGGTTGCAACGGAGGAAACGATTTCACGCTTAGTGTTAGAGTCAACAGAGACTTTTCAAGCATTGAAACAGAGTGGCGAAGACATTGACGATCGAAGAAAGGA